>NSJW01000415.1:0-600000 GCA_019955255.1 Castanospermum australe | reverse complement strand
GTTGTTAGTAAACCAGTAAATTTTTTATCTCCACAATTAAATTAAATTTGTATTCGACTATTTCCAAGCTCTGAAATGATCAATATTGGTGTTTGACACTTAATAAATAGTAATCTTTCCGAAATTGAATAAAACACGGTCGGGTGCCTCTACTAAAGTGGCAATTGTACTCTTTCATAACAAGATAATAAATTTAGTTAAAATAAACAATTAATTCTTATATTTTTACTTAATTTGAATTTTGGTTTTTATAGTTTTTTTTAGATATCAGCTTCGATAATTTCACTTATTTGAATTTTGATTCTTAAGGGACCAATACTTTAATAATTAAAAATTATAAAAAGTAATTCTTCATAAAAAATAGAGATCAAAACCTTAATAAATAAAAACTATAAGAATTTAAATATAAATGAGTGAAAAATATAAGGATCAATACATTAATGATAAGGATCAAAATTTAAATAAATAAAATTATAAAATCGATATAAAAAAATTACAGAGACCAAAATTTAAATTGGATGAAATTATAAAGCTAACTGTTTATTTTAACCTAATTTTTTTAAAAAAAAATTACACTAGCTAGCATAAGACAAATGTGAAAACTAGAAACCAGGTTAACAATCCCAATATTAGCTTGAAGAAGCTCAGCAGACATTCCTACACCCAACTCTGTATCCTGCATAGTTGGAAAATAGCTAGCTTCATGCGCTAAAATTAACCAGTTTTTGGATCCCTTAAGTAACATATGGAGAAGAATAATCACAACCCGAGAATATGTAGGCTACAATTAAGGTGAGCAATTATCTTGGGACACACTCCATTTGTTATGTACACAAATGGAGAGAAGGTTATTTCAAGCTAAAGACTCCTCAATAGAAAAGCATAAATTTTGATTCAACTTGTTAATTATGTTATTAACAAATTAGAGAAGCACAAAGCATATTAGGCAGGTCCTCAGCAAGACATCTGTTCAGGCATGTCATTTCCTTCTGTAAAGCACAAACTTAAATGTTTAGCCATAAGATTGAAGGGAACAATTAAAAATTGCAATATCAGGTACTATACACAGATGTTAGGCATAGATAGCACTATTACAGGTTTTAAGCTAATATTTTTTTTTAAACAAAACCTGTTTGTGTTTGGAATGATATTTTATCACAAAAATATTTATGTTGATTTTGAGATAACAATATATAATTAATGAATTTATTAGGTTTAGTAATATGTTTAAAGTTAATTATAATATTTTTCTATAAATGTAAGAAATGCATATGTTTCCATAATAAAGAGATATGAATAATAAACTTAAAATATAGGAGATAATAACAATATAATTAATGAATTTAGCAGGTTTAATATGATTTTAAAATCTATTTTTATTTCTTCATTTTCATCAATTTTATTAATATCGACCATTCTTTAAAAAAAAAAAAGCTTACAAGTTACTTTCTGTCCCAGCTGTTGCTTTTGCCTTCAGAAGTTGGTCTTCATTCTGCACATTCAAAGTGATGCATGGATGTATCAAATGAAAATATATTGAACATATGCCCTTTGAGAATTGAGAGAAATATACTTCTGTTGTGGAAGATGTGAAAATGCAGTCTAAGTTGTTAACCTTAGGAACAAATTAATGGGAATGACACAGCAAAAAAAGTCCGCTACTTTCTCATCGAAGTTGTGGCAAACAAGTGCCCGTTTGTATATATCTTTTTTTTTTAAATGTACTCAATATATTTTGAAATGTATTTGAACGTAACTTTTTTTAAAAAATAAAAGTTAAAAAAAATTTAATTTATTTTTTTTTTAAAAGTTAATGATCTCTAGCTTCTAAAAAAAGTAAAAAGAAAAGTAATTTTTAATATAATTTTATGACAAGAATATCTTGTACCTTTATTAAAAATTATATTTCATATTTTTTCTTTTTTTTTTGTAAACCCTATTCACATTAACTTTTTAAATAATTTTGTGAATTACATTTTAAATAATACAACTTTAAGTCATTGTATCCTAATACCTTAAATCAAATTCTAATATCAATGAATATACCACTTAGAGAAAATAAAATATAAGATCAACAACATATTGTTAAGTTTTTGGGTATATAATTAAATATATTTTTATTATTTTACGTCTTATTTTTCATAATGCTGTTATTATAACATACTTGAAAACCTCATTGTCCATATTATTATAGTATTTTATTATATCTTATATATCATAACTTATCATATGCATTTGAATGTCTTTTTTAATAATTTTAATATAAATAAAGTGTTTCTATTTTTTTTATCCAAACAAATTTAAATTTTTTTTATTATTTAAAAGTACTTCTTAAATATTATATCTAAATGTAAAATTATTTTTTTTTTAAAAAAATCTATTAAAATAAAGATATATAAAAAAATTATTTTTTAAAAACTTATCCAAATTAACTCCAAATACCCTGAAATCCAACCAAGCAATCTGTAACACACATCCTTGCCCCCACCTCCTCTCACCTTATCTTTTTCTCCCAATACCTATCCCAATGACTATTGATATTCCTTTACACTCCTCATAAGTCATAACTTATTATAACCATTTACATTGAGAATTTTTGTGAATGTGCTTTGTTCGTTATTAATCATAACGCCCTAAGAAGATTAATTATTGTTAATTTTCTCATTTTTCTGAGAAGGGCATGTGAGACATATATTACCTGTAATGTAAATTACAGATTGAGCAATATTTCATGTCAATGTCACACTTTGTCAATATCATAGTGAGTCACTTTTAATTATTAAGATTTTTTTAAAGTACACAGTAATATATAGTGTTTATAATTAATGATTCAAAAACTAATACTTTATAATCTAATAAATTATAAATATAAAAATAGTAAATTATATATTTACTAAGATTTGTTTCTTTAATTTTTCATCATCAATTATTATTATTATTTATTTTTTATTTTTGATTATGATATTTCTATAGTTATTGTTGTGAAATTAATTCATCAAATATAATTATTATTGGTCTGTAATAAAGAAGTCATTTAATATATTTAACTCTTTTAAAGTGAAGAATTTAATTTAAAAAGTAAAGTAAAAAATATTAATTATTAATAAAAAAATTAATAATTAATATAATGATAAATATATATATATATATATATGTAATAAATTATAAAATTATTAAAATATATTTAATTAATTTTATTATTAATAGTTAATATTTTTTATTTTATTTTATAAAATAAACTCTTTACTTTAAAAAAATTAAATTCTCTTCTAATAACATTAAAAAAAACTTTTTAATAAATATTTACTTCAAAATTTAAACATTGAATCGTCTTATTTATAAGCGTGGCTCATTTTTTATCACGTTAGATATTATTATCCATTTAAACTTGATTTTCTTTTTGTGCACTTTATTTTCTTTTGTGCACTTCCAGGAGAGTGGTCCAAATCCAGAAAGAATCAGAAAGGGGGGGGCCGAGACTGAGAGCATGAGAGAGAAAGAGGGGGAGATTGAATGGGGAGGGGAAAGAGTGTGGATAAAGCGTGTTCTCCACCCGCCAATCAGAACTCAGAGAAATCACAACCTATCAAAACCCACACATACCCTTTTCCTTGCGCCACATATATTGCATAATTTCCACAAGGCCCAGACCACAGAGAGAGAGAGAGAGAGGGAGTGAGCGAGCCCTTTTCCTATTCTTTTGGCACCAAACCGGCCCTGTGCCTACCCCTCCTCCTTTCTGCTCTGTTCCTTCAACATTTTCTGATTTTCCATTTTCCATCTCCTTCCTCCCACAAATTCCCATTCCCATCTTTCATCTAGGGTTAGGGTTCCGACGCTGTCTCGTGCCTGCCACGATGGCTGTTTCAACCAGCTTCTCGGGTGCCAAGTTGGAGGCTTTATTGCTCAAATGTTCTTCTTCCTCTTCGTCAGCGTCGTCTTCGAGGCCCTCCACTGCCACCCATTTACCAGTTTTTGGGAAACCCAGCAAGAATAGAAGGAACCCGATTCAGAGAGGGGTGATTCGCTGCGAGGCTTCTGCAGCTTCTGATGTCTTGGTTAACACCGAAGATCCCAGTAATGCCCCCACCGTCTCCGCCCTTGAGCAGCTCAAGACTTCTGCGGCTGATAGTAAGTCGTGTTCTTAGCTCAATTTTCAGTTAAATGTTTCGTTGATATGGTTAATTGGGTAGTTTCATTTTTCCCATGGATTCGGAATTTTGTTCCCATAATTGCATTAAAGTTTGTTCTTTTCTTATTTTTTTCATGTAATTATTATACATCAATAGACTTGTAGTTTTCAGGACTATAGCAAAACCCAAGACTTTTAATGTTTTTTATTTTCAACTGTAAATTTGTGACGTTTTTGAATGAAATCAAGATATCTTTGATGGAAGAAAGACAGGGATATTGTACCAAATTTTTTTTTTTTGAAAAAGGACAGGGTTATTCCAACCAAAAATTATTAAAAAAAAAAAGACAGGGCTATAATCGACTTGCCTTTCATTGGTTAATTTGTACCAGCTATTTATCTGAAACTTGCAACTTTTAAATAATTTATACCATTAACTTTGACAGGGTATACAAAGGAAAGGAGCAGCATTGTGGTTATTGGGCTCAGTGTGCATACTACACCCGTGGAAATGCGTGAAAAACTTGCCATTCCAGAAGCAGAATGGCCTAGAGCCATCGGAGAGCTTTGTAGTCTGAATCATATTGAGGAGGCAGCTGTTCTGAGCACCTGCAACCGAATGGAGATATATGTTGTTGCCCTCTCCCAGCACCGTGGTGTTAAAGAAGTCACAGAATGGATGTCAAAAGTAAGTCTCAAGTTTATTTCCAAGATGGTATTTGGTAGGGCATTACTAATTTACTAGATATTTGACATTCCTGTTCTTGTTTGCAGACAAGTGGGATCCCTGTTCCAGAGCTTTGCCAGCATCGGTTTTTGCTTTGCAACAAGGATGCCACACAGCATCTTTTTGAAGTATCTGCAGGTCTTGACTCTCTTGTATTGGGAGAAGGTCAAATCCTTGCCCAGGTTAAGCAAGTTGTCAAAGTTGGACAAGGAGTTAATGGCTTTGGGAGAAACATTAGTGGGCTATTCAAGCATGCAATAACTGTTGGGAAGAGGGTTAGAACTGAGACTAATATTGCTGCTGGAGCAGTTTCCGTCAGCTCAGCTGCTGTTGAATTGGCCTTGATGAAGCTACCTGAAGCCTCACATGCTAATGCCAGGATGTTGGTTATTGGAGCTGGCAAGATGGGAAAGCTTGTGATCAAACATTTGGTGGCAAAAGGTTGTACAAAGATGGTGGTTGTCAATAGAACTGAGGAGAGAGTTGCAGCAATCCGTGAAGAACTGAAGGATGTTGAGATAATCTACAAACCCCTTTCAGAAATGCTCACCTGTGCTGGTGAAGCAGATGTAGTTTTCACCAGTACAGCATCGGAAAACCCATTATTCTTGAAAGATCATGTTAAGGACCTTCCTCCTGTGAGTCAAGATGTTGGGGGCCATCGCCTTTTCATTGATATCTCTGTTCCTCGGAATGTGGGTTCATGTGTCTCAGATCTTGAGTCTGTGCGAGTTTACAATGTTGATGACCTTAAAGAGGTTGTGGCTGCTAATAAAGAGGATCGGCTGAGAAAAGCAATGGAAGCTCAGGCAATCATTGGTGAAGAATCAAAACAATTCGAAGCTTGGAGGGACTCGCTTGAAACTGTACCTACGATTAAGAAATTGAGGGCTTATGCTGAAAGAATCAGGGTTGCTGAGCTTGAAAAATGCTTAGGTAAGATAGGTGATGATATCTCAAAGAAGACACGGAGAGCTGTGGATGATCTTAGCCGGGGTATAGTGAATAAGCTGCTTCATGGTCCAATGCAACACTTGAGGTGTGATGGGAGTGACAACCGGACTCTAAGTGAGACCCTTGAGAACATGCATGCTTTGAATAGAATGTTCAGCCTTGAGACTGAAATATCTGTTTTGGAGCAGAAGATTCGAGCCAAGGTGGAAAAAACCAGAAGTGAGATCTGACACCAATATCATTGATTTCAATAATTTATTTCCTCTTCTTGAAAAATAGGAAACAGCATCACCTCTTCACGATTGAGAATCATGCAATCTTCAGTTGCATATTTGAACCACTGACTCCCTTGGGGGGATTCAATTGATTGTTATGTCTATGTGTACTTGGCCTAACTCGTTTAGGTTTTTGGGTCAGGTATTACACCATGTTCTTCCATAGCCATTTGGCATTGTATTATACAAAGTAGAGATGGCTAACTTTTGTATTTATCCCGAATAATGTATGCCTAAAATTTGCCCCCTGTACCGGGAATGTTAATTGTATAATGTACTGAGTTTCCATACTGAGAGGACATTGGTTCTGGGTGTCTTTCTTGATGCTAATTTTTACAGAGCTCTGGTTGCTCAAATTTAAATGTTTCTCTAGATTGTATAAACAATAGGGCTGGCAATGTAAACCCACCCCGCAAGTACCCAACCCACCCTGCTCTGCATAGTGTGGGTTTTTTACCCGCCAAACAGGGCTTAGGGACAGGTTAGGGTTGTATATTCTTGCAGGCCAGGTATGGGTTGAAAATACGTCCTATCTCGCACCTTATATATAGATACATTTAAATTTTATTTAAAATATGTTATAATTTAAAAATTATTGTGTTAATGTACTTGTTTAAATTATGAACAAAAGTAGTAAAAGTATACTCTTTTAAATATGTTTTACAATTTATATAAAATAATGAATGATTTTCAGAACTATGATTAATTATTGCATAAATTTGTGTGAAATATTTGTAAGTGTGGGACAGGACAGGTAGGGTGCAAGTTTTAAATATCTTTGTAGAGGTTGGTTTGGGTTTTGATTTTCAAAACCTGCAAGGCGAATAGGGACGAGTTTTATTGTATTTTAAAGAGTGTGGGGCAAAGTAGGGTTATGCAAAAGCCCTTCCTATTACCATCCCTAATAAACAATATCCGAACTTATCACTAATTTATTTACATGCACAGTTCTCGGTGTGTTTCTTCTTGTTTCGTACAAGTTCTGAAAATCTACAACTACTCCACCTTTAACAAGGAATAATGGAGTTGAGCTTTGTATTTACTTTAACATCCTTGATTAATACCATATTTGCTAGTGAACTATTATCAAAGAATTCTGAATCACTAATTTTGACCCCGATTGCATTCTGCCAATAGATTGCAGTCTAGTAAAATAGGGAATATTTCTCAGAATCAAGTTAATATTAATACTTAAGAAATAGAAAGGTATCAGTACAGATAAAATCTCGCAAGCTAAGCCATCCTACAGATTTTGCATGATACACCAGACCGCGTGAGAACCAGAACATGAAACAGGTTTTTTACTTAAAATCAGTGTTATATACTCTAGAGAAAATCTTTCAATGCTATAGATAAAGATATGCCTCAACTATCTATTTTGCAACATTTTTTCTTGAGAGGAATTTGTATTATGCAGAAGGTGCGCATCTTTGGGAAGAAGACAGCTAACCATCCTGTATCTTATTACTAAAATGCATGAGAATAACACCAAACAAAATTCTATCCTCAAAAAGGAAGAAACCCATGGCTCATAACAGAATTAAATCGAACATATGCTTCAAAGAGACAAGGCAAAAATTACCTAATATAATGGATATATTCTAGGTGGCAACATATAAGATTTTTTCTGTTTTTTTGGTTGTTTTGTCTTCTTAGTCATATTGATACATGATAACATACAGGTCAGCAACTACAAATGAGTTTTTTCATGCAGTTGCTTCTAATGAAATCGGAAGCACAAATTATTTATATGCTTGGCCATTATTCTAGATTTATTGAATATTTTCATGTATGCTAAAAGCAGCAGGAAAGTACTTAGCAATTTAGATTCTGGACAGATCAATTATCATTTTACTTTCAAATTTCTTTTTTCTTTTGGTAATTACTTTCTAATTTCTTTTTCTTGCAATAGTTAGAGATATGATTGATTGATAAATTGGCATCCAATGGGTGTCAAATCTCATGCAAAAGGCAGTTTGACTCATGCCATCTCAGAGAGGGACATGTCACATGCCCACTAAACCCTAACAATTTATATCCAATTAATGAGTTTTCTATTGACCTGTTTGCTGAAACAGTGATTTGTGCACAAAAATGTCAGCATAAAGATATTCATCCATACTCAAGGAACCAGCTATAGTCCTTTTGGGTTCTTGTTTGGATTGAGACACTAAATTTAAATGTACCGAACTCCTTCCCTTTGCAATGAAGTCCTTTTGATTCCATTTTCAAATGGTAGAGCTATCTGGCAGTCTTCATAAATATATATACTGCATAATATAGATTTATAAAGCAGGGTTCCTGACCCAATAGCTCTTAACTGCACCACTGCATAATCATTGGGCATATTTATCATAAGGCTGTAACAGTGCCAAAATTAAAGAAATTGGCACCTAACAGAGTATATAATGGCATTTAGCAGCAAACAAAACTAATTGCATAAACATGGAGTCCATCTCTTGGTAAAAAAAGCTAGGAACTGCTCCTTAAGAATACCTATTTGTTCAACTGTTCCTTATGAACATGGAGACCATCTCTTGGTACAAACTTATTTTCAGAATGCTCAAATTATGCTCAATGGTACAAACTTATATATACTTATTTTCATAAATTATTTGTGAGGATACAGTCAGAAACTCACAAGGAAAGTCAGCCATATTAACTAATTTACCATTTTACCAAGTGAAGTAATGAACAAAACTACAGGTAATAAGTTAATATTAAATTCTTCAAGAGAGGGATATGCTAAAATATGGTATCTTCATTGTTGGAAATAACAACATCAACTGACACGATAGATAAAGAAACTAATATCTATTGGCAAAGCAAAACTTAAGTGATAGGTAGAAAAAAATACTCAAGGTCAATAACAGTGATAAAGGAATTCCATGAGATCTATTACCAACATGTTAAATGAATTCACATCAAAACCTCCAAGAAAAGAGTATTGTGGTGTGGAGCATGTTATATGAATTCAGGGAAGTAAAAAATGAGTATATGACCAGCACTGTGTGCAAAAGAGTAAAAGACCTACATTTAAAGACTGGTTCAAAATTATGAATAAGAACTAAATTGGATGAAAGGATATAAAGGGCCTTCAGAGTTGTATGCTGTTGTGATTACTTCTGGTTTGGAAATCCCCTGGTTTACAACATTTGAAGGAAAAAGGAATGCATTAGTAGGAAATAGGAATCGCTGTTACAAAAAAGGTGGCTTTTAAAACAGACTTATTAATCTAAGAAATGGTGTTGTACATAATCAAGATCACAATCTATTTGGTGGCCAAAAAAAAAAAAGAACAAAAGAAAAAGAAACCAAATGGATGTCAGCATAATGCATTCTGTTTTCACCAGTCAGTAGATCAGAAATATCAGAACATGCTTCCACTCCTAATAAATGCCAGAAAAATTGAAGGATGAAGGTGTACCAAGTATTCAATAGATAAGTATTTCCTACCTTGAATGGTTGGAAATTTCTGCTCTAGCTTTACTGATCCCAAGCTTGACACAAACAGGAAAACTTTGTAGCAGATCTGAAAAAGTGAAGGATGAATCCAAGCATTGTTTCATTGTGCTCAATTTCAACGTGTGTGATGGGAAAGACAAAACTAACATTCACAAAGCAAATATAGTGGCAAATAACTGCTATCACATATGAAAGTACTGAAAACTTGTAGATTACAATAATAGCAGATAAAAAACTCATATCTCAGGCAACAAAATACAAGCTAATAATAGCAGTAATAATTTCAGTAGCTAACAATTTGAATTAAAAGTTAAATCTTGACATTAGCACATTTATAAGGCAGGGGAAGGCAGCATCTGCAGCAAAAATATCACATATAGCAAATAAAATTTCAATAGCATATTGTTTACTTTCTTCTTGTTAAAAACTATACTTACAGCAGCAGATGATAGCAAGCACCAGTATTATATAGCAATTGTAAAAATTTTGTGCTTAGAAACTAATATCTATCACACAGTACTATATATTTTGTTGGATTATTTAGTAAAACCAATGTTCTAATGCAGTTAACAAATTATAGGGTTATTCATGTTTGGAATCACATTTGGAAGGCAGGGCTAATTGAATAGGTCAGTTTTGTATTTAGCAATTGATTAAAAAAATTAGCATAAGAGTGAGGTGAACAAAAGGAGCAATGAAAGGTGAACACAAAATCTAAACTCACCTCAGATACTCCGATATAATAAGCAAATTCTCAGCTGTGCTCCAAGTTTTAAGACTCTACAATACTTCCATGTTGTATACAGGTGTGGGGTTGGAAATAGGGGTGACAAATGGACGGATTAGATGGATTTTGAATTGGATCATTATTGGATGAATAAAATATAAACTAATAATCCATTTAGAATTCATTACAAAATTGTTAAAATCATTTAATCCATCTATAACCTATTTTAATGGATGAATATGCAATCTATCCCTTTAATCTATTTTAATGGATGAATATCCATCCTCAACTAAATGCATCTAAACTCTTCTTATGTCCTAATATATTCTATTCTTCAAATCATGTATATATATCCATTAAATCCAATAAATATTTTGATTAATCTATTAATCATCCATTAACTAAAATTAATCTAATTCATCCATATTCATTAAATTTATTATTATAATGGGATAGATTAGATTAGATTTAAATATGAATTGATTGAATGAGTCGTGGATTAATAGATCTCATTGCCACCCTTAGTTAGAACAAAGCAGGGGAAACTAAATTGGGTCCAGACTCCAGACTCCAAAACAAACTTGAGGCTGGGGCAATCTAGCATAAGAGGGAAGGGGGAGTTTCCTGGGAGAATACTGCTAAAAATGATCAACTGATCAATGATAAACCTTGGGGGTTGGGATGTCCCAGGGATTATAGAACCAATGTCCGATCTAATTTCTAAGCCCACAGATTCTGTTATTTCTTCTTCTGTCTAAAGTCGTAACTCATAATCCTTTGGCCACTTTCTTTCTTTTTTTCCTCCCCCCCCCCCCTAACTTTTTCAACTTTCTTAGTTGTTTGAATTGTGAAACGTGGAGGCTTAAATCTCCTCACAAGAAGAATTCAGAAGCAGTTCTCTCCATCGTACATAGTACGAAAGTAAATAATGGCCCCTCTACACCCTCACGCGCATGAATTCAGCCACCTACTACTCCTACTTTATTGATCTTTCTACATTCTGATCCATTTGTAGCACGAATAATACATAGTTACAGATTTTATATTGTTAAATTAATTTTAAAACTAATATAAACTTATATTAAATTTTTAAATAAATTCACATACAACTATTTTTTAGCACCACACTTGTTTTTGTTCATGGAAGCTTTTAACTTAGAACCTCTAAACTAAGAGGATTTATGTTTAGCACAACACACAAAAACCACACACTCTCAGATATGGACCAGACCAAGCCAAAGTACCTACAGGGTTTGCTGTTTCAGTGGCAGCTAGCTAACTGAGGCTCCTAATAACACTAACAAGTGTAGGCCATGACAAAAAGAGGCCAAGAAGACGAAGGCAGATAGGGATGGATTGGACAACTGAGACACTTAACTGGGTTCCACATCTCTGAATAAGATCCCCACTTAATGCTAACTAACTTGCACTGCACTCTCTCTATTTATGATCGAAGACTATCTTATATTTTGCCAATATTTAGTTACGCACGTGCCCATGAAGTAGCTGAAAATTAGTTGTCAAAAGGTGGAAACTAAGCTTGTTGACAGAGGCTGTTGGAAGAAAACGCATTGAATTGTTTCGATCAATCGAGCATCGTATTTATGAACCACCTCTGGCTTCGTCTTGTGCTCTATTCAATATCTATCGAATTTCTAAAGCGCTTGTGATTTGTGAGTACTGAGTCAAATTATGCAAATTCGCTTTAGGTGACAACAAAAGTTTTACAATGAACTAAAATAAAAAATTGTATTGTTCGTTGGTTGCAGTAGAAGAAGATTATAACGTTAGGTAAAATTTATCAGCAATGTTAGCCTAAAGAGTTAGTCTCAATGCTATCCATAGTTCCAAAAAACAAAATGGATTGTTCAATCGTGAAGAGCATGAGAAAAACTTGGGGATCGGATTTACCCCTTTCAGGATATCATATTAAACTCATACTAGTCCATGCAGACCTACCATAGAGTGCTGTAGGTGGGAATCTTGTTTCCCACATATAGACCGCTTTTTTTTTTTTCTCCTTTGACAGAGATATAGCTAGCATAGCATAGTATATATGTCTCTTAAGATTGCATTTTAACACTTTAGGGCCCTTCAAATTTTAATTGTCAATGGTTAAGGTAATGTATTCTCATAAAAGATTGCAAAGGCATCCAATTGCCATGCAATGTAATCATTTGTTCATCATTACTCATCCAACCCACTCTATCTTATGTTCTGTCCTCTGCCATGTTTTTCATCCGAAAGATCATTTCAGCCCCGGTTCCTAGTCCGACCCTTAATTATTATACCCACAAATCCACTAGACCAAAACGACAACCAAAATTTTAAATATCTCGATGTTCATTCCCAAAAAGCCAAAAACGGGGAAGAAAAAAAAAGTGATTTTATAGCGGCATTTAGCCATTTACAACTTTCTATCTTTCATCTCAGAAAATTCCCATCCCAACATGGGAGCAATTCAACAGTACGAGTGGATATGTAAGGGTAGGCGTCTATCCCCACCCAAAAGATTTTGAAAAGTGAAAGGAGTTTTTATTCATTTATTATCCTATTTGTTTTGGTGAACTTACAAATTTGTTTAATTTAAAATAATTATTTTTTATTTTTAAATTAAATTTAAATTTTTTTAAATATAAACCACTTTACTTAAATTTATCTCTTATTAAAATTAAATTTATAAATTTAAATTCATTCAAAACCAAATTTGCAAATTCTATTTCAATCAGACTCTCTTTTTTGTGTATAAAAAGCGATTGATTAATTAAAATTCAACGGCACAAAACAAAAAGGCCCAAGCAACAATCCAATCAATTTCCCATTTTGCAGTGGGGCATGCCCAATTATGTAAGTTCCCCCTCCCCCACCCTTTCTATGTAGTAATCTTGCTGTCAAGAAAGGACCGCGCCGTCGGCTACCAGCTTGTCCCCATTCTACTGTCTAGCCCCATCCTACTCTCTCGCCCCATCCCCAAATCTTCTCTCTCTATATATGCCTCTACATTTTTTTTCATTTATTTATTTATTTTTGTACAACCAACGTTTTTCTTTTTTCTTTTTTGAAAGAAACAATTAAAATAAAAATTAAAAACCTAGCGTTTTCGAAGCCGTGCAAGTCGCTGACTCTATTCAATGACTTCTTCATCATGGCCATCTTAGCCAGCTTCTCAGCCGCTCTCCAAGCCGATGTTGGCGTCAGCGGCTCGCCATTTTCATCCACGAAGGTCATCTCCCTTAGGCTCCCTCTCCTCCGCTGCATCGCCACCGTTTGCTGCTCCAGCTGATGCTGTCTCCGCCAGTGAAGCTCCGCAAGTTCAGCTTCCACGCCACGCACATACTCCTCAGCCGAATTCGAGTTGGACTGCATCAGAAGCGCTCGAGCCGAAACAAGCAAACGATGAGCGCCGGTGAAGTCGTCGTGCTCCACCAGTCGCCGGGACTCGGCTATGGCTCGGGCTGTAATGAACACAATCCTCAGCCTGTCGGTTCTGGTGCCGGAAGATTGTGCATCCTGTGGCGGCGGCGGCGGTGGTACTGGAAGACCGTGTTCCCTACCGTATACGATCTCTTGACTCGCAGGGTCTTTGTAGAGGCACCGCACAATCATCGTGCGGTGGGTCCCCAAAGCCGACGCGGGAACTCTCAGCTCCACCAACAACTCCCTCTCTTCTTCGGCGTAGAAATCGCCGAGCCGCACGGCTCCAGGGCTCAGCACCGTGGGTCGTCCACTGCACGAGTAGATGGCGCTGATTTCAGCCGGCGCCGAATCCGACTGAAAGCCGATCTGCACTCTCAAGTCCTGCACCACCACGCTTAATAACCCACCAATGAACTTGGCAAATGCATCCTCAGCCGGATCGTGGCTGTGGCCGGTTTTTGTTCCGAACCAAGACGCATGAACCGGAATCTCGATGTGGGCGAACCGGGTAGAAGACACGTGGCTTGAGCATTTTCGCTGATTGGTGCTGTTACCAGTTTGCACCCTCTCGTCGTGACCGTCTGATAAGAGCATGATACTGGCGACCGGGTTTCTCTCCCTCCGGTCCTCGAGCACCTTGGCGGCTTTCCTCAGAGCTTCACCCGCATTAGTCCCTTGACCACGGACAAGCCGATCAATGATGCGCCGAGCCACGCGCTGGCCTTGAGCCGTCATTCTTCTTAAAGGTAGCAATCGTTTGGTGGTAGCCGAGAAAGCCACTATGGAGAGCCGGTCAGCCGAGCCGAGAGAGGAAACAACCAAACGCATCGCGCGCTTTAGCATGTGAAGCTTCGCACCGGTCATGTTGCCACTCACGTCAAGGACCGTCACGAGATCTATGGGCGCCCTCTGCGACGGGTCTAGAAGCGGCGTGGCACTGTCACCGCTGCTCGGTGCCGGAGCTGGCGGCGGCGGAGCCTTCACTTTTAACACCAAAGCATAAGTCGCGTGGCTCCGGGAGATTGATACGACAGCACACTCGGGTATCAACTTCACCTGAACGCTCCTGGAATCTCCGTCGTTTATTTGAATTGAGGATGGAGGTTTTGGATTGGCGAAAAAGCCCTGGAACTCGCCGGCGCCGGCTCCGTCGTCTGCGTCGTCTTCTTCTTCATTTTCGTCAGCTTCGGGAATGGTAACGATTCGGCTACCGGAGGTAGGAGATAAGAGAGGCTCGTCGTCATCGTAGGACCTGACTGAGCCGGATTGCTTCGGCGGCGGCTGCTGCTGCTTTTGGGGTGGCTCAACGTGCTTAGTTTTGAACACTGGCGACCGATTTTCCGTTCTGTTTTTTCGTAGCTGACGCTGGCATTTGGCTTTTCGATGCTCTTTTCAGCGACGTCGTTCTGTTCCGCGGTTTCTGAGCAGAGGTTCTGGTGCGCGGGTAGTAGTGGTACGTCTTTCCAGGTGGCGTTGCAGACCGGGCAGAGCAGGCTACCTTGCTTGCGTACATGGGCAGCGATACACGGGAAATGAAAAGCGTGACCACATTCTGCAGTGTAAATGGCCGTGCCCTGCCCCGTCTTCACGCTATTCAAACAGATTCCGCAACTACTCTGCTAGAAGAAAAAACGAAAAGAAATTAGTGGATCCTTCGTTACAAATCCAACCAAAATAAAATAAAATAAAGGCAATAGAATATTGGGAATTTTTGAATTTCAACGATGGGAATAATAAGAATATGAAAATCTTACTCTGAATTTGAAGCTGTTCTTGAAGAGAGACAGCTTCAAAGGGGAGCGCGGAGAGGTTGGATTTGAGGTCGACGATGGCGTTTTCGGGGTGGATGCGCTCGACGTGCTTTTGCTTCGAATTCTTGGGCTGTCGTTTGCGGTTTCTGTTTGAGCTGCTTCCGCGATTGTTCGGCAACGCAAACTAGGACTCGAGACCTGTTGAGATTGATGTCGCTGCAACCGTGGTGTGGAGGGGTTGCTGCCGCCGGAGAGGAAACTGAATCTGACGCAGCTTCTGGGGCTGGGGCTTCCGCTAGGACTCGGGCTTCTGTGTTGCTTATCTGATATGGTGGATTCTGGGTCACGACTGCAAAAGGCTCTTTTCCAACCAGTACCCATTTTCACAGACCCAAAAGAGCAAAAAAGCTGAGAATAACTTCACAGTTTCGCTTCGCCCAAAGTTCCAAAACTTTTCTTGGCTTCTATCCCTATCTATAGCTTTTTATCTACGATTTCCCGAAAGGAAGAAGGAGAGAAGAAGATAGGGAAAAACAAGTTTTGTTTGTTTTGATGGATCTGAAGAGGTGCCACAGAAGACAAAAGCGCAAGAAAGAATTTGGCAACGAGAGCATGGGATCGAACGAAAATAAAGAAAAGTGACAAAGTTTAAAGCGATCCAGATATTCAACTTTCTATGCTCATCAGCTCTTTTGTTCTCTCTTAACTTTTTTCCTTTCACTTGGAAGGGCACAGAGATACCTCTGCAATTAAAGGCACAGAGAGAAACGTCCTCCACGATCAATCTCTTTATTCAACTCTTTGTATTTGTGTCATTCGTACAAAAAGTGAAGCCCTCTCTCTTTTTGTGCATATTTATAATAATTCTATATCATCTTTAATTCATTACACATATTGTTAATAACTTTTTTAATTATTAAATGAAATAAAATAAATTTTAAATATTTTTTATATTTATATATATCAAATATCTTACTTTTAAAAAAATTATTAAATAAATATTTTAAGAGAATATCATTACCTTATTTATATATAAAAAATTTATTTTTATCTTTAATTTCATATTTTTTATGTATTTATCTTGAATAATAATAATAATAATAATAATAAATTTAAATTGTTTTACATTTTTATTTTTAAAATATTTTTTTAAGTTAAAGAAATAATATTATATTATAATTTATTTTTATTAAACTCGTAACTTGTGAGTTATTTTTTATTATAAAAATAAATATAAAAAAAATATGTAAAAATATCATAATAATTTATATATCATCCTCTTTGAATTAGAACATGGAAACCCAGGTGAATCGAAACCTGGATAACCGGCACGTATCTGTCAATTGTAATCTCTTTTTCTAATCTCTCACCAAACGTAAGGACACGTGCCTGTGGCTTGCAGTTCTGATTCGAAAGTGGATTCTCTTCGAGAGATTCTACCATGAGTGAGTGGGGGTCATTAACCCCGCAGTAAAATTCGCAGGTGAAAATACACTCCACTGTGGAGAGTTTGAACATAGTTGTAATCAAATCGCACAGGTGATCCATTCTTGGCCGTTTGATTGGTCACATCGGGTTCCATCGATGACAAACGCAAACTGTGTGGGACCAGTGGGGTGGCGCCAGTCTGTGCCGGTGCCATTTTTCTACTGACTGTGACTGTGTAGTACATTGGTCGACTTTGCTATAAGTGGTTCTGTTCATGTACTACCCAAAATTTAACTGACCCTCAACCTCGGATTACAGCGTGGTAATTTTCATGAACCAAAAATAGAAAAACAGTAAAAACTTTCAGTATGGTATCAGTAGGAAAATTTTCATAGTTCTGCTTCTCTGCGTATTCAATTTGAGTTTTCGTTCCTCTCTGCATTCTTCAATTTCTGCCATGGCTGCGATTGACGAAGGAGCCAATCCTTTCTTTCTACATCACTCAGACAGCCCAGGGCAAATCCTGGTTTCTCAGCCACTGATTGGTGAAAATTATAATTCATGGAGTAGATCAATGGCTGTAGCACTTTCGGTCAAGAACAAATTTGGTTTTGTTGATGGTTCTATTCCAAAACCTGAAGTGGATGATCCTCAATATAGTTCTTGGATGATCCTCAATATGGTTCTATTACTCCTCATCAGGAAGTTGTAGGTCAATTCCCAAACTGAGTGATACCTAAACCTATACCAGATAACACTACACCTAAACCTATAACTCAAATAACCCAACACCAGTTAAATCAACCAACTGACACACAGCTACAACCAGAACCACAGCAAATACAACCATAACCCGTCCTGAACCCCCCCACGCAGGTCCACTAGAGTCAACAGACCTCCCTCTTGCTTACAAAATTATCATTGTAACCTCATAACCAAAAACACAGCTACATATCCAATCTCAGATTTTTTATCATACCACAAACTGCCACCTACCTTCAAAAACTAAGTGATGCAAATATCAGCAAACACAGAACCTCAATTCTTTCACCAAGCATGCAAATTTCCTGAGTGGAGAAGTGCGATGAAGGCAGAATTAGATGCAATGGAGGCGAGCAACACCTGGTCTGGTCTGTAGTTCCTCTACCATCAGGAAAACACACTATTGGTTGTCGATGGACATACAAAATCAATTATAGGGCTGATGGGTCAATTGAAAGGCATAAAGCAAGGCTAGTGGCAAAAGGTTACACCCAGCAGGCTGGCATAGACTTTGTGGAGACTTTTTCTCCGGCAGCAAAGTTTACAACAGTTCGGGTACTCCTTGGACTTGCTGCAGTAAAAGGCTGGTCGCTTGTTTAGCTAGATGTTAACAACGCTTTCCTAAACGGTGACTTATTTGAGGAGGTATACATGGATCTTCCTCTTGGTTATCACATTCTGGGGGCGAATTTAGTGTGCAAGTTGAATAAATTCATATATGGACTGAAGCAAGCCTCAAGGCAGCGTCCAGTTCCAGAAACAATACTATTCTTCCACGGAGAAATATTTCGTTAAAAGGTATTGAATATCTTTTATTAAATTATTTTAATTAGTTAAAAAAATATTAAATATTTTTTAAATTGTTAAAAATGTTAAATACTTATATTTTTTATTTAATATTTTTTATTTTTAATTTCATTATTAGTGTCCTAAGAGTACTCCATCATGATCTCTACCAAAGTATTAATTAGTGTAGATTAGAGTACTTAACGTACAAAACATTTTTAACTTAAAAAAAGGATAAATTGTGTTTGTTTTATGAGAAATGATATTTATATATATTATATAGAGAGAGAGAGACTCCAATTAAAAATACTAAATGCAGCCAATCTACACTAAATATATTTTTTTAGTACATATCTACACTAAATATATTGATATAATGAAATTACTTTTTATATAAAAATTAAATATAATCAATTTATCTAATAATAATAATAATAATAATAATAATAATAATATAGAGTCCAAAATATTGCAGTGAATCTAATTAAACTGATTGTTTAAGAAAATTTAATACTTTGTTTTAACTGTGAGCAAATCTATATGAATGTTTGCCCGCGAGTCACTCCTTGTAACTGTGGGCAAATACTACAGGCAAAGACTAACAAGAAAAGTTGTTAGAATTATGGGTGTTGGTAAGGTAATTTGTTTTTTTTTCAAATGATAAATCCTCTTAAAAGAAATTAACCTAACAATCTTCCTTAAAAAAAATTAAAAGTTATGTACTTTTAATATTTTTGAGAATCTCAAATTTTATTTTTTAAATCTTTTTTCTAAATAATTAGAATGGTATTTAAAATTTATTATATATTAGTAGTTTTATTAATTATTAAATACTTATTAATTATGAATTCTCAAAATAAATATTTAGAATGTAATAAATATAATTAATAATTATATTAAAATTTATTCATAATATATAAAGCTTGAAGTGAAAGAGTCATGTAAACCATATTATTTTCTTTCAGTGTGACACATCAGGAGCAATAAAAAGTATTGCTTAAATAATATTAGGTTTTCTCAATTTGACATATAAACCATATCTAACTACTTCAATTCCTTCTATCTTAGTGAAGTGTTTTTTTCTAGCATAATACTCTTTCTTAAGTTTCATGTCTTTTGAGTAACTCAAATAAATAAGTATCAAATGTTGCAAATAGTCTTTTGATTCTTTAAATATCTCAATTAAATAATCAACCATTTTACAATAGTCATTATATTAAATGTCTCTTTCACTTCCATATATATTATTTTGAGTTTTAAAAGTAATTAAAATGTGTCGAATACTAGTATAATTATTTATTTTATTTTTTAATAATATATAATAAATAAAATTTAGATCATGTTTTTTAAAAAAAATATAATAATTTTGCCAACTCACCCAAGTATGCTATATATAAAAAAAAAAAAAAAACTCACTGATTAGACATCCACATGACCCGTCCTTTCCCCAGTTTCTTGGCCTGTCACTAGTTTGGAGACCTCCGTGGAGGCCCCCCTCTCCCCTTCTTCCCAAACAGCACCTTACCCTTAGCCTTAGGTACACCTCTCATTATTGGAATTGCAATAATTTTATTTATACATCATATTTATTATATTATTTTTTTAATAAAAAAAACATATATTTTAATTCTTTTTTATTCTTTTTTAATAAAAAGTATAATGGTATAGTGAAAAAAAATAATGTGGATGAATCATTTTTATTAGTATTGATCCAATACAAGCCTAATTAATGAACGCATCTCAAACTTACGTTGTTATTACCTGACCCATAATCAAAAGGTTAATCTTTTCTTTTTTTTTATTATTATTAGCATTTGGATTTGGAGAATAAAAAAACTATATGAATAATTCTTCTAAACAAATGGAGGGGACACCAAATTTTAATAATTAAGTATATATTTGAAATAGTTTATTTTTTTAAAATATAAATTTTAAAAAGAAATTTAATAAAATTATAATTATAAATTATCTTCAATATAAAATAAATTAATCTTAAAATTCACATTTATGAACGAGCAACCTGAGGCAAAGAGAGAAGAAGACTTGGGAGCACAGGATCTGGTACCTTCCCCAAATGCACTAATCAGAGAGAGATATCTGACAGCAAGTGTCCTCGAAGAGTCAATAATTTCAACACGCCGTTTGTAGTTGCTGATGTTTTCCTCAAAGTTATATCATATTCATGCCCATACCCACACGTGCATTGAAAAAACAAAATAAGTAATTGTTTAACTTAGATATTTAATTTTTAAAAAATAATATATATTAATAATATAATTTATCAAATTTTACATACATTAATTATTGAATAAAATAATTAAAATAAATAATAATTATTTACAAATTTTTTTTACAAACAAGAAAAATACTTGTCAAATGATAATTGTCAACTCATCTCATGAATATGATTGTGCTGATGTTAAGCATCATATTCAATTTTTTTAGTTGATCAATGTTTATCACTCAAGCTCACTAAAATAACTCAATTTAAAAGATTAATTTATTAAATGAAAATATCTAATATAATAGACCTTGTTGAGGTCTACTCTATTAATAAGTATGAGATAAGGTCCTAAAAAGATAGGTTTGATATTTAAATTAAGCCTAAATGATAAAGTTTATTTATATTGTTAAGAAATCCTAATCCTATTCAGTTAGGGTTATCATCTTAAATCTTTATTTATATAAAGGGGACACACCCTTCAGCTATAATCACTCAATCCTAATGTTAAAGCCTATTAAGTACTTTTCTAACTTGATCGTCGAAATGGCTTTTACAGGTACCCCTTCCATCCATCCTCATATTCTAATATCACAGAGCAAAGTCCGATCCCATCCCAGATATGATCCAACATATCAGATTTTGTCCAAAACATTAGCGCCGTCTGTGGGAAAAGGTAAATTACTATTCCCAACCACATTGCTATAGCCAATACCAGAAGGTGTGCTCAAAATTCAGACCGAAATTACCAGCGAACCAAGATTTCAATCAATCAACCAACGGCACCTAGGGATCCCACACATGATCAAGATCCAATGACTGACCAACCAGCCGCTCCAGGTAGACCCGTCGATTATCCCTCACATTATTCAGATCTAACCCCAAATATGGCTACCCTCCTCAATATAATTGTCGATCAAAGCCAGCGACTCGAGGAGCATAATCGTCGCGTTGACGAGATTCATCGTATACTGATGGACCGTGATCGTGTAGCAAAAAAGGAATTCGAAAGTCTTCTCCCTTCCAAGTCGAAGATAGACCGAGAAGAAAAATCGGATTTATCTCTTGTACCTCAACAACCCAGAGAGGAATAGTCATGCCACCATTCCTTGTCTGACTTCATAATAGGGTAGAATTCCCCGACCATTTTTAAGTTCGGAGGAATGTGGAACCTTAAGACGGCACTATAGACCTAGAGGAACACATCGAGACGTACCACACTTCAATATTTGCTACTAAAGTCGGTGCGGCCAATGCTATATTATGTTGGGTCTTCCCATCTACCTTAAAAAAAGCAGTACTAAAGTGGTTTTGCTTGTTGGTTCCACATTCCATCCACAAGTTTTTTGAGTTAGCAACTTGTTTCCTTAGCAATTTTATAATAAGCAAAAGCCAACCAAAATTATCAACTGCTCTACTGAATCTGAAGCATAATCATGAGGAACCACTCCTTCATTATATTGCACGGTTTACTAAGGAAGCACTACAAGTTGGAGATTTAAACAAGAACTCGACGATGGAATATTTCCTTCTCGACGATGGATCCCTTCGCGTCCTCGTTAGCCAAGAAGGAATCTACCAATTTCAATGATTTGCTTGCACGTTCCAGGAAATACATTAAGATGGAGGAGACCTTGAAGGCCAAAAAACATTTCGTGACCTCAGCAGAAGAGCCTGCAAGGCCACCTCGCGACAACACCAAGAAAACTAGTCCTTGTGAAGGGTACAACGAATACACTCCATTAAACACCAGTCGCGAAAAGATTTTACAAGAAGTTTATCACACTGAATTTGAAAAACTACCAAAGCCTCAACCAATGACATATCGGAAGTTCATCAACAAGTCTAAGAGATGCGATTACCACAATGACTATGGACACGATACTGAGAACTACCTCGACCTCAAAGATGCCATTGAGAACCTAATACAATAGGACAAATTACAAAAGTATATGCAGAAGTCCATAGCTCGTGAAGAGAAGAGTCGCAGAAGTCCGAGGTCTCATGAAGATCCCTTAGACCGAGATCACACAGTCGCGAATCTAAACGACATCGGTCAAGAGGATGCTCGCCAATGGTTACCATTCCGGAACCATTGCTACAATATCAAGTGGATTTGCCAGTGGCAGTCAGTCAAGATCATCTCGGAAGTGCCACTGAAAGCCATTCTAGGCATAACCCACTATCAGGTAACAGAGAAAACCTCGAGGCAAACCCCTGCTATTACTTTCACTGACGAAGACCTCGAAGGGATCGTCCCAGGCCATGACGACCAGCTAATCATCTCGGCTGTCATTGCAAATTCCAAAGTCATGAGAATTTTAATCGCCCAAGGAAGTTCAGCGGACGTATTGCACTACAATGTCTTTTAGCAACTCGGTCTACCTACTTCCGACTTGTACCCCTTTTTAGGGAACTTGATTGACTATGATGGTAGTCATGTCAAGATCGGGGGCTATGTGGAGGTATACCTCTCCTTGGGGACAAAACCGACCTCTTTAACGAAAAAAAGTCAAGTTTCTAATGGTTAATTGTCCCTCAGCGTACAACGCAATCCTTGAAAGACCGTCATTGAATCTATTCAGAGTAGTAGTCTCCACTCCCTACCTTACTATGAAGTTCATCACAGAAGACAACCAAGTCACAACTATCAAAGGCGACTAGATCTTAGCCCGGTAATGTTACAACCAGAGCCTCTCTCTTCTCAAACAACCAACTCAGGATATCCCAAAATAGAACTCGGTTGCAAATTCTCAAATACTGCTCACTAAGCTAGACATGAGAGATTTCAACAACTTACAAGGCTACATGTCAAAGACTTTAACTTGCCCGATGGCCATATAACTATCTAGCTGACGTGATAACTGCTTCGTTATAATTTTTTAATTATATTTTCAGTTATTTAACTGATTTGTATTTTCTTTGTCTTAACTTTTCAATATTCCAGGGGAATACTATAATATGCCTACAGCAAGGAACACACAAGTCAATATGGTTGCAACAACCATATCAAGTTGACACATCACCGATGCTACAACGATTGGTTTCAATCCTAACGTCGATATTATTTTACCGCCATGGTGATTTTAATCCCATGAATCAGTCTTTACTACCATGATGGTCTTAACCCTGAGATTGTGTTACAGTAACGGTCGACCTTTATCTCGCCTCAACATCAAATCAAATAAAGATTCTGATAACTATTACTCATCCCAATGATAGAATGAGAATTAATACACAAGTCCAACTATGGTTTGATCTCGACTAAGGTCATCGAGCACAACACAGTGTAGGAACATCTACCGAATTAAGTTACAACATATGCATCTCAACATTCGACATGCCCAGTACCTCAACTTGTTGAATACTGAGCTGGAGGGCAAGTGTATTCTACAAATATTCTAAGCCCAATTGGCTAGCCCAATTATGCGGCCTATTATCTAGAAAGACTCTGATAACATCAGAGTTGGTAATTACCAAAAGTTATTTTCATCAACCCCGAAGGGAACCAAGACCAAGGTGGAAACTCAAAAAAGGAAACCGATATACTCCATTCGAGATTCACAACTAACTTGTATAGCTGCAGCTATTACATTCGGCGTATTGTGTACTGATATGACTGCAGTCAACTAGTTCTTGACGATATCTTCTACAGTTGGGTTCTTAACAACAAGAATGTACACCCTTCTCGGTATCAAGCATCTCGACATGCTTACTACTACGATTCTCTATTGAGTACCACATGCTTACTACTACGATTCTCTACTAATTACGACGTGCTTACTACTGCAATAAGAATGTATCTCCAACAATGAACGATATTTTATTAACAAGCCACTTCGAGTCGCTCTTAACTGACTTATCGACGAGCCACCTCAAGTCACTTTGAACCAATTGATGAGCCACTTCGAGTCGTTCTGAACTAACTTATCGACAAGCCACCTCGTGCCACTTTGAACCAATTGACGAGCCAGCTCGAGTCGCCCTGAATCAACTTATTGATGAGCCACTTCGTGTCGCTTAAATGATTTCGAAGATTATAAGAGCCACCTCGGATCGCTCTCAACCGACTTATCAACGAGCCACCTTGGGTTGCTCTAAAATGATGAACCTATATAGCCACTTCATGTTGCTCCAAACGATGAATCTATAAAGTCACTTCATGTCGCTCTAAAATGATAGATTCATTGAGCCACCTCGAGCTGCTCTAAACTGACTTATTGACCACTTCATGTTACTGTAAAACGATAAATCTATAGAGCCATTTCATGTCGCTCTAAAATGATAGATTCATAGAGCTACTTCGAGTCGCTCTAAACTAATTTATTGACGAGCCATTTCAAGTCATTCTGAACTGACTTATTGATGATGTATAGAGCCATTTTGTGTCGCTCTAGAATGATGATTTGACAACCATTTCGATTGCTCAAAATCGACTTAATGGGCCACTCCATAAGGGCACCATCGTGGACTTCTTTTCTCGGGTCCATGCGAGAAACGCCGATATCCGGGTAAAGGAATCAGACTTACCAATAGCTCGAACTTACCGGACTCAAGCTCGGCCTTCTTAGTCTCCAACTCCTCTACCCTCTTCCGAAAAGTAGCCTTGAGATCCTCCTACTCCTTGGTTAACTCTACAAGAAGTGCACTATGCTAGTAGCCTGAAATATGCATAACTCGCATGATGTTCTCTGCGAAGACACAAAGCGACGTACGATAAAGCATGTTCGAAGAGATTGAGCATACCAAAATTTGATCTTCATCATTTGAATCGATGAGCTCAGAACATTTAATCGTTTTGGCATCTCTACCTCAGAGATCTCTATGCACTTGGTTTCATCTACATAGTGAATACTCTTATTAGCATAGGTGGAATAGCAGCTCACCGTCTGCTCGAAGACCTCAAGTCCTTGACCAATATGGTTGTAACTACTACATCCAATATGTTTAAGGGAAAAGGACCTCGGTCGTAATACCTAGTTATGACACAACGATGATGGTGAAAAGGATTTTAGTTCCTACATTTTGTAATTTCTAAGATAAACTACACATTTGAGTCGACATGCAAAGGAAAGCACAAAAAATACAACTGTTATCTCCTGCTCTTTAAAGCTGAGGTCAGAATGAAGCAATTCAAGCATCTCAAGTAGCTGACTGGATGATAACTACCTAAGTATCTACCTCGGGAAGAAAGGAAGGAGATAGATTCTTACTCCACTAAGATGAAATCGTTGCCCACTTACCTTTGAGTAAACACCCCACATCTAGAGATATCATTATTATCTCGGGATATTAACATTAGCTCGGATATCATTACCACCAGTAAAGAGTTAGTAATCAACACCTCGGCCCAACATCGGTGAGAAATCTGACCCTTGCTGAGGTGACAAGACACAGACTTGGAGGCAATGTTTGGTATGAATTATACTGGGCCTTGTTAAGGTCCAGCTCATTAACAAGTATGAGATAAGGCCCTAAAGAGATAAGTCTGATATTCAAATTAAGCCTAAATGATAAAGTTTATCTATATCGTCAAGGAGTTCTAATCTTATTTAGTTAGGGTTATTACCATAAATCCTTATTTATATAAAGGGGACACACTTCTCAGGTATAATCACTCAATCCTAATGTTAAAGTTTGTGAAGCACTATTCTAACTTGATCATCATAGTGTCTTTTGCAAGTATCCCCCTTCATCCATCCTCGGATTCTAATATTACAGAGCAAAGTTCGATCTTATTCCAAGTACGATCCAACATCTTGGATTTTGTCCAAAATAGATACCCAAGAAAAAATAATATGGATATTGAAGTAATCATCCTTTCTTACCTTTCTTATACTTTTTCATTTGGTGTTTGTCACATCAGTTATGTTGATGCATACATTAATGATATAATGTAAGAAAATTATCTTACTAAACCTAATCACTAACCAAGAAAATTGGTATTATGTTTAGGGGCTATATTCTCTATTCTCTATACTTTAATTACTTGAGTTCAAACTTTGAGAGAGCACTTAAGATAATTAATTTTCTTAAATACATTAGGCTAATGTGAGAGTGCACCTTTATAATAGTCTAAAAAGAGACTTAATCTCAATTAATGCAAAAGTTAGTCCAATATATACTTTCTATACAAAAGAATAATAATCATTATTTAATTCAGTACTTGCAAGGTTTTATTTATGAATTTAGATTCTCTCTTCTTAGGCCTCCCGAATCTCAAAAGCTTACTAAGTTTGTCTGTTTGACCAAAAAGTCAAAGATAAACTAAAGGGAAGTAAACTTTCGTATATGAGAAACAACAACGAATAACCAAGACATCTTCCCATCCTTTAAAGCTTTGGGTAGAGGTTGGGGTTACATGAACATCCTCTAGGCCTCTCAAATCACGAAAACTCATTAAGTTTGTCTGTTTGACCATAAACACAAAGAAAGGCCAAAAGAAACCAAACTTTCGTCTAAGAGAAACAACAACGAATAACCAAGAATTATTTCCATCCTTGAAGCTTTGGGTAGAGCTTGGGGTCACACAAAACTTCCTCTAGGCCTCTTAAATCTCGAAAGCTTACTAAGTTTATCCGTTTGACTAAAAAGTCAAAAAACAGACCAAAATGAAGCAATCTCGAGAGGCCTGGAGCATGCTGTATGACCCCAAGCTCTCCCCAAAGCTTCAAGGGATGATAATTTGTCTTAGTTATTCGTTGTTGTTTCTCATAGATGAAAGTTTGTTTCCTTTTGGTCTATCTTTAACTTTTTTAGTCAAATGAACAAACTTAGCAAGTTTTTCATGATTCAAGAGGCCAAGAGGATGTTTGTGTGACCTCAAGCTCTCTCCAAAGCTTCAAGAGATGAGAATATGTCTTGATTATTCGTTGTTGTTTCTCCTTGACGAAAGTTTGGTTCTTTTCAATCTATCTTTAACTTTTTGGTCTAACGGACAAACTTAGTAAGTTTTCGTAATTTCAGAGGCCTAGAGGATCGTTGTGTGACCCCAATCTCTCCCCAAAGCTTCAAGGATGACAATATGTCATGGTTATAAGTTGTTGTTTATTTTAGGCGGAAGTTTGGTTCTTTCTGGTCTATAACTGAGTTTTTAATCAAACAGACAAACTTAGCAAGTTTTCGTGATTCGAGAGGCCTAGAGCATGTTTGTATGACCCCAAGCTCTCCCCACAGCTTCAAATGATGACAAATATGTCATTTGTTATTTGTTATTGTTTCTCTTTAGACGAAAGTTTGGTTCCTTTTAGTCTATCTTTGACTTTTTGGCCAAACAGCCAAAAAATATAGCGAGTTTTTCGTGATTGGAGGGGCCTAGATGGATGTTTGTGTGACCCCATGCTCTCCCCGAAAGCTTCAAGGGATGAGAATATATTCTTAGTTATTTGCTTGTTATTTCTCTTAGACGAAAGTTAGGTTCTTTTTAGTCTATCTTCGACTTTATGGTCTAAAGGACAAACTTAGCGTGTTTTCGTGATTCGAGAGGCCTAGAGCATGTTTATATGACCCCATGCTCTCCCCAAAACTTCAAGGGAAGAGAATATGTCCTGGTTATTCATTGTTGTTTCTCTTAGATGAAAGTTTAGTTTCTTTTAGTCTATCTTTGACTTTTTAGTCAAACGGATAAACTTAGTTAGTTTTCGGGTTTCGAGAGCCCTAGAACATGTTTGTATGACCCCAAGCTCTCGCCAAAGTTTCAAGGGATGAGAATATGTCTTGATTGTTCATTGTTATTCCTCTTACCCAAAAGTTTACTTCTTTTTTGTCTTTGACTTTTTAGTCAAACGGACAAACTTAGCAAGTGTTCGTGATTCAAGTGGCCTAGAGGATGTTTGTGTAACCCCATGCTCTCTCCAAAGCTTCAAGGGATGGGAATATGTCTTAGTTATTTGCTATTGTTCCTCTCAGATGAAAGTTAGGTTCCTTTTGGTCTAACTTCTATTTTATGGTCAAACAGACAAACTTAGTGAGTTTTGATAATTCAAGAAGCCTAGAGGATGTTTATGTGACCTCAACCTCTCCCCAAAGCGTCAAAGGATGACAATATGTTATGGTTATAAGTAGTTGTTTATCTGAGGCAGAAGTTTGGTTCTTTCTGGTCTATCATTGACTTTTTAGTCAAACGAATGAACTTAGCGAGTTTTCGTGATTCGGGATGGCTAGAGCATGTTTGTATGACCCTCAGCTCTCCCCATAACTTCAAATGATGACAATATGTCATGGTTATTTATTGTTGTTTTCTCTTAGATGAAAGTTTAGTTTCTTTTGGTCTATCTTTGGCTGTTTGGTCAAACGAAAAAATGTAGCTAGTTTTCTTATTCGAGAGGTCTAAAAGATGTTTGTGTGACTCCATACTCTCCCTAAAGCTTCAAGGGATGAGAATATATCTTGGTTATTTGCTGTTGTTTCTCTCATATGAAAGTTAGGTTCCTTTTGGTTTAGCTTCTACTTTATGGTCAAAAGGACAAACTTAGCGAGTTTTTGGGTTTCGAGAGCTCTAGAGCATGTTTGTATGACCCCAAGCGCTCGCAAAAGTTTCAAGGGATGAGAATATGTTTTGGTTATTCATTGTTATTCCTTTTAGACAAAAGTTTGCTTCTTTTTTGTCTTTGACTTTTTAGTCAAACGGACAAACTTAGCAAGTCTTCGTGATTCAAGAGACCTAGAGGATGTTTGTGTGATCCCATGCTCTCCCTAAAGCTTCAAGGGATGAGAATATATCTTAGTTATTTGCTGTTGTTTCTCTCAGACGAAAGTTAGGTTCCTTTTTGTCTAGCTTCGACTTTTATGGTCAAACGGACAAACTTAGCAAGTTTTTGTAATTCGAGAAGCCTAGAGGATGTTTGTGTGACCCCAACCTCTCCTCAAAGCTTCAAGTGATCACAATATGTCATGGCTATAACTAGTTGTTTATCTGAGGTGGAAGTTTAGTTCTTTCTGGTCTATCATTGATTTTTTAGTCAAACGAACGAACTTGGCGAGTTTTCGTGATTCAGGAGGCTTAGAGTATGTTTGTATGACCCCAAGCTCTCCCTATAGCTTCAAATGATGACAATATGTCATGATTATTTGTTGTTATTTCTCTTAGACGAAAGTTTAGTTCCTTTTGGTCTATCTTTGACTTTTTGGTCAAACGAAAAAATGTAGTGAGTTTTCTTATTCGAGAGGCCTAGAGGATGTTTGTGTGACCCCATGCTCTCCCCAAAGCTTCAAGGGATGAGAATATATATCTTGGTTATGTGCTGTTGTTTCTCTCAGACAAAAGTTAGGTTCCTTTTCGTGATTCGAGGGGCCTAAAGCATGTTTGTATGACCCCAAGCTCTCCCCAAAGCTTCAAGGGTAGAGAATATATCCTGGTTATTCGTTGTTGCTTCTCTTAAATGAAAGGTTGGTTCCTTTTGGTCTATCTTTGACTTTTTGCTCAAACGGACAAACTTAGCTTGCTTTCGGGATTTTAGGGGCTTAGAGGATGTTTATGTGACCCAAGCTCTATCCACAGCTTCAAAGGATGAGAATATGTCTTACTTATTCGTTGTTGTTTCTTTTAGACGAAAATTTGGTTCCTTTTAGTATATCTTTGACTTTTTAGTCTGACAGACGAACTTAGTGAGTTTTCGTGATTCGAGTGGCCTAGAGGATATTTGTGTGGCACCAAGCTCTTCCCAAAGCTTCAAGATATGACAATATGTCATGGTTATTCGTTGCTGTTTCTTTTAGATAGAAGTTTGGTTTGTTCTGGTCTATCTTTGACTTTTTGGTCAAACGGACAAATTTAACGAGTCTAAGAGAAACAAGGAATCAAACTTTCGTCTAAGAGAAACAAGAACGAATAACCAAGAAGCTTTGGGGAGAGCTTGGGGTCACCAAACATCCTCTAGGCCTCTCGAATCCTGAAAACTTGCTAAGTTTGTCCGTTTGAGCAAAAAGTCAAAGATAGACTAAAATAAAGTACTTTCATCTAAGAGAAATAACAACGAATGACCAAGACATATTCTGATTCCTTGAAACTTTGCGGAGAGCCTGAGGTCATACAAACATCCCCTAGGCCTCTCGAATTCTGAAAACTTTGGTCTAAGAGAAACAAGAAAGAATAACCAAGACATATTCTCATCTCATGAAGCTTTGGGGAGACCTTTAGCTCACATAAACATCCTCTGGCCTCTCGAATCCCGAAAACTTGCTAAGTTTATCCGTTTGACTAAAAAGTCAAAGATAGACTGAAAGGAAGAAAACTTTCATCTATGAGAAACAACAACGAATTACCAAGATATATTCTTATCCCATGAAGCCATGGGGAGAACTAGGGCTCACACAAACATCCTCTTAGCCTCTCGAATTACAAAAACTTGCTAAGTTTGTCCGTTTGACCATAAAGTCGAAGCTAGACAAAAAGGAACCTAACTTTCGTCTGAGAGAAACAACAGCAAATAACCAAGACATATTCTCATCCCTTGAAGCTTTAGGGAGACCTGATCACACAAACATCCTCTAGGCCTCTCGAATCCCGAAAACTGGCTAAGTTTGTCCGTTTGACAAAAATGTCAAAGATAGACTAAAAGGAACTAATCTTTCGTATAAGAAAACATGAACGAATAACCAAGACATATTCCCATCCCTTGAAGCCGTGGGGACAGCTTGAGGTCCCACAAATATCTCATAGACCTATTGAATCACGAAAACTCGCTAAGTTTGTCTATTTGACCAAAAAGTCCAAGATAGACCAAAAGGAAGCAAACTTTTGTCTGTAAAAAATAACAACGAATAACCAAGACATATTATCATCCATGAAGCTTTAGGGAGAGCTTGGGGTCACACAAATATCTTGTAGGCCTCTTGAATCATGAAAACTTGCTAAGTTTGTCCGTTTGGCAAAAAAGTCAAAGATAGGCCTAAAGGAAATAAACTTTCATTTAAGAGACACAACAACGAATAACCAAGACTCTTGGGGTCACACCAACATCCCTAGGTCTCTCGAATCACAAAAACTTGCTAAGTTTGTCCGTTTGGCCAAAAAGTCAAAGATAGACAAAAAAAAAATAAACTTTCATCTATGAGAGACAACAACGAATAACTAAGACATATTCACATCCCTTGAAGCCTTGGGGACAAATTGGGGTAACACAAACATCCTCTAGGCTTCTTGAATCACGAAAACTCGTTAAGTTTGTTCGTTTGACCAAGAAGTCAAAGATAGACTAAAAGGAGCTAATCTTTCGTCTAAGAGAAACATGAACGAATAACCAAGACATATTCTTAACTCTTGAAGCCTTGAGGACAGCTTGAGGTCACACAAATATCGCCTAGGCCTATTGAATCACGAAAACTCACTAAATTTGTCTGTTTGACCAAAAAGCCAAAGATAAACCAAAAGGAAGCAAACTTTTGTCTGTAAAAAATAACAACAAATAATTAAGACATTTTCTCATCCATGAAGCTTTGGGGAGAGTTTTGGGTCACACAAACATCCTCTCGGCCTCTTGAATCATGAAAACTTACTAAATTTATCCGTTTGGCCAAAAAGTCAAAGATAAACCAAAAGGAAATAAACTTTCGCATAAGAGAAACAATAACGAATAACCAAGACTCTTGGGGTCACACAAACAACCTCTAGACCTCTCGAATCTCAAAAACTTGCTAAGTTTGTTCGTTTGACCAAAAAGTCAAAGATAGCTAAAAGGAAGCAAACTTTCGTCTAAGAGAAATAACAACGAAATAACTAAAATATATTCTGATCCCTTCAAGCTTTGCGGAGAGCTTGGGGTGACACATACATCCTCTAAGCCTATTGAAACATGAAAACTCGATAGGTTTATCCGTTTGACTAAAAAAATCAAAGATAGACAAAAAAGAACCAAACTTTCGTCTAAAGAGAAACAATGACGAATAACCAAGACATATTCTCATCCCTTGAAGCTTTGGGGAGAGCTTGGGATCACACAAACATCCTCTCGGCCTCTCGAATCATGAAAACTCGCAAAGTTTGTTCGTTTGACCAAAAAAGTATAAGATAGGCTAAAAGGAAAGTAAACTTTTCATCTAAGAGAAACAATAACGAATAACCAAGACATATTCTTATCCCTTGAAGCTTTGGAAAGAGCTTGGGGTCACACAATTATCCTCTTAGCCCCTCGAATCACGAAAACTTGCTAAGTTTGTCCGTTTGATGAAAAAGTCAAAGATAGACTAAAAGAAAGTAAACTTTCGTCTAAGAGAAACAACAGTGAATAACAAAGACATATTCTCATTCCTTGAAGCTTTGAGGTGAGACCAAGTATAAGGGAATAATTATTTTAATTTAGTTAGAAAGGGTAAAGAAAGCCACTTCAGAAAAATTGTCCATCGTATATTCGATCTCTTCTAAAGATTCCATGCAGAATGAGAATTTCACTTTTTTGTGTTCTTTGCCTTTTTTTGGAGCATGACTACTACGGGAATACCTGTATGGCAAGATGTAGCTAAGTTTCGCTTATGTTTAACCCATTTTCAGTAACTAATATTGTTTGGGAGACAACCTTATTCATTGAAATTGCAGTAAACCCATCCTCCTAATAATCCTCCTATTCACTAAATGAAATAAGTCTTAAATGTTTTTTATGTTTCCAATATATTGAATACTTTACTTTTTTTATTTAATACTTATTTTATTAAGTATTAGGAGAATTATTAGGAGAAAGTTTTATAAGGATATAGTAAAACTATATTAATAATTAACAGAAGCATTTTGTTTCTCTACAAATAATGGTAAAAAATTAAATTAAATTAGATACATCGATGACAAGGGTAAAAATTCCATAATTTGGAAAAAAAAAATTGAAATTTAAAACAATTTTTTAAATGTTTAAATTTTGGGAGTCATGACCCCAAAAATTACATACGGTTTTGATTCCAACAATATATTAACCTTCAAAAGTGCCATAATATAAGAATTTAGGACTTTAGGTGTTATGTAATTGATCAAAGTCATAATTGCCTAACTTAAAAAGTCTATGATGATTGCTTGTATAAATAAGTTTTAATTTATTAGGGGTAGAATATCACTTAAGAGAGAACCTAATAGGTTGTAATTGGACCATTAGGTGGTCAATATTTGTGGGAGGCTTTTATAACTTTAACCATGCAATAGTTATAATATAATATTTTATTAGTGGAGTATTTTTCTTATCCATTAATGTAAGTCATGAAGGAGGCCAAACCATGTTAAATATTTATATCTTTATTGTCCCTTTATTTCCTTTCTTCTTACGTACTCGTTGTGAGTCCTTCCGTTGCCCAATAATTAGATTTGCTTTTTGTAGGTATTTTGATTGCTTTTGTGTGTATCTTTTGTGGTGTTCTAACTAGGGAGGAATGTTTAACCACACTATGGGTAGTGCGATAAAATTTGAAGTATTGCTCTTTGATGGAAAAGGAAATTTCACTCTGTGACAATGCACAATACAAGAACGAAAGAGAATGAATGGAAGTCTATTCAAAGGAAAGCTGCAAGCGCAATTAGGTTAGCCCTTACTTCTGCAATCAAGTACACAATGTTAAATGAGACAATAAAGAAGATTTGGAAAAAATTTGGAGGAGATTTATATGTCAAAGTCACCAACTAACCACCTATGCTAGAATATATACTTATACACATTCAAATGGAAGAAGGAGGTAATCTATATGATCATATATGTTAATGAATTTAACCAATTAGTTTGTCAATTGTTGAATATAGGAGGGAAGCTAAGTGATGAAGAACAAACAATTGCTTTATTAACTTCACTTTCTCAGTTTTATAGATCATTGGTGAGATCACTCTTGATTGAAAAAAATATCATCAAGTTAGATGATGTGACGACTATTTTGAGAAAAGATCAGAGAATGTATAGAGAATCACACCAATGAAGTGGAAGCACACTAGTTGTGGAGAGATATTAAAAAATAAGAAACAATTCCCATGGAAGAGGTGGACAACGAGGAAAGTCTAGGGTGAGAGATATTAGTGATATGAAAGACTACTACTGCAAAGAGAAATGGCACATTCAATTTCAATGTCCACAAATGATTGCAGACTTGAAGAGTTTAAAACTGCTCAAAAGGAACGTGAAGGCTAACGTTTACATAGTTGAATTCTTAGATGATGGAGTTTGTATCATGTAGATAGTATTGATAATGATTCTGTTGAGAGTCATTTTAGATGAGTGCTAGATTCTGCTACCGGCATGCATGTGTGTAATGATCAAGCCATGTTTACTACTTTGCAAAAAAATGAAGATTTTGGTTGCATCAATGTGGGGTTAAAACAGACGTTGAAAGTTGAAGGCATAGAAAGAGTTCACCTAAAGCTCCATATTGTCAGATTTAACCACGCAAGTGCACGTATCGCAATAAGTAATAAAGTGATAAATAAAGATCATTCACACAGAAAATTGTATATACTAATGCTAAATACTAAAATTATCCTAACATAATCTTATTCAAATAATTCGAATAACTAAATAAATAAAAAGAAAACTAAATGCAAGAAATAACAAAAGCAAAATAAAAACTAAGAAATTAATGGAAATAAGCCTAGGATTAAAATTTTCTCAAGACTTCATTTGAAATCTCTTAATTCTTTCTTAACTTATCCAATGATCATTAGTTGTTAACTGAGAGATTTAATTCTTTTATGTACATCTCCCGATGGTCATATAAAATTATCATTCTTAATTCACTCCTTATATTTCTATGAGATCAAATTTAAGAAAAAAAGCATTAGGATCAAGCCCTAATTATGGTTACATATAGTTTGCAAGTAGATCCCTATCTTGTAAACGAATCAATTCATCCAATGCCAATGCCTTGAACATATCTTATTTTATTTATAGCTTAAACCTAAATTCCTTTTCCCAAGTTCAACTCAAATTTACCTAATCCATCTGATTGGTAATCAAGAAATTAGAAGCATTAAGATCAAAATGAAATAAACAACTCAAAAAAACACTAAAATAAGAAAGAACGAAATCAAGAGATCTAAACTACATGTAGATTCAATTACAATCCTAGAAAACAAAATTAAATTAGTTTATATTAATAAAAAGAAAATGCAACTAAAAATCAAATCAGTTATACTATCAAGAACAAAACAAAACAAAAAGAAAGAGTAGAAGAAGAAAGAGGAAAAAAATCTTCAATCTTCAAGTCTTCAATCTCCTCTTGCTTGCATGCTTGATAGCTTCTCTTATGGACCCTAATTATCTCCCAAGTCTCTCTAAAGGTAAGCCTTTTTATTATAGTATGTCTCTTCCAATAGGATTAGGTGTCTTTAGGCATTAAAACCTTAAAAGACTAAGCCCAATTAGTGTTTAAAACTATTTCAAATTCCTTTCTTACTAATTATATGTGCTGTTTAATTTTCCTCCTGGCTGTGTAACTCTCTAGAAGCAGAATTAGACTTCTACTTGAACATAAAATTTGAAGCCCTATGTCTTGTCTAACCATAGGCTTTGGGATCACGTAATTTGGACCATCGTAACTTAATATATCATTAAATTACTCCACAAAGGTCAGATTACATGATATTAAACATTCAAAACTTGACTCCAAGCCCTTTAAGCCATATTTTCTTCAAAAGAATTGCCTCAAAACATCTTTAAACCCTGAAAACATCATAAAGAAACAAAGAGTATACTAGGAAGAAACAATTAAGAAATCAAAACTAAAAAATACTTAAATTAATCAAAAATAAGATCAATTCACTTTCAAAACAAACTTTACATGGATAACTTTTCTCAATACAACACTCCACAATGGTAAGGTCCAAGATGTTCCCAATGAGATTATCTGCCTATAACCAATGCTAACTGAAATTTGTTAGGAGAGATGACATTGCATGGGAATTGACAAGATGTGCAAAGTGTACAAGGCAGAAAAGGTGAAAAAAAAAACATTTGTTATTTGAAAGGTTATTCCGTGAGGGAGCGCTTGAAGATAGCAAAATAGAGAAAAAGAAGATGATCAAGAGGAAAGTCCAATTTTTTTGATAAAGTTGAAGTATTTGAGAACTTGACTCAAGAGAATTTATTATATAATTGACCTAAGTCCTAGATTGCCTAACTTAAAAAAACCTATGAGGATTTCTTGTATAAATAAGCCTTTACTTATTGGGATACTTAAAAAAACCTATGAGACGCTGCTTGTATAAATAAGTTTTTACTTATTGGGATAGAATATCGCGAGAAAGAGAGTCTAAATACTTAAAAGAAGTTATAATTAGACTACTGGATGATTAATATTTGTGAAATGATTTGCAGTTTTAGATGTGCAATAGTTGTAATATTCTATTTTATTAGTAAAGTATTTTTTTATTCATTCTAGAAATCATAGATATATAGGTCATGAAGGAGATCAAACCACGTTAAATATTTATATCTTTATTATGTCTTTATTTCTTTTTATTTCTTGCGTGGTTATTGTGAGTTCTTCTGCTAGCCAACATCAAGCTCCATTGTTGATTATCCTATCCTCAATAATCATTAAAGTTGCTATTATTTAGGAGGCCGCTAAAATCAGAAGTCTATTATCTATAGAATTCCTAGGAGTGAGCTCAAATTGCGGTTACTATTTTTTTTTTGGACTGAATCACCAAATTAGTCTTTGAAAGATTTCACTTATTTCGCATTTGTTTCTAAGAAATTTAAATTTTATCGTGATTTCTGACAATTGATTTTGTCATTCAAATTAGTCCTTATTCAGAGACTAATATGACTTATTTTCAAAATTTTTGGGACTAACTTGAATGACGAAATGATCTATCAGGAATTTTGGATACACTAAAAATATCTTAGGAATTAATGTGAAGTTAGTGAAATCTTTTGAGAATCAATACGGTGATTTAGTCTTTTTTTAGTGAGGAACTGCCATTACTATTTTAGTTTTTACCTCATTGATACAACATTTTTGTAATTATTCACTTTAACTTTGACTAATTGAACTTTGGGTATATAATTGTAGAGGTTTAGATTAAAGTTATTGATTAAAATATAAGCATTTGTTTAATTTAATTCGAACAAATTAAAATTTAGAACTGTAGCTTAGGTCGCATGAAATTTTTTCAAAGACTCGTGATCACAAGATCGAATCTCACTCTTAGCGCAGATCTTAGACCTCCTTAATGTGAACAATGTTATTCTTATAAAAATTAGACATACAAAACTTGTAATTAAAGAATTTAATTTTGATCTTCTTCAAATATTAAATTTTTTAATAATATAACAATACATACTGAAATTTAAAAAAAATTTATCTAGTTTGTAATTTTTCAAACCCACCTCTCATTACACGTATATGTACGGGCTATACATTTTGGAAACTTCATACATGATGCACTAAGTCAAAGTAAATTAAAATACTTTTAAACTATATGATATTACTATAGTAAAAGTTTGTGAAATTAAGTTAAATGATACAAAGAACGTTATAATGTGGTAGTATCAGTTGGGATCAAACCCAACACATAGAATCACCTTTAACCATGCAAGCCATGCTCGGGATAAACCATAAGGCTAGTAAATTTATTTTAAATATAAATGTATATCGAATATATGATATAATATTATTATCGTGATGTACTAGTCGATCACAACAAATAAGAAGATTTTGAGATGACATTGCTTTATCAATTATGTATACAGAACTTGATTTTGACTGCTTGTACAAAAGCAAAAATGGTCCAACAAGATAATTATGAGCCCCTAAATCTTTATTCTCAATGCATGTTCTTTGCTTCAATTTCTAATTGGTGATATATATTGTCTCAAATATATATTATTATTAGGATTATATTTTTATTTAATTATATTTTAATATTTTAATATTAAATAATTAAAAAAACATATTTATTAATATAATATTAATTATTTTTTATGAGTTTGTATTTTTTTTCTTGATAAGTATATTTTTTAATTATTTAATATTATAATATCAAGATATAATTAAGTAGAGTAGAATTTTATAAGTGTGTTTTTTTTTTGATAAATATATTTTTTAATTATTTAATATTAAAATATCAAAATATAATTAAGTGAAGTAGAATTCTAATAACCTTTAGAAGTATGCAACAAATTCTCCTAATCTGCTTAAGCAATGTGTCCTAATTTCCACATGGCACCATTGATACGGTTTCGTGAAAATTGTTTATTTCGTTTAAACAAAAAAATTTAAGGTACAGGGGAATTATGGATGATTCACTTTGCTTCTAAGGCTTCTAATGATTCTTTCGCTCAATGGCTTAAGCCATCAGCTATCGATCAATATAGTCATATTTACCTAGTTGGGGAAAAAGTGAATCTTCTATTTATAATTTAATTTTAATTTATTATTAAATATATATTATGATTTAATTATGTATTTTTATATTATCAAAATAATTTAATTCTTATCTATGTGTCATAATTTCTAATATTAATGTGCTACGTTTTCAAATATTGGTAAAAGAAAAATCTTTTTCTTTCCTTTCTAAATTATGTAATTTATATGCAAGTTTTTATACCGGTATACAGTATACCTATCGTAACATGATATCTTTATCCAAAGGAGAGAAAAACATAAAGAAATAAAAAAATAAAAAAATATTATGAATCAACTACATAAAAATATTCCAAACATAAAACCAAAAAATTTATACAGAATTTGATGGAAGATTAAATTATTTTCGAATAAGATGTACAATTGTACATGTCATTGCATATTTTTCAGTTGGTGGCCTATTTGTAGACCGAAAAAAGAAAAAGAACAGCATTTCGCTGAGAGTTCCCGTGAAAATGCATACTTATACGTAAGCATTCTCAACCATTCTATTCTATAAATGTGATCAGCAATTATTCAAAGATCATAGATAGGGGGAAAATAATACTCTGTATATAGTCCATATATATACAGAATAATTTCTCTTTAATAATTAATTAGTTAAGCTGTATATGTTTAGACAGATGCCTTTGCTTTTGTCAACAGCCACCAAATGATATTTATATAGTTGAAAGGTGCTGTTTCTGAGATTTAAGTATATACTAATCCACGTTGATGGGATATCCTAAGTCCATGGCTTTAAATTAACACGATTAACTAATACCAAATGATGGGGTAAAATGACCAAACCCCATGTACCTTTTTTTGGCTAATATCAGGGAATATAAAATTTTGGATATCACAAGATCCAAAACAACTAACTTCATCAATTTAAATATCTGTTTATTTTCAACCCAAATCAGAAAACAAGATATTATTGTAATTAAACAGGTTATGCTTCTGAGACAATGATTGACATGTGGCACGATAATCAAGATTTGCAGGTTAAACACAAATAGAATATTGATTAAAAGTTGGATTGCGGAAATTGTACCAGCTTAATATAAGGTGTTTGTCAGAGAGTGAGCAAAGTGTAGTGTAGGAAAAATTATTATATGCTTTTGAAATATCATATAAAATCATACTCTATTAATTTATATTTTACTATTTCAGTATTAAATAATTAAAAAATATAATTTTTAAGGTAAAAGTAATTATTATATTTTGATTTGGAAAGATGTACTTTTTAATTATTTAATACTAACATGTTAAATCATAAATAGATGAAACACAATCTTATGTGGCGTTTCAAGAGTATAATATATAATAATTTCTCTTATTATAGTGTGTGTGTGTGTATAAGACATATCAAGTGATAGAAAGGATTTATCGTGAAAGTATGATGAGTAAATCTTAACCATTAAATCTTGTATTAATGGTTAAGATTAAAATATAAAATCATATGACTTTTTTAAATGGTTATGTGACTTTTAAATAAGATATAATTCTAATCATACATGTAGGGCCTTTTGTCGGGTGGTCCCATCCTCTCTTTTCCCTTTTCTTCATCATCTCTCTTTCTATATATATCCATATATGTGTGCTTGTATAGGATATATACAAACGATAACTAACTTAGCCATTGGAGCCTCTTTTGCAGGTATCCCACCGCCATTCCAGCATAATCAGTGGAAGCTTTTGAGTAAAGGAGTCGCCCAGATTCCATCGGTTAGTTCTCAAAACATTTTGGTACCGTCTGTGGGAAACTTGTTTTCTTTCCACCATCATGGTATGCACTAGAAGCCAAATGGCACCAGAGCCACCACTATCCCAAACCAGCGCTGAAGCACATTCCCAACAACCTAACATCTAAGACTTTTTCCAAATGATGCAACAAATGCAACAACAACTTGATAACCTTACCAAACCCCAGCACCAACAATCTGCTCCTCTTTCCCTTTCTCATAAAATGCCATAAGATGAACGTTCCTTTGAGACAGAGCAAAATATACTGAGTTACAGAAGGGAACATTTCATGGAAGTTGGTAACGAGGAAAGAAAGAGAGCATACCTCAACTTGCTAGAAAAGGAGAGAGAGATGACTTGCATCCGTGAGGTGGCGATAAAGCAGAAGATGGCAAAAAGGTATAATGCTAAGGTTATTCCCGGAGGTTTTGACCGGGTAACTTGGTACTCAAGAAGGGAAGGAAAGTTCGTGCCTACGTGGGAGGGCCCTTACAAGATCATCTCCGAGGCAGGCAAGGGAGCCTATAGAATATCTGACCTCACAAGACATCTGCTACCAAAAACTTGGAATGCAGCTAATTTGAGGCAGTACTTTAGTTAGCTGAAATGCAATGTAATACGGGAAAATGTACTCTTTTCCTTAATCAAGATTTTGTCTCACTAGGTTTTCCTTGATAAGGTTTTTAACAAGGCACTGAACCAGATAGTCAAAATACAAAATACAATGAGTAAGTTTGGATATCTCAATATTACTAACTTCTTTTTCCATTCCACTACTTGACAGAATAGCGCGGTTGGGAGAGCTCGTTTAGGCTCTTGACCGAATGGAGATGACAACTCCTGACCACCAATCCAAAAACTGAAAAACAAAAAGCATGGTCGGGAGAGCTTGTGCAAGCCTTTGAACGAGCAGAGCAACAACTCATGACAATGCTAAATATTACATCACATGATACTACTATATAAACAAAAACAACAAGCAAATAATAGTTAATCACGATAGCAGAATAAGAATCAGCAAGCATAACGAAGTAATAGCAAATAAAAAAGATGTCTCAAACTAAAAAAAGTAAAAGTAAGGTAATATCTTAAGTTGTCAGTACAACTAAACCAAAAGGTACACAAATCAACCACGGGCATTCCCGGGCCTTCACATGACCACATTCTACCTCACTCAGCCGCAGCAACTTCAGAAGTGCTTGGGGGATCGTTGTGGAGGGTAGACTCCTCGACACCAGCAGCTTCAGAAGTGTTTGGGGGATCGTAGGGGAAGGATTGTTGATCTTAGTAGCATTGGAGGTTGGCTCCCCAAGAGGGCCCACGTACTCCTTCCCAGTGAGCATTCCATCGATAACTCTCTTTAGAGGCCTGGTCAAAGAGAAGTCACACGATGGGTAAAGAAAGCTGGCTTGTTTTATTCTCCACTTGAAACTGGCAATGTATTGAGTGACCAGATTGTTACTTAAAGATTCATTCAGCTCGGTGATCAACTTTATAAACGCACAACTTTCCTCTAATTGCATGTCCTTTTCTTTTATCCTTAGGTCTGCCAAGCAGACCTCTTGCTGAGCGTCAAGCAGGTCGACCTTGAGGTCTCCCACTTGCTTTTTTTGGCTTCAATTAGCCTAGACTTCATAGCTTTCCCATCCGATCGGGCCTTCGAAAGCAATTCCTCGACGCAGGACAGCTTCTTTTGTAGATTCTCCATTGCCTCAACATGGGAAGCAGTCTGCGCCTCCAAAGCCTTCTTGTGGTCATGCCCTACAGCCTGGAGACATTTTTTCAGCTTCTGGATAGCTAGTTGTCTAACTCGAGCAACACTAGCAATTTTTAAAGATTCTGCCCCAATCGACAAGAACATCCTTTCCTTACCTATGGCTTCGTAATGTTCCACATCAGCAGGATGGGAGAGGTTTTGGTCAATAAATTTTTCAGAGGGGAATTGCTTGTCGAAGAGAGAGCAGTTGTTGTCCTCAGCCGGCTAGTGGACCAGCATAATTTGGTCAATAATGATGGGCTCCCCCCGGGTGCCGAGGTTATTAGACTCATGGACTTGTTCACCCAAAGCCCCTGGACGGTCGCCATGTGCTCGATGACGCTTATTTACTAGGGGCCTAACTTGCGTACCGTTAGACTATTGCTCGGTCTTGGCTGCCACCAGCACTATGTTGTGACTTCCAGCAGTGACTTTGGTCGTTTGCCTCTTGGCCACCTAATCGAGAACATCAAACTTAGGAGGCACCCCAGTACATGTGACAAATAATAGGTCATGAAAAGCGCCAACAAAAAAAAAAGAAAAAGAAGAAAGAGAAAAAGAACAAACAACAACAAACACAATAGGAAGAGAGAGAGTTAGTGAAATAAAAAAGAGGAGAAGGAGTAGATCAAGGGATGACTTACTCACGAATATACTCGACTAAGGTAGCCAGGTCATTTATAAATTTATAAATGTGAGAGCATTTATAAGGGCTTACTTATTTGAGCTTCCCAATATCGGCCCAATCCTCTTCGGAAACACTTCCTTCCTCTACTGTGAGCAAAATTCCAGATCCGAGGACCCAATCGAATGGAAATATTGGATAGCAGTTCTCATCCAAGTACGTGTGGTAAATCACATCATTGGGGGTCATCTGGAAATACCCTGCTTTGAAGCGTTTGTATGAGTTATCTAACACCTCTAATAGTTTCCTTCCGTGCACATCGGCCAATGAAATCCATCCGTCCTTTGGATTCAAAATTCCTATTTTCTTTATTTTCTCTTTCTCGGGCTGGTTGATAGTAGAATGAAAGAAATTACAAAAATTTGCCTAGGAAGGTACAATACCTCGGTGGTTACACAATAATTCCAAACAGGGGATGAATGCCCAGCTATTGGGATGCAACTGGGTCGGTGCAATATCTAGAACGTTGAAGATTCCCGGCTTGAACTCGGTAAATGGAAGTGTCAAACGCAGCTAAGTAGAAAGTCTCATACATCATAAAACCCTCATGTATGACACCTGGTCGGGGCCAGAACATACTCGCTCATTGGAATGGCACGGCTCGCACTTGTAATTCTCTTTCACACTGTCCTGAGCAATATGCCACTGGGCATGAAGAGTTTGTAACGTAGGCCACAAAGAAAACACTGATGGGATCTCCCATACTTTGTCAATAACCTAGTCGAAGTTACTGGAGGAACTACATACCTCACCAGCATCGAGAAGCCTTTGTCCTCCCAAGTACACAGCGTTCGCCATGAGAGGAGAGGGCCCCAACGAACCTACATTGCCTTCAGAATCAGATGTCGCAAGTTCAGAAGGTGGGATTTTACTTAAGAAATTTCGTGAATTAGTGGAAATTGTGAGGTCAATCTCAACAAGTTCAGCCTTTTTTTGGACCTTAAAGGCAGCCCAATATTCAGGATTTGAAGGAAGGGAAACCTGAACAGGAGTCTGGCGACAATACTTGCGATAATATCCACGGAGCTATCACTCCCATATCCTCTCATAATCACAATACTAACCCTAAAACTAGTGCCCGGATGGTGAACAATAAAGACCAGACAAAGAAAAAATATGGGAGGAAGAAAAAAACACAAAACAAAGAATTGGAAAAGGGAAGAGAATGGACAATATCTTAGCAAGAGTAGTTGTAAGTAGCAGAAGCAACCCCAAAATTCAATTCGAAAAGAGGAATGAGGCAAAAATGTGACCGTCAAAGGCAAAAATAACATAAAAGCAAGGTAGTGAGGAGAAAGAACTCAATGTAGTGAAATGGAAAACAATGTACACGAACAGACATAGTAGGGGGCACCAAGGAGCCTTTTAGGGAAAGAAACCGTTTGGGATCCACGGAAAATCCCCTGGACCGTAGGATCAATCTTAGGGTAGAGATTCAAAGTTAATTGTCTTGTCGAAGGGAAATGATGAGCCTTTGAGGTAGACAACGGGAATTAAATGACCTTGAAATTCAAAAACCGCAAAACTCGGGGCTATCAACACGTGACACAAAGAATAAACATTACTGCTAAAAAGGAGCTCACGGTAAAAATACTGATACCTAGACCGACTAGCCTAACTATTGCAAAAGATTTAAAGCAAGGCATGAAGTCCATTTTCGCCCAGAAATCATGCAGCTCAGGCACCTGACCAAGGCCAAATCTTGGAGCTAGGGGGCTGTGGACCAATATTAGGGGCCCGAGACTCCTATTAGGCTGGATCAAGGCCTCAGAGGCCCAATGAAGGAGAACGAGCCCAATAGGGGCTTAGGGGGATAAACCCTAATAGAACAAGCCAGCTAACTGCGGGTGATCCCCACAAGATCCTCATCGTACAGTCTCATACGCATAGGACACGTGAAATGGAACCACTAATGCCTCCCTGCCTCAAGGCCCTTTGTCGGGTGGTCTCGTTCTCTATTTTTCCTTTTCTTCATCGTCTTTCTTTCTATATATATATATCCATATATGTGTGATTGTATAGGATATATATGACCGATAACTAATTTAGCCATTAGAGTTTCTTTTGCAGGTATCACACTACAATTCCAGCAAAATTAGTGGAAGCTTTGGAGCAAAGGAGTTGCCCTGGATTCCATCAGTTAGTTCCCAAAACAGAAATGCAATTAACATTGTTAATTTGATTGATTAGAATTTGGATTTGGAGCAACCTGTGACTCGGACTTTGGCTGTGATTTGGACTTGGGATCGGATGAAATGTATTTTGGTGATAGATAAGTCTAGATTTACAACGATAAAAGGAAAAAAGATAGAATAAAGAGCAAATTCATGACATCAAATATAACACAATAAAAACTTTATATTTGGAAATATGTTAACCTGTTCATTGGTATTTATAAATTATTTTGGTTATTATTTAAGTTGAATTGCTGTTGAGGATTACTTTTATAATGTCTAATCAAGTAATCATAGTCATTCTTCATATATACTTTGTTTATATGTCTACGTGAAAGCAGAATTAATATAAGAAAATGATAATATTAGGTACACGACTTATAAGTTTTACCCATACAACAAGCAAGTTCTTTTAAAATAGAAAATTTGAGAGCATTACTATACCATAATGAATAATTTGAGAATTATATGTTTCTTTCTCAAAATTTTAAACTAAAACGTTAGAAATTTTAACTTATTTGGTTTACTTATTATTATCATTGGATTGGTTTTGGTGTCACAATATTGCATAAGATTAGTTTGATTTAAGATCAGACCAAATTATACCACTTACAGTCTTCATAAAATTGTTTTCGTTATTCATTATGACATTTAGTTTCTATATATTTTTTAATAATTAATAATATTAATATCATTATTATTGCAGCAAAAACGATAGAGGCCACACTAGTTTACCGTTTTGGACCAGTAACCTAGCTTTAGGAACAAAGACATCTTTAGAAGGAGTTGATGGGTTTACATGCACAACCATCCAATATTTTATAGCAATCAACGAAGGTTAATTTAATCGGTAGAACTAAGTTGCATAATTTTAAAAGTTTTGGCTTTGATTATTGTTGGGTTTCTACATTAATAGATAATCTATAAGTATTATTATAAACTCTTTTTGAGATTGATAGTTTGTCTTAACCTTAAAATAAGAAAGTTTCTTATCTTTTTAAACTTTTCTCAAATAAAAAAAATAAAATAATAGCTGAGTCCAAATTAAGTGAGTTACATATACTTACTGTTCATGAGAATTTCAGGCTGCAGTAATCAGTCTTTTTTAAACATTTTTTCCTATCCTTTTTTTAATTTTAATTTGAAGAATTTAAATATTTTTTAATAAATAGTTTTAAAATATTTTTATGTAACAGTTTGTACAATTATTTCAACTTGAAATGTTTTAAGCATTTATTTATATGGCATCTTGCATTAAACCTTATGATTGGACTAGAGTAATATTTACGAATTCACGAAGTGTTGGCATAGTAAAAATGAGTTACGTCTTTAAACATAAGAACTGTAATTCAATTCTTGTGAGTTACATCTCATAGGGAGAGGCATACCATTATCATTTCTAATCCATAGAAATTAGCTTTATGAGATGATTCAAATTGATCAAATCCTATAAGAATATTTCTGATTCACCAAAAAGAATAGTAGTAGTTGTGACTTCTCCTTTTTCTCGTAGCTCTTAACCCTGCCAAGTTGCCAGCCTGAGCTTGACATAATATTCATATGTATATGGTTCCTTATTCCAACTCTCCATTCATAAAGTTGTTAATTGTGACTTCATAAAGTTATTAAGTTATAAATTAAGAATAATTTTTTCCTTGCATTATAATTTTATTCCTACTTCATAGGATATTATTCTCTGTATCAACAGTAGATTTACAAGCCCACACCAATTCCAGTTCAGAGTCATAAATTAAATATAGCCTACCCTTGGTTTCTGGAGAATCTGGGCTTGCCAATGAGGCCTTCCATGGATCACTTTTTATTGGGTCAGGTAACTCGTTTTGGAGACTTCCTTATGAAAAAGACAATGTTAACAAAAAAAAGACAAAAAACAAAAAAAAAAGACAGAAAAATAAAAAAAGAAAACGGTGGCAATGAGATGGGATGAAGCTACTGCCGCATACAGTTTCTTTTTTAATTTTATTTTTTTTTGTGCTAATTTAGTTTAGAGGACAAAGCTTATTCATTGCAACACGAGAAATGCCACAAACTTTAACAACAACGATTTACAGTATTATTTATATATTGCTTACGAATAAAAAAAGTCAAATAAAATTTGAACTTATTATTTTTAAGTGTATACTTAATATAAAGATAAATATAAAAATAAATTTTATGAGATAAGTTTCATATAATAATCCTACTAGTTAGAACATAGAAGTACCCATCTAATGATAGACAAGGGAAATTACAAGTACCGAAGCAGAGCGTCAAAGTTTTGATGGTTATGTCTCCCACTTCTTTGGTACCTTCCTTGGCTGATACATGGATGGAATTTACATAATTTGTATAGATTGAGTTAATAAAAATTAATATATTATTGTTTTATATTAAATAATTATATAACTACACAACTAGTATCACACAATAATCTCTCTGGAAGGGGGGGACTACGTCTTGTTGTCTTACTATTCAATCCTTTCATATATAAGAAAGTTAGAGAAAAAAAAAATTCAATTTTTTTTCCAATAATTTTTAATCATACGGCATTTTCTTTTCTTACTCAAATATTTGATTCTGCACACATGCTTTTGTGAGTTGTTTCAGCAAAAAATTCCTTCTATGCAATCCTTTGCCAACTGTGTCATTATTTCTATACAAACTTCAAATTTTACCAGAAGAGAAAACGGTCTGTCACGGTCAAAGATTCAAACACAAATTATATTGCAGGGCTGTGGAATGATGCAGGTATTGGCATCAATCCTGGATTTTAGATATATAATTTCAACAGTAACTGGTGCTTTTTAGTGAGTTTTATATAAAAAACTCATCCATAAAAATTTATTATCCACTTTTACTCTATACCAAACTAAAGGAGCAGAGATAAAATGTCCTTGAAATGGGGCAGAGGAAAAAAGAAAAAAAAAAAGTAGAAAGGAAGGTTGATATTTCAACCATTTTCTTCCCATTCTAATCACCGAAAAATATGGGCTGCCCATTTTGTATTTTGGCGCCTCCAGGGAGCTTTTGGTAGATCTTCTCACTCTGCACAAAGCCATCAAAGACCTGCTTGTGGTTGTAAGCTACCCTGAATTCTGAAGGACTTTCGTTTTGTCCTTCACTACCTTTGATACAAAGTAGCTTTCTGCAATTTTATTGGGAGCACCAACTCCTCAGGTGCCACTGCAAAAATCACTCGGAGGTGCCTTCTGCACTTGGATTGTGATCCTTTCATCCATCGGAGGCTGACGTGGGCATGCCATGGCTATGAATTTTGGGATCTCATCCCCTGGCATCAGCACAGGCAAGCTCTCAGCATGGTTCTGCTTCATCATCTGGTTACCAAACACAAAACAAACCAATCCCATTATTTATTTCCTCACAATTCATTATTATTTCTTTTTAAAAATGTTAGTAAAAATAAGTCAACTAGTCCATGAGTACCAGAAAATCTTAGAAGGGATAACCACCCCGTGAGACTACTAATTTAAGGGAAGATTCAAACTCTTACATATAGAAAATGGAGGAGTCTTATAGATCCCTTGAATGAGATCGGCCAACCCATGTTTACCCCCAAAATTTAAATGTATATATAGATGAAGATGAAGTTTTGTTTAATTTCCTCGTGAAACAGAAATTAATGGTTTTTTTGGGTGTGAGCAAGAGAAAGTGATTACCGCAATAGGAAATACTGGTTTCTGGTGAGAGGTAGTGAAATCTGCTTGTGTCTGAGCCTGAGGGTTGATAACCCCAGAAGAACGAAACAAGGATTGGAGCTTGTCCCAATGTAAGCAGCAGCAAAAGAAGCCACAAATGAAGAGCAACAAGGCAAAGAGAAGGGCCAAGCCCAGAGGGAACCCAATGGATACCCGAGTTGCAGTCTCCTCAATCTCCATTTCTCTTCTGTGGTGTATTTACTCTCATTTCACCTGAATGAATGAAATCAGAGAAGATTTAAAAAGAAATAAATGAGGCAGTTTTGCTTTAGAATGAGTAGGTGGCTTGATGAGTGATGATGGTGCACTTACTGGTGGGTGGAGGGTGACATATTTATCATTGAGGTTAATGTTAGTGTTGGAGTGGGTGGAGGTACACTTTCCGTTTGGTACGGAACGAAAAAACGGTTCTACTTGTGGAAAGAGCAATGAAATCCTCGTATGCTTATAATTCACACATTCCTTGAGAATTTGTCACATTTAATTTATTTTCTTGATAGTTTTAGATCTGTTACACCTAATGTAAAATAATTATTATTCTTATTGAAGTGCCAATTAATAACTAACAATTGTGGTGGCTAAGGGTGCTCATGAATTGGGTTGGGTTTGATCTGGCTGGTTCAACCTGATATGTCGACTAAGCTATTTTTTGAGTCTGAATCCTACCTTAAATTTGAGCAGACTTAATTATATTTGGGTCTATGTGTGGCCTAATTAGAACCAAACTCAGACTGAGTTGGTCTAAAATTTGAATATAATCTAGATTTTAACATATATAATTAGTAAATTAAGTTATAAAATTTTAGTTTTTAAAAGTAGAAAACTTAGAAAGCAATTTTTTTTAATGTTTAAGTGACAATATAGTAATATTTACTTTAACTTCAAAAATAAATAAGAATTAATATTTTTAAAAAAAATATTATTTAACCTTAGATTAGGATGAGCTAACCCTAAGGATGACCCAATTTCAATCCAAAAATACATCAAATCTAATTTGTTGAAATCAAGACTCAGCTTGAATTTTCATGAAACCATGTCATTCCCAACCCAACTAACTCAAGTCTGGGTTGGATCACCAAGCAAGTTGAGTTTTAAACACCCTTATTGGTGGCTTATGTTTTACAACAACATAGTATTTTCGTTTGGGAAAATTATGAAGGATGTTGATAAGACTGGACCAGAACTCACAGTTTTTGATAGGAAAACAGGTGTTTATCTCCTCTGCTACTCAATTTCTAGTAGGGAAACTGAATAGAGGGGCTGAATGTTACAAGGTAGCTAGTAAAAAGAAGAAAAATTACAGAATACCCGAGTAATTTCGAGGATACTTGGCTTCCTCCCTTACTGTCCTCTCTTAGTTCTTTCCTGATCTTCCTACTAGCTTACATGCATATTTATAGCGTCGCAGCCTCCCTCTCCATTCACACCCTTCTTTTGAATTCACATAGGAACTCCACCCTATCACACCCTCCATGCCTCCTGAGGAGTCACGCGGAAGCTCAGCGTGTCATGCAATCCGTCTCTCCTTCAGTGCACGTTGGCAGCAGCTCACCTACCTGTGTGGCGTGAGTCAATTACTCCTAGTTACCGGATCTTCAGGGCTGTTACAGGGTTCTGATACCCTGCTTTTCTTGAACCTCCTCCTAACATATACCCTAGGGGTCGTATCTGATACCAGTTGATAAGACTGGACTAGAATTCACGGTTTTTGATAGGAAAACAGGTGTTTATCTCCTCTGCTACTCACTCATTTCTAGTAGGGAAACTGAATAGAGGGGCTGAATGTTACAAGGTAGCTAGTAAAAAGAAGAAAAATTACAGAATACCCGAGTAATTTCGAGGATACTCGGCTTCCTCCCTTACTGTCCTCTCTTAGTTCTTTCTTGATCTTCCTACTAGCTTACATGCATATTTATAGCGTCGCACCCTCCCTCTCCCTTCACACCCTTCTTTTGAATTCACGCGGGAATTCCACCCCATCACACCCTCCATGCCTCCTGAGGAGTCACGCGGAAGCTCAGCGTGTCATGCAATCCGTCTCTCCTTCAGTGCACGTTGGCAGCAGCTCACCCACCTGTGTGGCGTGAGTCAGTTACTCCTAGTTACCGGATCTTCAGGGCTATTGCAGGGTTCTGATATCCTGCTTTTCCTGATCCTCCTCCTAACATACACCCTAGGGGTCGTATCATATGTATAATAAATTTATAAATAAAAATTAAATAACTAAACAATATAATTATTGGATGAGTACTTGTACATGTCACTGCAAAGTGTAAACTCATTTTGTTTATTCTCTTTTATTTGAAAGTGAGGCCAAGTTTTTTTTTTAGTGAGCAAACTTGCCTTAATGTTGAAGTTTCGAAAACACCCATCAATAGTTTTTATAAAATTATTTGACAAAAAGGAAAACAAAGAAAAGAGGTGGTGCATATCAGATGTGGCATAGAAAAAGGTGCATTTGTTTTGTGACCTTTTGTCTCTTAACGAAAAGAAAGAAAGCTAAAAGCCAAAAGGGGCAACAAGCGTCGAAGTCCCTACATCGTTTGGCATGAATTCAGCTCTCTTTAGATTAATAATAAAGTAAATGAAAAGCTATTGTGCATTGAACAATGAAAGGTACTAGGGCTATTTGCCATTAAGAATGATTTAATTTTGAGGAAGAAACTTATTTTAAATAAATTAATTGATTTTTTATATTAAAAATTAATTGATTTTGTTCTAATTAAATAATTGATCTGAACCAACTGTTATTATCTGATTTGACTTGATTCAATTCTATCAAATTAATTTTTACTCAAGTTCTTTTTTTCTTTAAAAAACTATATTCAATTAAACTTTTTTTCATAACTCAATTAATAATAAATTTATCTAAAAATATTAATAAAACATAATCAAATAGGTATAAATGACAAATTGACCTAAATATTTTTATGAAAACAATAATAAATTAAAATATAATTATTTATAATTATGTAATTATATATATATATATATATTATATATATATATATGAGTATATATATATGAGTTTGATTTAGTTTGGTTTAGTAAATGAGAATTAAAAACTGAACAAAATTAATTAATTTATATAAAAAGAAAACCAAACAAAATCAATTAATTTCAGTTTACATCGATTTGATTCGGTTATGAATGCCTCTAAAAGGAACTATCATACAAATATATTTGTAGTCCTTTCTGAGGGAAAAATAGCAATTTCCCAACTTCTCAATCTCAAATTTCATCCGCTGCTCTTTTTTTCAAACATTATAATGCACGGCTAAATCATTTGTTTTTTTTTTAAATTTCAATAAATAGTTTGATTAAGTTATAGAGGGCAGGATATAATTTTGTTAGGCTTCTTCTACAATGCTTGATTGTTTATGGATCGTTTGTTTATGAAGTTTGAGTATAATATAAAATTTGAGTCCAAAGAGAGCTGTTCTCTCTCTTATTCAATTAATTCAATCATCACCGCAAACAACCAATTGCACTTGCACTATACACTACAGTGATGCAACAAGTGGGAGCTTTCGCATCCATTTTCATTAGTTATGAAAAAGGAAAGCAAAAGTGTTTGCTCACACATTCTGTTAATATTCCACATTGGGTAACACCTTAATCTTCTTGTTACTTGCTATTAGTCCAATGTACAGGAGCAATACGACCTTGAAATACTAGGGTAGTTAAAAAAGCCTTATGTGACTTTATAACTTTATAAGGCATGGCTTCCCCAGGTGAGTCATCCACTTTCAATAGTAGAATATAATAATAGTGCCTAGCTTGCCCTTAGCACGACCACGATGGGATGGGTGGCGTATTGGCGTTAAGCACGCTTGCTTATAAATGTGTCTCTTCTCCACCCCATATTTATGCTTACATTAAGTAAACTAATGCTTAACATAAGATACTTTCCCACAAATAAGTTAATAAACTCTTTTTATGAGTTTGAGTTGTAACATGCACTCTACATAAGTGAATCCCATACCAAATAGAAATGAAGAGGTTTTCACATAAGAAAAAGATAGAGTTACTAATAAAAATAAGATCACACAAGAAAAAGATAGTTACTAATAAAAATAAGACTGAAACTGTTTTAGTTCTCAAGTTTGATTCTTTTCCAATTTCGTGCCTGCATTTTAATTTTCTTACCTTAGAGCATTTTTGGTTTGATTGTTTTTTATCATCAATTTTATTAAAAGTAAAAAAAAATTTAAAAATATGTTTAATTGTGTCTTACTGAAAATGTTTGCAAAGAAATATTCCTTAAAATGGAACGAAATCTGAATATTGTTGTTTTCATCATCTATGTAAGTAGGAAGTCGAGAAGGTTGTGGTACCTTTGTAATTATAATAAAAATTTATTAACCAAGCATGTTTTCAAAATTTAAAAAAATTTGAAAATAAAAATTGTCTCTAGGAAATGATAATAGAAAATGTTTCCTTAAACCAAATAAATCAATTAGTTTATGACATTTGTAAACTCATTTCAATATGTTCCTCTCAGTTTATATGTTTATTATCCACTAAACAAAACTGATTATGTGCCATCATTAAGAGTGATATGATACTATTATCTTTTTGTGTGGTACTTAGATAATGATTGATTAGGTTATTTAATTGAAAAATGACACCATTTTCTGAGTTAATTTAAATATCATGGATTAAATTGTGAGTTAATTTAAATGGTAGGGGCTAAATTTTGAGTAAATTCAAATATTAAAACTGCTCAAGTACCAGGTTAGAAGATAAGAATCCAACATCACTCTTACTATTGACATGTCATTATTTTTGTTTAAGGAATAACTATTATATAGACGGATTGATCAAATTAAAGTGAATTTATGAATGTTAAGGATTAAAGTAAAAAAATTAAAAGGAGTCTCTATTACCACTCCTCTCTAGTCAACATTTATTTTATTTTTCTAAGAAGTCCTTTATTAAATAGCAATCCTTATTCCTAATTAAATTAGTTGTCTATTATAACTCCTATTGTTATTTAATTTTTTAACTATTAATTATAATAATTAGTTAATTTTAAAAATAAAAATATATCATTTCTGTTCTTTTCGTACATAAATCGAATGCGATCATGTCAAACTTTTTTTGGAATTTCAATTTGACTATCTACTGATACAAACCATCACTAAAACATAAAAGTATAGGAGAATATCTTACTTAAAGAAATTATGTGAAGATACGAATTTAATTTAGTTTCTAAGTTGTCTTAACAATCATGATAATGAATTTTAATCACATATATATGTTTTTCAATTTAATTTTTCATAATTATTTTGTTATTGAGATGCTAAGCTTAATGTGTTTTATAAAAAAAAAAAAGAAATTGAAGATAAAAATTCTTTCACAAAGAGGAAAAATATTGCAGTAATTTAAGTTGATACTAATTAGTATTAAATAGTTCGGATAGATTCTTGAAAAAAAATAGTTTGGTTAGATATTGAAGTGCCAATAGACAACTAATTATTAAATAAGAAATAATTATTTCATTAAAGGGCGTTTTAAGAAAAATAAACGACAATTAGTTAGAGAGGAGAGGCAATGGAGGAATAGGAGTGGCAATAAACGCACTTGAAGTTAAAAAATTGAAGATGAAATTGAGAAGAAATCACATGTTTATTACCAGCTACTGAGAATCTCAAAGAAAACTGTTGATTTTATTTAACCTAAGTTAATTTATCATATTAGCCTTGAGCTCAATTAGTTGTTAGTTAGCTTTCTTTTCTTCTTATTTGTTAAGTTACTTAATTAGTTACATCTCCAATTGTACACGTCTATAACCAAATCAGTTCTCAAATGAGAATCAGTAAATCACTTTCACTCAAATCAGTTTTTTGATATGGTATTAGAGCTGTAAACCTGTAGCTTTGCTTTTGCTACCACTATAGAAAACACGCTAAATAATGGCGGTTATATTGCAGTGGTTTTTATAAACTGCCCCAATATAAAATATAAAATGGGGGGGCTTTGGAACCGCCTCAGTTCAGAAATTAAAAGTGGCAATTTTCTATAGTGGGATGGTTTTGAACCGCCGCAACATGATTACTAGAATGTCAAAAAAGAAAAAATCAGTCCCTCCCTCTTTGATACCCTAAAAGTTGCTAAGTGGGAAAGTCCTCAGCCGTTACCTCTTCGATCTGTTGCTGTGGTGAAGGGGAACTCGATGGTAAGCCTTTGTTTCTCTTCCTCTGTCCAGTTTTTTTTTTCTTCTATTCCTTTGTGGTTTATTTCCTGGTGTGCTCTTGAATTGCTGTCGTCATTTATTTTGTTGTAATTGATGTTGATCTGTTTGGGAAGTACCAATATTCTTTGTTCTTGGATATATTCTAAATACTAAATAGTTGGTTGGAAACTTCTGTGAAAGTGTATTGAATAGAAGTTGCACATATGTTTTCTTAGTCTAATGCAAGAGAAGGAAACATTTGAGTTTTTACTAGACACATTTCTAGTTTTACTTTCTTTCCCTTCAGCTAATCCAAAATAGTATATTAGTTGAAATATGAACTATTATGTCCTGCACCCCCTCAAAAGAAAGCACATACAAGCACTTGCATAAAAGGTGTGTGAGGTTGAGGCGCCATGATGGACTGAACAAGCAGAGGAAAAGTAGGCCATGAATGTGACAGAGATGTGAGTTGATCATAAAATATTCGCACTTCACAGCTTGCACTCCATGTTAATCAAATTAACCAATGTAATAATATTATCTTGTTTGGACTATATAGAAATAAGAAGTTTTGAAAACATTTTGTTTTTCAACATTGTCTTTAGTGCGCTTTTTTGTCATGGATCATCTTCTTTTGCTTAAAAAAAATGTCTTACATGCAAATGGTGAATAGTCATATTTTCTTGAATTGATTCTTAGATGTTATACTTCAAATCAGGGTATGTAATTTATGATTCCCTTTCATATAAGTAAGAATTGGTGCTCTTATTCTTTCCATTATTTCAAATGCAAGTACTAAGAGAACCTGAAGAGTAAGAACCAAGAAGCCCAAAATTCATCCTTTCATCCGTGTCAACAAGGTCCATTATATATCTCATGTTAATCTTTGATGAAATTATTTATATTATTACTTTGTTATTCATTATCTATAGTGAATCGATAATATGCATATCACATGTAATGTGTATTAGAAAAGTTAATTTAAATTAGCAATCTCTTGTACGATATTGTATGTGCTTCTAATAATATCATGTTATTTATATGTTCAAAGTTTCTTTATTCTTATAATCTGCTTCTCATATATTATATTATATGTTTATATTATATCATATTAGAGGCTCACTTTATATATATATATATATAACACAAGTTTCTGTGGATAAGGCCGTATGTGCAGGATATCAATCTCCTATTTCAAAAGCTCGAAATTATGTATATAATTATACATTTTTTATATAATAATTAAATGGATATTTTAATTTATGATTTGTTGTTTGGTATCCAATTTTTCAATCGCTAACATATTTCTTTCTTTCTTTCTTTTTTTTGTGCAGAATATAAAAGCAAAGGTCAACAACCATATAAGGTATGCTTTTAAGCATATAACTTTAGAAAAACTCATTAATATTTAGTTTCATCTTTTTTGGGTCATTGAGAAACTCATGAAATTAAACATGCCATTTATTTGCTACCTATATTGATTGTTTGGTGGAAATGAATTAGTTCTAATTGGAAATATAGAACAAAATTAGTGAATTAGCTCTAATTGTAAGTTGAAGAATAGTTGAAAGGCTGAACAAAATTTTGATTGAAGATTTTGTTATTCAATTTGTTATTATTGAATAAAATAAGTGGTCATTTATACGAATCTCTTGTCTTTTTGACAGCATATTATTGTTGAAATTTGTCTTGATATTCAGCCCTCATTTTCATGGTTTTATCAAGTTGTGCATCAAGTTAATATTTATCAATGGATAAATCTTGGATTGCAAAGTCATGGAATACAATTGAATATTCAATTGGTTTAAATAAATTCTTAGATTTTGCATTTGAGAATGAGGCTATTGGGGATCCAATACGATGTCCGTGTCCAAAGTGTGGGTTTGTAAAGTGGAAAACTGAAGATATAGTGCAGGAACACTTGCTTTGGAAGCCATTCCCCAAAAATTATGTTTCTTGGAACTTCATGGTGAGAAAAGAGTACTGGAGCCTCTTAGAAACATAAATGTTATGCAAGAGACATTGCACCCTGAAAATCCAATTGAAATGATGATCAATGATGCATTTGGGCACTATAGGCACCAAGCCACTGATGTAGGCATATCACAACTGTTGGGTGCGGATGAAATATTAAATGAAGGGCCTAGGGAGGATCGTAGTGACTTTTATGAGTTTCTCAAGGATGGAAATCAAATAGTGTCTGAAGGAAGCAAGTACTCAAAGCTAGAATTTTTAGTAAAATTTTATCATATAAAGGTCTTGTGTGGATTAAGTGACAAGGCAATGACTATGATACTAAATTTGTTGAGGCATGCATTTGAAGGCGCAAAGTTGCCTCCTTCTTTTTATGAGGGCAAGAAAATCATTAACAAACTTGGTCTTGATTACACAAAGATAGATGCATGTCCAAATGATTATATATTATATTGGGGAGATGATGATTCAAAATTGGAAACATACAAGCATTGTCATACATCTAGATGGAATCCTAAGAAGAAAAAGAAGCAACCCGCAAAGGTTTTGCACTACTTTCCATTGAAACCAAGGTTGCAAAAATTGTTTATGTGCCGTAAGACTACTGAGCGTATGAGATGGCATGTTTTGGAAAGTAACAGAGATGAAGTGATAAGGCATCCAAGGGATGGTGAAGCATGGAAGACATTTGATCTAACACATCCTGAATTTACTTCAGATCCTTGAAATGTTCGCTTAGGCCTAGCTACCGATGGTTTCAATCCTTCTGGAACCATGAGTTCTTCTTATAGCATTTGGCTAGTGTTTTTGATTCCATATAGTTTTCCTCCTTGGATGTGTATGAAGCACACTAACTTTATCTTATCGATGATCATACCAGGGAAACAGATGCCAGGAAATAATATAGGCGTGTACTTACAACCCCTTGTGAAGGAGTTACGTGAGTTATGGAATGATGGTGAGAACACATTTGATTCATCATTGAATGAAACATTTTTTATATGGACAATTAGTGACTTTCCTAGGCTAGGTATCTTATCAGGTTAGAACACACATACTAGTTTGGCTTGCCAACTTGTAACTTTGACATGGAACCTTGTCGTCTTTCTCATAGTAAAAAGTGGTGCTTTATGGGTCATCAGCATTTTTTGAGAAGAAATCATAGATTTAGATTGAATCGGGTTTGCTTTGATGGAATCACAGAGGAGCAAAATCCACCAGTAAAATTATCAGGATCTGATATGTTGAGGCAAGTGAAAAATCTGAATGTTACATTTGTGAGAAAAGCAGAGTTGGATGGCAAAGGTAAAAGATCTAGACGAGCAACTAAGCAATGGAATAAAAAAAGTATATTTTTTGAACTTTCATATTGGGAATCTAACTTGTTGCGTCATAATCTAGATTTTATGCACATTGAAAAAAATATATGTGACAACGTCAAATATATTCTACTCCATGAGAAACCTAAATCAAAAGATAATCTTAATGCTAGAAAGGATCTAAAAGAAATGGGCATAAGGCATGATCTTTGGCCAAATGGTAATAGAACATATCACCTTGCTTTATTTTCACTAACACGTTATGCCAAAAAGTTGTTTCTTACAACTTTGAAGAATGTAACAGTACCAGATGGCTACTTAAGTAACATTTCTAGATATGTTGATGAGGTGCAAAAAAATATCTTCAGTTTGAAAAGTCATGATTGCCATATTATTATGGAGCAATTGCTACCTTTAGCAATTCGCAATGTGTTGCCAAACCAAGTGACTGTAGTCTTGGTGGAGTTATTCTCATTTTTTAGAGTCTTTTGTAGTAAAAGCTTGAATCTTTCAGATCTTGATAGGCTTCAAGATTGGATTGTGATTACACTTTTCCTTCTCGAGATGTTATTTCCTCCTTCATTCTTTGCAGTCATCGGTCGTTCATTTAAGCATCCATTTAGTGGAGGAAGCAAAGCTAGGAGGTCCAATGCATTATTAGTGATTTGAGCCTTTCTTCTTCTAGTGTTGGCGCATCATCATCATCTTCTATTCACTTGCAAGAGAAGGTCATCCATTTGGAGTCCCAATTACAAGGCACCTTGAATGCACTTAAGGCTTAGATGATAGTGAAGGAAGGAAGGATTCCTGAAGAATTTGTTAGCTTGCTTAATCCTCAACCATAGGTAAAGTATTTTAATTTTCAACTTTAACAGTCAAATTATTAATATTCTGAAAAGATTATTTGGTCTTTTAACTACATTTTGTCTTAATTATCTGGACTGAAGTTGTATGCATTGGCTTAGTTGAATAACATCTTCATCTTTTTGTATGCATGTGTCTGACTTATGTCTACTAATAAATCATCTTACATACCATTTTGTAAAGAAGTGGCAATCTGTAATCATAATACGGCACTTTTTCATATAGGATTTTGGTAGATCTTTCATGTTGTTGGTAGATCTTTCATCCAGAAAAGCAAAAAAAAGTAAAAATAAAAATAAAAAAGTGATTTAATAAAAAGTACTAATAGCAGCCTTTATTTACTGAAGTGATATTAAATTTGAAAGAATAACCAGATGACTCTGACAAACAATGTGGATTTTGCTTTATTCATTTGGATTCATTAGGATCACATTGTGTGGAGTTGCAGTTGCAGCCGAATGATATGCAGTCTTTTTTTTGTCTTCTTAGTGGCCTTTTTTACTGGTCCTGGTCACAGTTGCTAACCCATAAATTTCTTCATTCAAAAACACACTCTTTTTGTTTCAATGGGTGTTAGAAGAAGCACATAGATGCCTTAAGATGTAAGTGCAATCTAATTCTGGGTTAACTAATCATAAATGGAAAGGTCCTATGAACCTTTAAATGTTATTGCTTCTTTTCTCTAATTCTTTTGTTTCTCCTATTGCTTAGAAAGTATTGTGTGCTTTGTTTGTATGCATTGTTCTAAAAAAGTGCTGGTTACTGCAACCATACATCGAGTTGAATAACATATTGATTATTGCTTTGTTGATGAATTGCCTTAGTTGAGTAACAACTTGATATTTATTCTGTATTGACTCTTTACTATTATTTAGTTAATTGGGATTACTTTTCCTCTATCCTATTGCACTAGTGCTTACCAATTTTTTTTTTTTTATTATTTCAAGCAAGTGATGCTGCTAGTGTGCCTACTTCACCATTGGATGCAAGAAGATCATTGGGTGGCAGCAACATGAAACACCGATCAAATAATTAGGATTGTGTTTTATGTTTATGTATTGTGAGGCTACTTTAGTTTATTTTGAATTTTAAGTGTAATGTCTAAACTACTATGGATAAATTATGTTACTTTAGTTTATTATGGATTTTAAGTAGAGATGTTTATATTATTATGGATACTTTTTAATGAAATTTGATTCATATTAAATGGATTGTTAAAATTGTGATAGCATAGGATAAATATATACAGAATTTGCTGAGAATTTCAGCTAATTTTAAAATAATCATTTTTAATAAATTAACTGTGGCAGTTTTAAATCATCATAAATTAATGTCAATTAATTTAAAAAATAAATTTGCAATAGTTTCTAAAAGTCCCGCAACATGATTTTACAAAATTTTTGAGCAGGATAATGGTAAATTAAGGAGATCTAAAACCCTCGCAAAATGTAAAAAAAACTGCCGTAATTTGTGGAGGGTAAAAAGTCCCCGTAATAAAACCGTTGCAATATGAAATAGCGAAGGTTAGCGAAAACAGCCCCAAAACGATTGCGGCGCATGTAATTGCAGTGTTTTTTAACTAAATCGCAGCGTTTTACAAAAATGCCACAATTTCTTTAGAGGAGGTCAAAAACTGTCGCAAATTGAAAAAAAAACCGCTCATAATTTTTTTTTCTTTTTGTAGTGTACTACTATGATCATCTCTCTTCGTCTCAACCTTAAGTTTGTCCTTCCATGGCGGATGACAGACGTTCCTCTACAAATTCCATCGCAGATAATCTACAAAACCATGTGAATCCTTATTTTTTTTTACGTCTAAATGAAAATCCTGTGTTGATCTTAGTCTCTTCCGTGCTCACTACACCTAACTATCATTCATGAGCAAGGGCCATGTAGATGGCTTTGCATTCCAAAAACAAAATCAACTTCATTGATGGATCTATTTCTATGCCAAAGAGGATAGACCTCCTCTACTCAACTTAGGGAATGTGTAATACTATGGTCTTATCATAGGTTACTCATTTGGTCTCTGCCTCAATAACCCAAAGTGTTTTGTGGATTGATAAAGCAAATAAAGTCTGGAACAATCTCAAAGAAAGATTTTTTTAAGGGGACACATTTCAAACCTTAGATCTTTAAGAAAAGATTTATTCATTTAAGCAACGTGAATTTGCTATGACTAATTACTTCACTGAGTTGAAAATCCTTTAGGAAGAATCAAAGAACTTCAAACCTACATCATCATGTTCATACACTGCAACTTGCAATTGTGACACTCTCATCACAATCAAGAGTTACATACATAATAACTATGTCATTCGGTTCTTGAAAGGTCTGAATAACCAATTCACCATAATGAAATTACAAATAATGTTGATTGATCCTTTGCCTTCAATAAATAAAGTATTCTAACTAGTTATGCAGTAAGAGAGGCACATGTTGGCTAGATATTCAAATGAATCCAAGATTTTTGTAGATGATATTGATAATGGTATTAGCAGTGACAAGAAACCTTTCTTTTTGCAAAGGAAATGGGCAATGGATGATAGTTTTTGGATCACAACATTTAGGAAGTCAAACCAATGGTAGGGGACAATCCTATGCTTTTACCAAAATTTGCATCTTTTGTGGAAAGTCGAGGCATATTGGTGGGACATGCTATAAAAAGCATGACTTCCTCCCTGGAATCAATTTTAGAAACTCATCAGTCAATAATATCGATTCAGAGAGATCAGAAGTTCCTAAACTGAAGCAACTGGTGGTGGATGGTAAAACTCCAGGTTTCTTTTTTGGTTTAAAGCAATGTTAAAATATGCTGCCCTTGATTCAACAACCTCAATATACCTCCAACTCCAATTCTAATTCTCATTCCTCCAACCAAATTAGCACACACACTATTAACTCCAGTTCTAATACCTCTATTTCACTTAACTTATTTTTTCATGCAGGATCTCAACACTACAAGGGTGTTTGGTTCAAATGGTATCAAGGATGGACTGTATGTTCTGATAAATGCTCTAACTTATGTAAATTCAAATTGACTTCGTAGGTTTGTGGCATTATAGATTAGGTCACCTCTCTTATGATAGATTGAATGTCATTCAAAAACAATATTCATATGTTTCTTGTACTGGTAATATGTCTGTGATATATGTCATTTTTACAAACAAAGAAAGCTCCCTTATACTCTCATTCATATAATTCATGTTGATATTTAGGGACCCTATTCTACTATTTCAATTCAGGTGCACAAGTATTTCCTCACTATAGTGGATGATTTTTCCATATGTACTTGGCTTTTGTTAATGAAAAACAAATATGAAGCACAATCTAGCTTATAGACCTTTGTTGCTTTAGTTTAGTATTAATTTAACATTAGAGTAAAAATACTTATTGAACGTGGCACAAGCCATTTTGTTTCAAGCCAATCTACTTAAGCTTTTTTGGTCATATGTAGTCCAACATTCTATTTATATCATAACAGAATTCCTAGTCCCCCACTTGCCAATAAATCTCCCTTTGAAATATTATACAACCAACCTCTTGATCTCTCTAACATGAAAGTGTTTGGTTCTTTGTGCTTGCTTCCACCTGAATTGCATACAGGATGGAGTTTGATTCAAGGGTTTTAGAGTGTATATTTCTTGATTATAAATTTGATACCAAAGGCTTTGTATTGTTTGATGTTCAATCTAGAGAAATCTTTATCTCTTGGAATGTAATCTTCCTTGAATTAGTTTTTCCTTTCCAAACAACTAACACTAGTATTGATTTTCTTACTCAATCTTCCATTTCAATGCCACAACAACCCACTGATCTTGACTGGCAATTTACAAATATTGCCATTCCTTTACCAAATCCTCTATCACATGGCAGTATTATATTAGATGTCAATACCTTGCCAAATTTTGAACTTGATGTACCCTAAGTTGTTGTTGGAAGAATAATCTCAGAACATCAACAAAAAGAAAGAAGAAACTAGTAGTCTTGAATGATAAGTTTGCATGCCACCCTGAAGAAAACTAGGTTTGATTTGCCACACTCTAGGATAGGGAGAGGAGAGTGATAAGAATTTGGGTAATTTCGCCACTAAGTTCTGATACTTAGATTAGAAATTTGTGTAGAATGGCACAACCAATTTTCAAGTCATCAAAAGCTGTCTTTCATATTGATTCGGTTGTTTTTAAAGGCCAAGAATAGCCCTCTTGGCATAGGAAAGTATTTTTCATAGTTTCTAGGTTTATTAATTACAATTAGACTAGGAAATAACATTATTAATGATAGTTAATTTAGAAAATAACAAAAGCATCCACTTATCTTGTTTTCAACCAAAGGCATTAAATGCTATATAGAAATACACCCATAATTATCAAAATTAATTCTCATGCAATTTTGATTATTTCAAAATCCAATCTCTTGATTACACATGATTATATTACTCTACTAGGGCTTGGGCTCCTTGTTGACATGGGCTAGTGTTCTAGATGGATTGAATTTTGCTCAAAATGCATAACAAGAGCTGTTTGCAATTTCTTGGCCATTGAACAAGTTAATGGTCCAAAAATGAGTCTTGATTGATATGGGTCAAGCTCTTTGTCTCCATTATACACATCATTCGCCCCTGGGTCAGAAGGATTTGTCCTCAAATCCAACTCCTCACTATCTTCCAAATATGATGTGAAATCCCTCACAGTGAACGTGGCTGAAACATTGTATTCCCCAGGTAGGTCAATCTTATAAGTATTGACATTCAACTTTTTCATTTCCTTGAATGGACCTTCTGCTCTAGGCATCAATTTGGACTTCCTTTTGTTAGGAAACCTTTCTTTCTGAAGATGAATCCATACAAGATCTCTTGAAGAGAATTGAATTGGCTTCCTTCCCTTATTTGTTGCTCTTTCAAAGGCTGTATTCTCCCTTTCTATCTCGTATTTTACCTTCTCATTTAAAGCTTTGATCATTTCAGCCTTCCTTTTCCCATCTAAGCATAACCTTTCACTAGCTGGGAGTGGTATTAAATCAAGTGGTGTGATAGGATGAAATCCATAAACCACCTTAAAAGGGGAGTTCTTAGTAGTACTATAAACACTACTATTATAAGTAAACTCAATAAATGGTAAACACTCATCCCAATTCTTCAAATCTTTGTTAACAACAGCTCTAAGTAAAAAAGAGAGTGCTCGATTTACCACCTCAGTTTGACCATCAGTTTGTGGATGACAAGTTATGCTCAAAAGTAATCTCGTTCCAAGCTTCTTCCACAAGGTCTTCCAATAATAGCTCAAGAACTTGGCATCTTAGTGTGATACAATGCTCTTTGAAATCCTATACAATCTCACAATTTCCTAAAAGAACAGATCTACTATATGGGATGCATCATCAGTTTTGTGACATGGAATGAACTATGACATCTTGGAAAATCGATTTACAGCCACCATAATCAAATCATTTCCCTTTTGAGTTCTTAGTAGTCCAAGCATAAAATCTGTACTCAAATCAACCCAAGGCTGATTAGGAACTGGTAAAGGCATATACAATCCATGTGCAGCTTCCTTGCTCTTGGCTTTCTTGTAAGTAACACATTTTTCTATTATGCGATGAACATCCTGAATCATTCTTCGCCAATAAAAATATTACTTGATCATCTCCAATGTCTTCTTTTCACCAAAATGACCTGTCAATCCTCCACCATTGGCTTCTTTTACTAACAATTCTCTAACAGAGCAATTAGGAATACAAAATCTGGAACCCTTAAATAGGTACCCCTCCTGCTTATAGAATCTATCAACAACATTTTCACAAGCCATGTATATAGTAGAGAAATCTGGATCATCCTCATACTAATTCTTAATTAACTCAATTCCATCAGTTTAGCATTCATCAATGAGATCAGAGTATACCTCCTAGATAAGGCATTTGCCACCACATTCGTACCTCTTTTTTTGTTCTTGATCACATAGGAAAATATTTTCGACAACTCTACCCATTTAGTGTGTATTTTAGATGCTTCAAAGACTCATGATCTGTGTGAATAACAAACTCCTTAGGCAGCAAGTAGTGCTCCCAAGTTTGTAAAGCTCTAATCAAGGCATAAAACTCTCGGTCATAAGTTGAATAATTCAGACTTGAGCCACTCAATTTTTCACTGAAATAAGCTATGGGATGCCTTTCTTCCATGAGAACAGCTCCAATTTATATTCTAGATGCATTAAATTCTATTTCAAAAGTCCTGGAGAAATCTAGAAAAGTTAAAACAGGTTTAGAACACAATTTTTCCTTAATGGTTTCATAGCTCCTTTAGGCAATAGGACTCTAATCAAATCTACCACCTTTCTTGATACAATTGGTTCAAGGCGCGAGATGGTGCTGAAATTCTTCACAAACCTCCTGTGGAATGATGCTAGCTCGTGAAAACTTCTTACCTAAGAAATGTTAGTAGGAATAGGCCATTCCTTGATTGCTTTGACTTTTTCCTCATCAGCTTTAACACCATGTTGAGAAATCATAAAACCAAGAAAGGTAATTTGATCTCGATAGAATCAGTACTTCTTGATGTTGCCAAATAATTTCTCACTTCGCAGCACTTCAAAAACCCTCCTAAGATGCTCCACATGTTCATTATGACTTTTGCTATAAACCAGAATGTCATCAAAGTAAACCACCACAAATTCTCCAATAAATTTATGCAATACATGATTCATCAAACGCATGAAAGTACTTGGAGCATTTGATAAACCAAAAGGCATAACTGTCCACTCATACAGCCTATGCTTGGTCTTGAAGGTTGTTTTCCATTCATCCCATTCCTTCATTCGAATATGATGATACCCACTTTTAAGATCAATCTTCGAGAAAATCTTGCAGCCATGTCGTTCATCAAGCATATCATCAAGCCTTGGAATAGGATAACAATACTTTATTGTGATTTTATTTACAGCTCGGCTGTCCACGCACATCCTTATGGTTTCGTCATTCTTTGGCACTAATAATGCTGGTACTGAGCAAGGACTTATTGATTCCCTAACAAATCCATTTTCTATCAATTCATTCACTTGATGTTGTAACTCCTTGGCCTTTTCCGAGTTACACCTATATGCTGGTCTATTTGGTAAGGAAACTCCTAGTATGAGATCAATTTGATGCTCAATTCCCTATATTGGTGGTAATCCCCTTGGTAACTCTTCTAGAAACAAATCAGCAAATTCTTTTATCAACTTTTCAATTAATGGAGGCAAAGGTACTATCTCAGTTGATGTTGCTTCCTTCACTATAAGCAATAACATTAGATTTGATGTGCACAAGTCTCTCTCCAATTTTCCTTTAGTTGCAAATAAAATTCTTCTTTTTTTGCTCACTAGACAATTGATCTGTCATCACTTGCTGAGACTAAGAGTTGCTAAAACAATGTTTCACCCACCCTTGGTAATGGAATAAGTGATTCTGAATCCATCATGCACTGCTCTCCTGTCATTTTGTCATCATCTTCCCAAAAGTAGATGCCCTGCATTCATTGGTACTACATCACAAGTCAATTCATCCTTGTAGGATTTTTCAATTGAGAATGGCACCTGAACTTGCTTGGGGACTCTAACCTCTCCTTGGCCATTCAACCATTGCAGCTTATATGGATGAGGGTGTTCATTGTTTTCAAGTTCAATTTCTCCACTAAGGTTCTGGAAGCAATATTAGTACAGCTCCCCCATCTACAATGACACCACACACCTTTTCACCAATGGTACATCTAGTATGGAATATATTCTCATGCTAATCATCTACTACCTTTGCTTGCAAATTTAATGCCCTATGAATTACAAGCAATTCTCTTTCATCAGCATACTCCACATTCTGTTCCTCAAAACAATCATCTTCCTCTTCTATTGCTGCTTCATCTTCACTTTCAATTTCCCCTTCAGTTCCTCGAATAATCATCACTCTTTTGTTTAGACATTCAGAAGCAATATGTCTCAAACCAAGACACTTGAAGCACTTTACTTTTTGGCTTTTCTTAGGGATCTTTGCATCTTTTATCCTTCCCGTTCCCTTAGTTGAATCAATTTGTTTACTAAAGTATCCTGTTTCCTTCTGTTGCTCATCACATTTCAAGACAACCTTTGGTGTTACAAAGGTTGCCTTGCTTCCAATTAGTCGTGACATATATTTTTTTATTTATACTCTGTTTACGCTACCTTTCCACCCTTATTACAAGTTTAATCACATCCTCCAAAAATACAAAAGGCTGCAATTCCACAACATTAGCAATCTCTTTATTTAGTCCTCCTAAGAACCTAGCAATAATTTGCTCTTGAGGTTCTTGGACTTCACATCTCATCATTAACATTTCAAACTCCTTGATGCAATCTTCAACTCATACTCCTCCTTGTCTAAGGCTCTGCATTTTGATGTACAACTCTTGCCTATAATATTTAGGTACAAAGCATTTTTGCAAGAATCTCTTCATAAGTCTCCAACTCCTTATCTCTTCTTCTCCATCTCTCCTCTGTTGGGTGTTTAGGTTTTCCCACCATAAATTAGCATAGTCTGTGAATTAAAGGGCAGCAAGTTGGCATTTCTTAGCCTCTGAATAGTCTTGGTATTCAAACACCTTTTCAACCCATTATACCTATTCCCAATACTCCTTAAGTGAACTAGTACCTCTGAATGAAGGAATCTTCATGTTGATGCTGGATCCCAAATCTCACTGCTGTCTTTTTTGCCTTCGCCATTCATCTTCATCTTCCACATCTTCCTCACGGCCAGAACCTCTTAGTGTTTGATGATCACATTGCTGTGTAGGTTGTTGAACAGCCAATCTTTCAATTGCTTAAGTCAAACGATGAAGTTGCTTATTCATTTCTTCCTAGTTTCGTTGGAGTGCCACAATTTGAGCTTGCTCCAAAGAGAGTCCCCTTGGAACGTTTAGAGGATTGTTATCAGCCATGACTAACTCTTCTCTTGTGTTTCCCTCTCTAACCCACTTTACTCATGTGTTTCCCTCTCTAACCAAAAGTTCTTATACCAATCTGATGTGCCCTAAGATGTTACTGGAAGAATAATCTCAAAACACAAACAAAAAGAAAGAAGAAACTAGTAGTCTTGAACGATAAGTTTGCATGCCACACTCAAGAAAACTAGGTTTGATTTGCCACATTCTAGGATAGAGAGAGGAGAGTGATAAGAATCTAGGAAATCTTGCCACTAAGTTCTGAAATTTAGATAAGAAATTCATGTAGAATGGCGCAACCAATTTTCAAGTCATTAAAAGCTGCCTTTCATATTGATTTTGTTGTTTTTAAAGGCCAGGAACAACCTTCTTGGCATAGGAAAGTGTTTTGCATAGTTTCTAGGTTTATTAATTACAATCAGACTAGGAAATAGCACTATTAATGATAGTAATTTAAAAAATAACAAAACTGCCCACTTATCTTGTTTTCAGTCAAAGGCATTAAATACTACATAGAAATACACCCATAATTATCATAATTAATTCCCATGCAATATTGATTATTTCAAAACCCAATCTCTTGATTGCGCATGATTAGATTACTCCACTTGGGCTTGGGCTCCTTGTTGGACATGGGCTGGTGTTCTAGATGGGCTGAATTTTGCTCAAAATGCATAACAAGAGCTGTTTACAATTTCTTGGCCATTGAATGAGTTAATGGTCCAGAAGTGAGTCTTGATTGATTTAGGTCAGCCTCTATCTCCATGATGCACATCAAAACCTACCCTCACTCATCCTACAACAAATCATGTAGCTAACCCTCCTCAAAGACACTTAATTAGAAATAAAAATCAAACAATATACCTAAAGGACTATCAAAGTAGTTTATCTTCAACAGCAACAATACAAAATCCTCCAATATTTTGTATCGTATCTCATCCATCATTTGATACGATTCTTTATCATCTCCTCATAAGCATTTTAATCTATCTACCTTTGTTTCTACTAAACTAAAAGCCTATTCCTTAGCTATTCAACATAAGTGCTGGAAAAAGGCCATGGACTTAGAAATTTCTTGGGTTTTAACTACTATTCCACCTGGTAAAAGTCCATTGGCTGTAAATAGGTCTGTCAGCACCCAATTTTGTCCAAGTCAAAAAATGAAAATGAAATTTTTTTTTATCTGTTGTTATTTTAAGAAAAAGAAGAAAAAGAAAAGTATTTCTTTTTAAAAATGAAAAAAAAATCTCATTTCAAACCTAGTTCCCAAATCCAACTCTCTTGACCCATTGCTTAAATTAAATTATTTGGCCCAATTAAAAAGAGCATGTGCTTAATTCAAATTTGACATTTCAAATCTGTGTTAACCAAAAATGGCAATTCTACATGATCTTTTCCATCTGATAATGATTTCCTTGATTCTTGTTATTTCTCAATTATTGCCATCAATACCATGATTCTTGCATTTATTCTTTGACATACCCAAGCCAAATAAAAGGGGAGGGGGATAGCAGCTAGACAAAGGGAAAGAGAAAGAGATTAGAGGGACAATTTTTTGTTGGCAGCCGAAATAGAGAAAACCCACAAAGGAAATTAGAGTTTGGCTTCGTTATATACAAGATGTAAGGTTTCTAAGACCACTGTAAATCTATTTCCATGGATTAAATTTCTTCATTCTGTGTCCATATCATGGTGTGTCTTGCTTATTTGGTTGCTCATATGATGCTTGGTGAAAAGCTTGTAAATATGTTCTGGAGATTGGATTCCACTTTAAAGCTTTAGTGGATGTTTTTTAAATTGAATGATTTAAGACTTGGCTTTGATATTTCTTGAAGATGCTTTTCTTCATGATATTTCTTTGATATCCCCTCTACTTGCTTTGTTTCGTTGTCATAGATCATTTTAATTGGTTTAGTTATATGATTGTTAACTTGTTTTACATGGAAGTACAAGCTTTTAGTAGTGAATTATAGTCGGTTTCTTATTACATTTTAATTTCTTTATTACTTTATCCTTTTTTCCATTCAACATGATAAAATTTTAGAAGTTAAAGTTGCAACTTGATAAATAGAGAAGAATAAATAGCAGTAGCCTTAACAGCAAGCTATTTGTGTTTTCGGTTTTATTTTAAATGTATAAACTTTTGATGATTGGTTTTAGTTTGGACTAGTAATATCTTTAAATTATTTTTATATATTTACTTTGTTCTATTTTAAATGGTTTCTAACAAATTAAGCTTCAAATGTATACATGATTTTCCCTTTTTGTTGTTGTAAATTTAGATATTAATTAACAAATATTTGTCAAGTGTGTTTAGGGTTTTGAGGAGTAAGTTTATCTGACCTACGCTTATTGGCTTTGAGGAGTAAATTTTTTTGACCTATTTTAGGATGACTCCGTAGTTAATCCATGACTCAATCTTGTAAGATTCGCTATTAATAAGTTAATCAATCAAACATTATCATTTTATCAATCAAACATTTTATTTTATTTAACAAAGAATTTTTAATTTAATCATTCTTTAATTTTTATTAAAATCCTTTAACTCACAATTATTTTTTAGATAAATTACGGGACTTTGATTCCTAAATATTTTCATTTAGTTTATTATTGTTATTTTGTAAATATTTTAATTTAATTCATTGATAGTGTTTGATTTTTTATTTGATGTTATGGGGTAAAATAAATATTTAAAGGTTGTTAATTATCTCAATTAACTTTAGGATAACCGTTCTAGGATGAATTTATTAGGGGTGCAGCGAGATTAAGTTTTCACCCTTTCCTATGCATAAATTGACTCCCGAACCTGACTTTGTTTTGCAAACCAATCTTAAATTTTTAAAAAGGTTTGCCAATTATTTTTTATTTTTTTCTAATCAAATAAAAATTGGTGGCAATTCTATAATATTTATTTTTACAAATTTTAGTTGCCTCTCTCCTCGCGGCGCCTTCCGGGTACATTGTGACAGTTTGGCGACTCCACTGAGGAACATTAAAGAGTCAAGCCCATTAAAGTTAATTGTGTAAATATTATAATTTCGATGATGTTTGTTTTACCCTTTTTTGTTTGTTGCTGGTTTAATGTTCTTTTATTTTTGTATAATTTGTTTGTAAATAGTTTTTGTTTATTCTCTTCGTTTTTCATAATCATTTTACTTAATTTTTGCATATATTTTGATACGTATGTTTTATTTGGTTATTTCCACCTTATGGTAGACGACTTCTCGTTTTGATATATATCTATTTTGCTTGTTTTTATTTTAGGGTATGAGTAATTTTCTTTTCTTAGGTTTTGTACAAGTTTGTATGCTCCCAGCACACAGTGCTCTAACACATACCTCACAGACATTTTGGGCTCTATACCCTAGCCTGTGCGAACCCTAAGATTAGGAGGGGTCTTAACATTGCCATTGAAGGAGCCTTGAGCTTCCCTGGCATTTGTTGATTCCCTACCCAGATTGTATCTAGCATTATGGATTGGTCATGTTGAGAGGATATCCTCCCTATGATCAAATTCATGAAACTAGATCCTTATCTTTTGGTAGGGACAATCTAGGGACCATGGCTTGTAGAAGTCTAGAACCATCCCGAAAGGCCATGCACTGATAGAATGAACTTAGTGGCTACACAAATTAGAGTTGTGACTTTAAGATATTTACCCATAAGATCTCCCCGGCCAGGACAAAAGGGAATATACGTTTTCCTTTTATGTCATTCTTTCACTCTTTCATTTAAATAATGGAACATACTAAAAATACACATAATCTTCATCTTTTTAAAAATAAAAAAAAAAAACAAAAATCAGTCACCTATTTTCAAAAAAATAATTTTGTATACTTTGTGATTCTATTGTTTTTACTTCTTAATTTTAAATAATTTGTTGATGTATATTTTTTAACTTTAGGATAGACATTTCCAACCTTAGGACTTGCTCTGATTAAGAAACTTCGGGGCTTGGGCTATGCTTTATTTCTTTATTGGTCTTTTGGATTGTTCCCATTTTTTTCAAAAAAATATGATAAACTATTTCTTGATAAATTCAATTTTCATTTGTCCTTCATTGTTGACTTCTTTATTCATTTGACTTTCACATTTTTCATAAATATTTTAGATGATCATTTCACAATTTTAAATTTTAGATATTTTGTTGCATTCTCTTACTTTTTAAAAAAAAGGATTAAAAAATAATAAAAATAATAATAAATACAAATTGAAAAAATTTTGTTAAAAAAAAAGAGTCAAGTTTTTCAATCAATATTTCTTAACATTAATTGAAAGATGCTTGACATTCAATATTACCGTGTTGAAATTGAAAAGCGTAGGCAAGTTGACTTTTGTGATGGAATACCAAAAAACTTTTAGGTCCAATTGTTGAAGCCAATTTGTTGCCAAACACGTTGGTGGGGGTTGAGGAACAATCTGGAGTATCATGCCGAGGATTTTGGGTTAATTGCCATTTTTGTTTCTTAAGTTTTGTGTCTTGTATAAACTGTGCTTCTATCTTGAAAGTATCTTACATTTAGTAAAGTGTGTTTCTATTTCTATTGTCTCATTCATTAATAAGGTCTCTTTTTTTTTACTTTTTCCAAGAAAAGAAAGAGAGAAAAAAAAGACAAGAGTGTGAAAAGACGAAAGTCTTCATGATCTCAGAAATTGAATTTGTCAAAAAGTAGAATAGTCTCCTTTCATTGTTCAAATAATTTTACCTTGAGGTTAAATTTTTAAAAAATTTGAAATGAAGTTTGGCCATGTTTCTTTACCCTGAAAATAAATTATTATCATTTGTCACCCATTTTGAGTCTGAAAGCTTTTTTTCAAAATAACCTTGGACAAAGATCACCCTTGCACTGGGGGCTAGCTTCGAAAAAGCTTGGTTTATATCAAAAGCAAAAAAAAGAGAGGAAAAAATTTGAAAGTGAAGAAAGTGCAAAAGTGGTACAAAGGCTCAAGAAAAAAATTGAATTGAAGGTGAAAAAGTAAAAGAAAAAACGATTGCTTCATAGTACATTGCTCAAGCAACAGTCATTACTTTTGAAAATGCAAGCAAAATAAGTGTGACATGTCACTATTGGTGAGTTAATGATCCTTGATTCTAATTAACTTTTAAATACACTCGTTTGAGCCTTTTATATCCTTCCTTTCGTAACCCTTAGCCATGGCCACATTACAAGCTTTCAAAAGTTCATTCTGATTAATGATTGATTACTTTTATTTTTAAAATTTTAATTTTAAGACAAAAAGTCTTTGTTCATTTGAGTTTAAGTTTGTTGTTTCATTGAAAAAAAGAAAAAAGATAGAAAAAAGAAAGAAAGAAAGAAAGAAAGAAAGAGAAAAAGAAAAAGAAAAGAAAAAGAATGAAAAGGAAAAAAAAAAGAAGAAGAGAAGAAAAAGCTAGAAAAAAGAGAAGAATTCCTTCAGGATGGTACATTTGAAATACTTTCTTGATAGAAGTGAAAGTTTAGACCATTCACTGAAAATTCAAAACAAGAAACTACAAATGTAAGCAATGTTGATTGTTGAGTGTCAAAGAGGAAGTAAATATCGAAGTTTTGAGTTGGGGGGCTAATTTAGAGATATCTCAAACTGAAAGTAATTGAGAAGAATTTGAACCGTAAGTTTTGAATCCATTGGTGGTGTATACTTGGGGGTTTGTCTCAAATTCAAAGATTCCTTACTTTTGTTATCACTTTTATGTTTATCCTTGAGCAAATAAATAAGTGATGTGACGCATTGGTGAATACGTATTGGCTTCGTTATATACAAGATGTAAGGTTTCTAAGACCACTGTAATTCTATTTCAATGGATTAAATTTCTTCATTCTGTCTCAATATCATGGTGTGTCTTGCTTATTTGGTTGCTCACATGATGCTTGATGAAAAGCTTGTAAAAATGTTCTGGAGATTGGATTCCACTTTAAAGCTTTAGTGGGTGTTTTTTAAATTGAATGATTTAAGACTTGGCTTTGATATTTCTTGAAGATGCTTTTCTTCATGATATTTCTTTGATTTCCCCTCTATTTGCTTTGTTTCGTTGTCATAGATCATTTTAATTGGTTTAGCTGTATGATTGTAAAATGGTTTTACACGGAAGTACAAGCTTTTAGTAGTGAATTATAGCCGGTTTCTTATTACATTTTAATTTCTTTATTACTTTATCCTTTTTTCCGTTCAACATGATAAAATTTTAGCAACTAAAGTTGCAACTTGATAAATAGAGAAGAATAAATAGCAGTAGCCTTAACAGTAAGCTATTTGTGTTTTCGGTTTTATTTTAAATGTATAAACTTTTGATGATTGGTTTTAGTTTGGACTAGTAATATCTTTAAATTATTTTTATATATTTGCTTTGTTCTATTTTAAATGGTTTCCAATAAATTAAGCTTCAAATGTATACATGATTTTCCTTTTTTTTGTTGTAAATTTAGATATTAATTAACAAATATTTGTCAAGAGCGTTTAGGGTTTTGAGGAGTAAGTTTCTCTGACCTGCGCTTATGGGTTTTAAAGAATAAATCTTCGTGACCTATTTCAAACATTATCATTTTATCAATTAAGCATTTTATTTTATCTATCAAAGAATTTTTAATTTAATCATTCTTTAATTTTTTATTAAAATCATTTAATGTACAATTATTTTGACGAATTATAGGGCTTTGATTCTTCAATTGGGATACATAGGTATTTCAGGTAAGTCAACCTTATAAATATTTTTATTTAGATCATTGTTGTTATTTTATAAATATTTTAATTTAATTCATTGATAGTCTTTAATTTTTTATTTGATGTTATGGGATAAAATAAATATTTAGAGGTTATTAATTATCTCAATTAACTTTTAAATAACCGTTCTAGGACGGATGTATTAGGGATGCAATAAGATTAAGTTTTTATCCTTCTCTATACATAAATTGACTATCGAACCTGATTTTATTTCGTAGACCAATCTTAAATTTTTAAAAAGATTTTACCAATTATTTTTCCTAATCAAATAAAAATTGGTGGTGACTCTATAAAATTTATTTTTACAAATTTTAGTTGCCTCTCTCGTCACAACGCCCTATGGGTATGTTGTGACAAGGTCTATAAAATTACATATAAAGCTAGTGGGTCTAGAGAGAGATACAAGGTTAGGTTAGTAACTAAGGGCTACACATAAATGGTGGGAATTAACTATTTTGATACATTTTTCCGAATAGTAAAAATGACCACCATCAAATTACTCCTTTCTATTGATTTTGCCAATAGTTAGCTACTTCATCAATTAGATGTAAATAATGCATTCTTGCATGAAAGCTCGATGAAGAGGTGTGTTTGGTGTTGCTTCCTGGTTTTTGTTCTCCCAAAGCAAATCAAGTATGTAAGCTACAAAAATCCCTTTACGGATTCAAACAAGCAAATAGGCAATGGTTTTCTAAGTTTTCATCAGCTTTGATCTCTTGTGGTTATGTTCAGTCCAAGTCATACTATTCTTTGTTTGTCAAAAGGAATAAAAACAGCTTTACAACTAATCTAGTTTATGTAGATGATGTCATTTTGGCAAGTAATGACATAACTAAAATCAACAATGTCAAGCAGTTTCTTGATACCTTCTTTAAAATTAAAGACTTGGGAAATTTGAATTGTTTTTAGGTCTAGAAATAGCGAGATTTGCTATAGTTATCACTTTTTGCTAGAGAAAGTATGCTTTGGAGATATTATCTAATACTAGCATACTGGCTTCAAAGCCAAATGAGACTCCTATGGTCTGCACTCTCAAACTCCAAAAGGATAAGGGTGATCCATATCTTGATATTGTTTCTTATAAGAGACTGGTGGACGGACTGCCATACGTCGCTTCTACTAGGCTAGACATCATATTTGTTGTCTAACAATTGAGTCAATACAAGCTCATCCTTTAGTGCCTTAGTATTAAGCTGTTACACGTATATTGAGATATATACATCAAGGCTTCTCCATGTCAAGGCCTCTTCTTTCTAGCCACTTCATACTTTCAATCGAAACACTTTAGTGACTTCAATTGGGAAGGCAACCCAAATTCAAGGAGTTCCATCACTGGTTTTTGCATTTTCTTTGGGAACTCATTGGTTTCATGAAAATCAATGAAGAATAAACAGTTTTTAGGTTATTTTCAGAGGCTGAATATAGAGCCTTAGCTATTGCCACTGTGAAATTCATGCTCTATTGTGATAATCACATTGCTGCTAACCCCACTTCCATGAAAGAACTGAGCACAAAGCTTGATTGCCATATAATTCATGAGAAATCACAAATAGGGTTGATATATTAACTAAATCACATGATGTTTCTCCGTTTCTTCTCTTTCACTCCAAGCTGGGAATGCTTGATATATATTCTCTAATTCATGGGGGGATATTACTAGCTATTGAGAATATAAATAAGAATGGTTGATTTCATTTAGCCCAAGTTAATTTTTCATATTAGCCTTTAGCTTAGTTAGTTAATTGTTTGTTAACTTTCTTTTCTTCTTATATGTAAAGTTAGTTAGTTATATTTTTCAATTACGCTTGTGTATAATTAAATCAGTCCATCAATGAGAATTTATAAAATCACATTTCACTCCAATTAATTTTCAGTAATATTAGGAGCTAAAATAGAGATTTAATCTAAAAATAATGTTTTGGTTTTGCCAATGTGAATGGAGAAAAAAATAGTTATTTCTTTTTATCTAATTTACATTTATATAAAAAAATGATTGAGTGTTGCCGTATGTGAATGACACAAGAGAAAATGAATGAGTCATTTAAATTAGCTGAAATAATTAATAGTTAATATAAAAATATGTGTTCAAGATTTACTTTTATTAATTAAAAATTTTTTTTTGGGCATAGTCTATATTAATTAAAAAAAGTCTTAAATGCATAATATGATTAATATATATATATATATATATATATATATATATATATATATATATATAATAGTTTATTTACCATTAATTTTTAAAAATTTATATAATTTTTTGTCAACAATTTAAAATGAATAGTAGAAATACATCCTAAAACATGGAATTATTTCTTGTGATTTAGAATGATTCGATCCATGTTGATTTTGACATACGCCATGAGAAAGAATCAAATTAATTTTTTCTATGAGATCTATCAAAAGAGGGTCGTAGCATTGGGTCCAAGTCAACAGCAAAAATTGGAACTCCGCGGTGGAAAGCAGAATAATTTTGAACCTAACGTTATCACAATCAAATTGCCACAGGAAAGAGTTTCATTACTATGCTTTTTAGGTCGTAGTGCATTCCAGAATCAGAAAGGTGAAGCTCGCACCACACAAAGAAAAGGGTATCCTGTCTTTACGAGGCAAGCTTTTATATTCTTGAAGATTCAATAAAAAGTACTTGAGAAGATATATTATTAAAATATATATATCTTTCGCGTGATAATTATTGATAAACTTTTTTGTTTTTCCCCATGACTCGCAGAATGAATAATAGTCTTAAAATGAAAAAAAGAAGTAAATAATACCTTTTTTTCTTTGCTAAAAACAAATACAAGTAAATAATAGCAAATCTTTTTTTTTTTGTTAAATATACACAAAAATAGTAACATTATCGAGCCTCTGTAATGGTCCACAACAAGCCCTTTTAAAATTTTCCAGTTTGATTAGCAAAAAAAGAAAAATTCCAGTGTGCTCCAATGTATGGACCTGTGAAGTCTTGGCCCAAGACAATGATGGGCTGTAGCGTACCAAATCATGACGAACAATTAAGAATTTTGAAGTAGCAAGACATAATGAACAAAATAAGAACAAAAAAAAAAAGACATGATGACCAAAAAACAAAGTACAAGACATAAGACAAAACATATAAAGAAAAGAAGAAAGGCTTTGAGACAAAAATAAAATAATGATAAAAAAGAGTTGTAAGCCATTGACGAATCAAAAGAGTTGCAAAAAGAGGAGGGGGTCATTTTTAATCAATTTTAAATCCTATTGCTGATCTGGAGTCTTAATTTCTCAGCTAATGCAACAGGAGGAGTGGGTCCTACTCCACCTATTAGTATTAGAGTAGAACTAATATCCGTACGAAGCACAGAAAAAGTAAAAAAAAATATGAGAGTAATAAATTAAAAAAATTAAAAACTAAAAAATTAAAAAATGAGAAAAAATATTATTAAATAAAAATAAATTAAAAATAAAAGAACAAAAAAGAATGAATGATAGAAAAATCCTAGAAAATCAATTAAAAAATTTGATTTATGAACTTTTTTTTTAATTTACAATCATGGCTTATACAATTATTTGAGATAATAAATATATTATAATATTAAAAATTTATATGAATATTACTTATCATATAATCATTATTTGTAAAAATTAAATGTTAATTTTTTTTATATGACAGAGTTAAACTCTACATAAAAAATTTAAATTACATTTCTTTTATATTTTATAATAAATAACAGGCTAGGAAAAATTTTAAAAAAATACAAACAAAAGTTTACGTTTTAAACAAATATAGTGATTCTTGTGAAGAAAGTGTCATTGAGTTGGAAAATGTTTGAGGGATAAATTTTGAAAAGATAAAAAGATAAATATTGTTTTGTACAAATTTTGGATAGTATATAAATTTGACAACTTATGCAAGAAAGTGTTAATGTGATCCAACATACGTGAAAGAGATAAATGTTTTGGTGCGTAAAAGAATTGAGTTTTTGTTTCTCTAACTTAGTAACTTTAATTAACATATGTAAGATTGTCATTGAGTTTTTTTTTTTTTTAGATAAGGATATCATTAGGTTAGCTTTTATGTCAATTAAAACTAAGTCCATCCCCAGTAGTACATTCCCACATTAACCTAGTGTATTTAAGATAATTAATTCTCTTGTCTAAAGTTTAAATCTAAGTAGTTAAAGTAGGAAATACATTTTTTTAACCACAAGGCCAACCCCTCAGATTCATTATCATTGAGTTTAAAGGTCTTTATGGTGTATATGATTCACTTTGGATAAAGGCTAAGATTTGAATCAAACCGAACTTCACTAGTTTTCAAATTTTAGAAACTAAACCACTAGTTTTGGTTTAGTTCCATATCTTGGTTTGTTACTTTCATTTTGTACAATATAAGCACATAGAGGTTTGAATTTATCACTTCCTATAAGTAATTACCCAAATCTCTTATCATTAACCCATTTGTCTTTTGTTTGTTACTTTTCTTGCAAATATGCATGCTTTCAATTATAATAGATATTTTGATACATCACAAAAGGCATAAATAAAAGCAATATATCACATATAGTTAGTAACTCATATAGTCAAATTCAATAGTTAATACGTTAATATGATAAACCCTCAGTAAAACAACAATAAAAGGAAGATATAATAAGAGATCCTACATTACTAAAAAAGGGTTAGAAAGTATAAGAGATTTGGAGAAAAAAAAAAAGGATTATAGCTACAAACTACAAGAAAAACAATATTTTATACTATGTACTCATGCATATAGTTGGAAACTTCTACATCTTTGATTTTGTTTGGCTCAAATTGGTTCATATAATTAAAAAAAAAATCGAATTATATATTTAATTTAATTGATTTAGTAAGTTTAAAAAACATCTTTCAGTACTACTTATTGAGTCCACAACATATCATGTCTAGCTCCATGTTTTACAAGAAAGTTTACTCAAAAGTATCCTCACAAAGAATGTCATAAATAGAAGCTTGTCACTAGCCAATTCCGACTTAAGAGTGCTATTAACAAATGAGTGTTAAATAAACAACACAATATATATTGTAATTGAAAGATTATGGAAGATCCCAAATGGCCCTGTACTTACAAGTTATATTGTCTTCTGCCTCTGGAGTATTTAGTCATCAATTAAAAGAAAGAACAAAATTTTTTTTTTTTGTTCTCAAAGGACAATACTATTTATGCAACCTTTAGAGTAATAGTGGTCAAAACTGCATTAGCCACGAGAACTGCAGTTTAATTATTGGAAGTCGCATTTCATAGGAAGGGACATACCATTATCATTTTCAGCTCGAGGAGATTAAACTTATGAGACGGCTCAAATATATCAAACCCTATGAAAATATTCTTGATTCGCAAGAATTGTATATGATAGCTCGTACTATCGTTCATAATATTGTACATCTTAATTTGACATAAAAAAAGTAGATCAATTGTACTCAAAAAGAGACATATATATATATATATATATATATTTATGGTGGACAATAGTGATTATAGATACTATAGCATTACTTACCCTTAAGAAAAATGCTGTTTATTGTTCCTATGTACTTAATTGAGAATTACACGGTTTGATGGTTTTCGTCAATGATCACCAGCTTGCTTTTTTTTTTTTTTAAATTATTTGTCTATGCATTACTTTTCACTTCCAAAGAGAATCATGTCGTTGATCATCATCTTGCACCAATAGCTCATGTATTCATGGTGCAAATTGTCCAATGTAGTAGAACTACACTTACGGCTTACAGAGATATGTGCTACTAGCACATGTCCTTTCTTGTACCCATAGAAGATGCTTTATTCATGCTGGCAGGGCTAGTGACTGGGAAGTTACATCTAGCTTGACATCCTATAAAATCAATACAATAGAAAGTTTGTTTCAGAGTAAATATTAGATCAGTCATTGAATCATCATTACTTCCTCAATTAATCTCCATTAGTATCCTATATCCAAATCCCTTTGTGTTTATATGTGTGTGTGTGTTCAGGTGGATTTTCTTTCTTTAATGAAAGGGTCTTTGTATCTTTCTGGATTCTAGTGGAAAGATATGAGCTTCTGTCCCTTGCTGGTGGCTTTATGTGACATGAATTTTGACATATAAGCTTTCTTAAAGTTAGCGAGGAAAATTCATTTGTTATATCTGAGAGATTCTTATTGCAAGTGTAAGCCCACATCGGATAGGAAGAAGACCAGAAGTCTATATAAAAGATGGAGGTTGCTCCTTGTCCTTTTGACTCGACTTTTAAGAAGAGCAATAGGCGCCTCTTAACAATTCTCATCAATTATAATAGGCAGGGCAATGACAATTCTAATCATAGCTCTCTTTATAAAAAATTTGCACAAAAGAGTGATTGGATAAGACACTGATTTTACAAGCAGATGAGAAAGGGTAAACATTTCATATTCTCGGAATCAAATTATTCGTTTTTGTTATTCTCTTATTCTATGAACTCCTAGCTAGGTGGTTGGATGTTTCACGTTTATTTATTGCAGAATGTGGACATGGGAAAGTATTGGACAGTGAACGCCCTTCTACACAAAAGACAGTTCTAGAGTTAGTACTAACATATAGTAATACGTAGTGTTTTTTTTTTTCTTTTGGGTGTCTTGGACTTATTCACTTCCATTTGGATTTATCAACATATGCATATTGGCTTCTGTTTCTACCACAAACTCTGACGTTTGGTGTATTAGTGTCAATAAAAATTGAAAGCAATATTTTTGAGAGGCTGCTTAAAGCGTTTTCAGTCCTCTATATTTAGAACCTCTTATGCTTCTAGAGGATATTGGCATATCCTAATAGCACTCTATTGTCTAGAGTTTCTAGTTTACCATAACATGCTGAATTGCTGCTTCTGGTCATTAGTTTTTGGAGTTGTTCCTGGAATATAAAATGACAAAATCAAGTAACCAGTTGACTAGGGTAGCTCTTCATTCGCCGCATATGTACATGTTGATAACATTACAATATCAAGTAATGGAGATGGATCGAATTGAAAACATTTAGAATTATAAAAATTTGTTTAATAAGAAAAAAAAACTATAGGAACCACATTAAAAATGAGTATAAACTATAGGGACTAAATATTTAATTTAACCTATTTTTTATAAAAAAAGATGGATATTGGAGTATAAAGGAATTTTATTTGAAAATAATTTTTATAATATATTTTCTAAAGTTGAGTATAACAGTAGAATTTCAAATTCACCACAATCATAAAATTAGGGGCTATGCGAATTTGTTCATATTTATTTTTATTTTTAACTTTATTTATAAAACTATTTCATTCATTTAATTGAGAATTAGATCCTGACAGTGTCCCCATCAAAGTCTAATATAAATGCCTCAAGAATATTGGGAAGAGTTTATATGATCATCATGCCAATCCTTTCCTAATTTTTTTGACAAGTTTCATTATTATGTGAAAGTGAAAATTAATGGTAAATGTTATGCATGCATGTGATAGAAATAATTAAAATAAAATGAATGTTTAGACTTAAACTTTTTATTGAAAATCATTTAAAATCTCAACGCTCTAGACAAAACTATTGAAATACTTCTCACATCCTAAAAGTTAAAATGTCACTATCACCGTAAATAATTTTGATTATTTAGTCATTAGAATCATAATTTATAATGACAATGAAATGCATGAAATTACAAATTAATTATGAAAAAGATTTTTTTTACTGGGGAGGACTATTTAAGCATTGCTAGCATTTTTGACAAAACCAAAGAGTTACTTGCCATCACCTGCAAAATGTCAAAATATCGCCAACATTAAGACCAATTTTAGTTATTGCCTTTTTGAAATCTTGATCTATAATTAAAATGTTAATATGAAAATTAATGCTTTTTATTGGATGTTATTGTCAAACTTAATCAACCAAAGATGAAAATAAACCAAAAATAAAATATTCTGAATAATGGAAACAATTCAAAATTTCATAGTTGACCACTTGAATGCAAACAATCCAAGAAATCGTTAACACATAGCAATGGCCTTTTACTTTATTATTAATTAATATTACTTCATTGCCTTTTCCTCTTAAAAAGCACTTTAATAGGCTAGAGTAACGTAGGAAAAAAATTTCATTAAGGCCTATTTTATTTCCTATCCTTTTCTTTACTGTCCTAGCATTTCGACAAGAATCCTTCTTTAAATTAGTATAACATCATTGCGATCCACCAAAAAACTTATAGAAAATAATATTATTTAAGAGTGATATATTACTTGAAAATTATAATATAATATTGTATAAAAATAAAAAAAATGGCATTTGTAACAATTTAAAAGAATGTTCAATAAATTATTACCTTTTATAATTTTACATAATTCAAAATTACATTTCCAACAAACACTTAATCTAGTAAGATAAGATGAATCCTATTTGAAACCCTTAGAGTAATTCTCTGCATATTAAAGATAAAGTCATAATTATATAAATGATTATGACATAAATAAACAATTGTTTCACGTATAAAGTATTAATAAATCAATTATATACCCATGAGATATTGGCATAATAAAAGTAAGTTACGCTCCCAAGTATAAAAATTGTAGTTCGATCCTTAGGAATCACGTCTCATGGGAAGGACCATACCATTACCACTCTCGTTCCAATGAGATTAGACTTATGAGGTAGTTCAAATGAGTCGAATCTTGTAAGAATACTCCTAATTCACACAAAAAAAATCAATTATATGACTTACCTATTATAATTTTTGAAAATTTTCCTTATAAACAACATTATTGGTTGTGTATATGATTCATCTTCATATGGTTTGATCAAAATTTTTAAACCATTCTTGCTCTTCACTCTTGACACTATTACATAAAGTTGGCCATGACTAAATACTAAATACTAGTTTTGGTAGGTATATATATCCTCACACGAGAAAGAGTTTGTCCTTGGCTTTTATTGGTGGTCAAGGCAAAAGAAATAACCAATGGAAATTGTCTTTTTTGAAATCTAATTGGCAAGCTAGAATTAGATGGAACCAAAGTCATTTGAGGAATGAAAATTATGTCAATTTTCACCGCAAAGAACCTTGTATTGAATTATGTGAGTTCTTGAAGAGCATCGCTAAAACACCGACTTTCAATTTGAGCTTATGATTTGGAAGCCCAAAACATGAAATGGAATTGTAGAATTCTATAAAATAAATTTAAGAATCCATATCATTATTTGAATCTTCCTTGCATATGCTATAGGAGCTCAAATATCCTCTCTCATCACTAGGGATTAATGACTTCAAATAATTATTTACATACTCAACACTTTCATTTGTTAGAGCCAATTTTACTCTTTCTTGAAGGAAATATAGATTTGATATGTTTTCTATAAAATCTGGATAAGCAAAGTCCACAAGTTTTGCGAATGAATCATATGAATTCTTAATAAGCACATCATCAGGATTTTGAACTCTCCTTTTGCCATCGTTTGGTTCTCCTACTTCACCATTTTCAATCTTTAGAATTCAATATGAGAACTGCCTTATCTATGCTGCATCAAATGAACAAGGACCTAATTCAAGTCTCATGTTTTTTTTCTAACACAATACCTTACATATATTTCCACAGTGGAGAAGAGCTAATTGTGGCATGAACAATAACCTGTGTAGAGTCTTTTTGAATAACAGGCAATATTTGTCAAAAATTTCCTCCAAGATCATTTACTTTACCACTAAAAAGTTCATCTTTTTTGAGTATATCTTTAAAACTGTGAGAGGATTTCCAAAATAAATGGTGACTCTTGAGTGCTTAGGCACTTACTTTTCAAAATCTCATGTTCCTCACCATATTCAGGGTGCTTAGGCACTAGGTTGGCAGAGAGTGAGCACCTGAGTGATGGAAACGCTGGTGATGTACTCTTTCCTAATCCTTGATCATGTAGAGTTATATCTTTTCATGAAGAGTTCTATACATGTCAATAAAAGACTAGTTCCACCAACATCAAAAATCAATGAAAGTCATTCATGTTTTCCTTCTTTGCATAGGAAGTAAAACAGGCAACTATCATTCTGTAAAATATCGTTGTTGTTATCGGCTTGATTGTGTTAGTGTAAAGCAAATAAAATGTTCTTCATTGTATCTTATGGAAAATTCGCTAGTATCTATTTGTACCTAGTAATTAGAAATTGTTGGGGGCGAATTAAGCTTCAAGGAAAGTGTTTTTGTTCATGCCTTGAAGAGTCAGCTCAAAGCTTTTCCCAAGTTTTTCAAAGGTCTTCTCCAACAATCATTAGGCTTAATTTTATGTTCTGTATCAATGGCTACAGCAACTTTGAGGGAGATTACTTCTAATTTCATCAAGTTAGAAAGGTTCGATGGAGGCAATTTTCTTCAATGGTAGAAAAAGATGCACTTTCTTTTCACTACCTTGAAGATGGTGTATATTTTCAACACCCCAAGGTCAGAAGAGAAAGAAGATAGGACTGTGGTTGAGACTAAGGAATAACAAAAGTAGGACAACGATGATTATGTCTGCACAAAACATATTTTGAATGGCATGAACAATGCATTCTTTGATGTTTATCCAAACACAAGCTCAACAAAGGAACTGTGGGAGCAACTTGAGGCAAGATACATGATAGAAGATGCTACCAACAAGAAATACCTAGTTAGTCATTTTAATAATTACAAAATGATAGATGCTAGGCCTGTCATGGAACAAATGCATGAGATTGAATGCATTCTCAATAATTATAACCAACACAGCATGTATATAGATGAAATTATTATTGTCTCCTTTATTATAGACAAACTTCCTCCTTCATGAAAAAACTTTAAAAGAAGTCTTAAACATAAAAAGAATGACATTTCTCTTGAGGAATTGGATAATCACCTTTGTCTAGAAGAAGAGTATTGTAAACAAGACAATACTAAAGAACAATTTAATCATAAAAAAGTTCATATGATGGAGGAAGGATAGTCTCACAAGTCCTTAAAGAAAAGGCATCAAGATTAAGAAAAATCTCAAGATAATTGTAACAACAGCAGTGACAACAAAAGGAAGAAAAGAAAAGATAGTTGTTTCCATTATGGCAAGCCTGGACATTACAAGAATGAATGTCATTTTCTAAAGAAAATGAACAAAGAGAAGGCTTCTAGTGTAACAAAAGGACAACCTTGTTACTGTAATCTTCAAGGTCAACATGATTGAAAATGTTGGAGCATGGTGGATAGATTCGGCTGCAACCTATCATGTGTGCAGGAAAAAAAAATGTTAAAGACACCCAAAGAGAAAGAAGGAATTGTCCAGTACATAGGTAATGCTTCAATTGTTCAAGTCAAAGGCAAGGGGACCGTCAAACTGTTGAACTAAAATTCACTTCTAGGAAACTTCTTACTCTCACTGATGTATATTATGTATCAGAAGTTAGAAATAATAGAAATAATATAACTTCTGTACCCTTACTTAATAAGTATGGATTTAAGTCTGTATTTGAGAGGGCAAGTATATTCTCTCTAAGAGAGACATGTTTGTAGAAAAAGGGTCATCTCTATGAGAAAATGTTCAAATTGAATGTTGCCTAGATAAATAATAATAATAGTTTCTATGTATATGGCCGAATTTTTTGATTTATGGTATAATAGTTTAGGATATGTGAATTTTAAAAAATGGCATGAAATGATGAACTTAGATTGAATTCCAAAATCTCATAGAAACTCAGAAGTATACACAACTTGTATGTTGACAAAGATCACTAGACTTCCTTTTCCAAGACTAGAAATAAGTTCTAAGGTGCTAGACTTAGTACATTTTGATGTATGTGATTTACATGGTTGGCCTACTATAGGTGGAAAGAAATATTTTGTTACTTTTATATATGATTGCATTAGATATTGCTATGTGTATTTAATGCATTCAAAATAAAAAGTCTCTAATAAATTTAAAATATTTAAACTAAAGTAGAACTTCAACATGAAACATTCATTAAATGCTTAAGGTCAAATAGAGGAGCAAACTATTATAATCCAAATTTCTTTGAGTCCACTGGAATAATTCATCAAACTATTGTTCTATATTCCCTACAACAAAATGGTATAGCTGAAAGGAAAAATAAGGTGTTAGAAGAAATGATAAATGCCATGTTATCCTATTTTGGTCTAGCAAAAGGCTATTAGGGTGAAACTATGTTAACATGTTACATTTAAATAGAGTTCCTAACAAAACATGTTACATTTAAATAGAGTTCCTAACAAAAAGAACAAAATCACCACATATGAACTATGGGAAAAAAAAAAAAGAAAGCCTAATTAGGGATGACAAAAATCCTGGTACCTACGAGGATTACCGGTGATGGCGTGGCGTGAGAGATAGGGACAGTTTAATAAACATGGATGGAGTGGATATCATACTACCCACCCTGCGGGTACTTGCCATTTTGTTAACATTTTACAGATATTATAATTTTCTCTTTTTCTTTGAGTTGATAAGGGAATCTATAATTTCTTATTATTTTATAGTAAACATTTTCTACTAAATGAATTCACATGGTAAAAATTATTGAAAAAATTCATATTATTCAAATAATAAATAATTATGTAGATTGATTATTATAAAATATAATTAAATTTGATATGTTATTTGTGATATATTATTTTAGTTTTATAAGTATTTTTAAATTATTAGGCAAAATTGTAATATATAATATCTCTTTATGCTTTTTTAATTTATATTTAAAAATATTTTATTAAATTATTATATACCCGTGGATACTCACCTCTCTGCGGGGATTATAAATGCTGACCCATGGTGGGGACAGGGATTGGGACAGGGGTGGGGAACGCACTCCCTACCCTCGTGGGGCCTTGTTGACATTCCTAAGCCCTAACTATCTCAGAGTTTGGGGTTATACGATTGTAGTAAAAGTTCCTAAGCCCAAAAGAAAGAAACTAGGTGAAAAAAGAGTTGAATGTATCTTCTTGGGTTATGTTGAACACAACAAAGCATATAGATTTGAAGTCATTGAACCCAATGACTCTTATCCTTTGAATATAGTGATTGAGTCTAGGGATGCAACTTTTCAAGAAGATAAATTTAACTTAATTCCTAAACCCGAAGATAATGTTCATATTGATAGACATGATATAGGAAATAATATGTCAAATAAGGATACATTAGCAAGTCTTGAACCTATAAGAAGTAAAAGAGTTTGGAGAGCAAAATCTTATGGACTAGATTTCTTTTTGTTCCTTGTTGAAGGGATAAGAGATTCTATCAATAATTATGCACCATTATGCTATAATAAAGAAAATGATCTTGAGACATTTGAAGAAGTAATGAAGTCTCAAGATGCAATCTCCGGAAATAAGTTATACAACAGGAAATGGACTTAATAATGGGAAATAAAACTTGGAAATTAGTAGATCTCCCATCTGGTTCAAAGCCTATTGGCTATAAATGAATTTTCAAAATGAAAATAAAGGTTGATGGAACCATTGATAAATTCAAGGCAACATTAGTTGCTAAGGAATTCGTACAAAAGGAAAGAATTGATTATTTTGATACATATGCACCTATAGCATGAATTGTTATAATCAGAATGCTTTTGGCACTTGCTTCCATCTATAAGTTTGTCGTTCATCAACTGGATGTCAAAACAACATTCTCTAATGGTGAATTGGAAAAAGGAGGTGTATATGAAGCAACTCGAAGGGTTTGCAGTTGCAGGTCAAGAACACAAAGTGTGTAAACTAATTAAGTCCTTGTATGGACTTAAGCAAGCCCCTAAACAATGGCATCAAAAGTGCGATGAAATTGTTCTTGCTAATAGATTTAAAATAACTAAATTTGACGTGTGTATAGTAGATTTAATAATGGAAAATGTATTATGATTTATTTGTATGTGGATGACATGCTCATTTTTTGTACTAATTTAGAAGAAGTAGAACACACAAAGAAATTCTTATCTAGTAATTTTGATATGAAAAATATGAGAGTAGCAAACATGATTCTAGGAATGAGGATAGTCATAGATGGCAATAGTCTAGGACTGTCACAATCTCATTACATAGAAAATTTGTTAAAGAAATTTGATTACTTTGATTGTCATTATGTTTGTACAGTATTTGATCCTAGCATTAAATTAGTACCAAATAATAGTTGTCCTATTGGACAACTTGAATATACAAAAATAATTGGATACTTGATGTATGCTATGACATGTATACGGCCAGATATTGCCTATGCTGAGGTAGATTAAGTATACAAGTAATCCAAGTAAAGACCATTGGTATGCTGTTTGGAGAATATTGATATACTTAACGGGCATTGTGAATTATAGTTTAAACTATAATAGAAATCTTTCGATATTGGAAGGATACACAGATGCTAGTTGGGTAAAAGTTATACAAAAGACCATGCTTCAACAAGTGGTTGAGTCTTCACTTTGTTAAGGGTGTTATTTCTTGGGGTTCAAAGAAACAACCTCTATTACAGATTCCATCATGACTGTAGAGTTTATAGCTTTTGTTACAAGAAGTAACGAGACAAAATGGCTTAAACACTTGCTACATGAGATTCTGATATGGCTAAAACCAATGGCATCGACATTTATACATAGTGATAGCTAGTCTACATTTTCAAAGGCATATAGCCAAGTGTATAATAGAAAGTCTAAGCAGATTGGATTGAGATATAGCTATGTGAAAGACTTCATTACAAATGGAGTGATCTTCATTAATTTCTTAGGGACAAAATAAAATCTTGAAGATCTTTTGATGAAATGATTGATAAGGGATTTGGTGTGGAAAACATCAAAAGGGATGCCATTCCTCTCCCTGGAGGTTTATGTCTGCTAGCTCTGGTGACTGTTGCTGGAGGATACTCTTCATATAATTACATTCCTAGAATAAGTGAGATACATCTTCAGGAATAATTCTGCATAGATAACATTCACCTCCAGCATCAATGCCCCTGCATGCTAATTGAATATGGGTTGGAAGGATATTCCTACAAAGTCACCATAGGAATACTCTAACCTTGGGTGGGATTTTTGGGTTTCCATATCTTCTTCCAGAGAATGGAATAGGATTTTAGTTTAGCAATCTTATCTTGAAGAGTAGCATCATACTGAGAAAACTTTGCAGCAGAAGCTATTTTGTATGCACTTTTAATTGAAAAAACTCCTCTCTTATCATAAATCTGATATAGAGAGTCATCACTAGCTATCTGATTGAGGGGTGTTTGGAGAATCTGATCTGCAGTTTCTAGGCTTAAGATGGCTCGCACCAAATCAATCTTCCAAGTTTTGCTGTCCTGTTCAATTAAATGAGTTACTCTGTCCACTACAGGAGCAGTATTGAGAGGCATACTTGGTGTGAGTTGATTCAAAAGAGGTAATCACGAGTCTTCCGATATTCTCACAGAGATCCCATTTTCAATGCTCCATACTACTTTTTTTAAGAGGTCTCTACTAGCTAGGATACTTCTCCATGTGAAAGAATGATTAGCACCATGGTGTGCATCGAGGAAGTTTCCTCTAGGAAAATATCTATCCCTTAGAACTCTGGCTACTAATGAATTTGGGAAATGCATGAGTCTCCAACCTTGTTTTGTAAGCATAGCCAAATTGAATAAATGCAAGTCTCTAAAGCCCATCCTTCCAATCTCCTTTGGCCAGCACAATTTTTCCCAGTTGATCTAATGAATTTTCTTCTTGTCGGATTGTGATCCCCACAAAAAACCGCACATCATATCCCCTAATTCCTTGCATAAAGAAATAGGGAGTTTAAAACAAGACATTGTGTATATGGATATTGATTGAGCTACAGATTTGATGAGGATTTCTTTTCTACCCTTTGAGAGGAGTTTTTCATTCCACCCTTGAATCCTTGTCCAAACTCTATCTTTCAAAGACTGAAAGGTGTGGTTTTGGGATCTACCCACTAGTGTAGGGAGACCAAGGTACTTCTCATTGAAGACCATGGAATGTATGCCACTGATAGTTTAGATTTTTTGTTTTACAGCTGTTGTCACGCATGGGCTAAAGAGGAGAGCTGATTCTTCATAATTAATTTGCTGGCATGAGGCTTTACCAAAAAGGGATAAAGCATTCATCACTCTCGTGTAATCTTCTCTAATTGTTTTTGACATAATAAAGCTGTCATCTACAAAGAAAGAGATGCGATATTGATAAGGTTGATCGGCAGACTTCAACTCCGTTGAAATCCCCTCGATGTTCGGCTACTGATAGGAAAGCTGATAGACCTTCTACACAAATAACAAAGAGATAAGGGGAAAGAGAGTCCCTTGTCTTAGTCCTCTTTTAGGAGCGAAATTCTATTGAGGAATACCATTTAGCAAAACTGAGTATGTGACAAATGATACACAGGTCATAATTAGAGAAATCCAGTATTCACAAAAGCCCAGTTTTCGCATAATGGCTTCAAGATAAACCCATTATACTCTATCATATGCTTTACTCATGTCTAATTTCATGGAAAGATATCCCTCCTTCCTAGATCACTTGGACTTTAGAGCATGCGTAAGCTCATAAGCAATCAAGACATTATCTGTGATGTGTCTATTCTGGACAAATGCACTCTGATTTTCAGAAATGATATTTGGAAGGACAACCTTTAATCTATTAGCCAGAGTCCTAGCAATGATTTTATATACTACATTGCATAGGGAAATAGGCCTTAACTGTGTCATATTCTCAGGGTTTTTAAGTTTTGGAATCAAGACAAAAGTCCAATTGAGAGTATTTAAGAAATTACCTCCATTGAGAAAGCTGAGAACAACTTCAGTCACATTTTTTCCTACTGTGTGCCAATATTTTTGGAAATATAGTGCACGCATGCCATCCGGATCCGATGACTTTGTGGCTCCTATTTGAAAAACAGCTTCTTTCACCTCAGCTGCAGTGAATCTCATTCTTAAGAACTCATTCATCTCCTCATCTACTTTAACTGGGACTGATTTTAGTGCTACATAGATGCAATCTGGGTGGGAACTTGTGAATAGGGAGGTAAAGTAATTTAAAGCAATCTCACTGATCTGCTCCTGACCTACACACCAGCTCCATTCTCATTTTTCAGTTTCACAATCTTGTTTTCTTCTACCTTGCCAAAGCTCTACCATGGAAAAACTTAGTATTTAGATCACCCTCTTGCAACCAATTGACCATGGACCTTTGCCGCCACATTATCTTCTCTCTTTGCAATAATTCATTACGTTGGGTTTTCAGATCTTTCAATCTAACACAGGATTAATGGTAGGAGAAGCAGAAAAATTATCCTGTATTTTTTGTTGAAGATTGTTAATGAGTTTACCGACATTCCCAAATTCCAGTTTGTTCCATGCTGTCAAGCCTTTGCCCAAAGAGCTAATTTTTGTGGTTATTTTGTTAATTGGGTGTTCCTCATCCAATGATCTCCACACCTCTGAAATGATTCTTTCACAATCATTGTGCCTCAGCCACATCTTTTCAAATCTAAAGGGCTTCTTTGCTTTATGATTCCTCTCCAATAGTCGTGTCCCCATAGTAGCTAGAAGAATTGAGGAGTGATCTGAATGGGAGGAAGACAAGTGAAAAACTTGACCATTTATCCACCCCTAAATCCAAGCATTGTTTGCGAAGAATCTATCCAGTCTAACTTGCACATTCTGATCCGCACGTCTGCCATTACTCCATTATGTATTTGTGTCCCACAAAGCCTAAGTCCTGCTATTCACAGTGATTAACGGCCTCCTTGAAAGCTGCCATTTGCCACGCAGGTCTCTCATTGTCGGTTTTTTCATGAGGGAAGAGAATTTCATTAAAGTCCCCTTCTACCACCCAAGGTATAAAATTAGAGCCTTTTAAATTTTTTAATTGCTCCCAAGAGGCTTTGCGCTGTGAGACAAAAGCAGCACTATAGTACAGAGTAAAACTCCACTGGCTTTCGACACCATTATCCTCTATTAACATATCATTGAAGTTATCTGCATACCGCTTACTACTAATGTCAATCTCCTGATTCCGAAGAACCCCCAAGCCTCCTTTCCTATCTGAGCTATCAACACATAGACCACTGCAAAATCTAGTTCTCCACTTGATAGAATTGAACTCCTGGCTAGACAGTTTTGTTTCTATCAAGCAAAGGCAGTCGGGAACTTCTTAACTCACAAGAAGGCATTATGCCGAAATTGCCTGAGGGTTCCCAAGCCCGCAACAATTCCAAACTAACATCTTTATGGCTCTTGGCGGGACTGACTGCGAGTCACTGCCAATACTTCGTCCAGTGTTCCAGTATAGTTTTTGACAATTAGTTTCTTTTTCTGGGTAATTGGATTAACATCTATCTCCATAATATCTTGAACACCGAATGCATCCTCCAGACTCCTCTTTGTCGTGCTCTACAAATGGTTTTCCACTCTCTCCAATACAGTCTCCTTTCTAGCCATTTTTTTTCCATATTTTTCTCTTCCCTTTTAAATCAGATTTCTTAGCATTCTGATCTTTCTGTCTATCTGGGGCCTCTATTCTGGGAATCAGATTGTTCTGGGTTTGTGGCAGAGAGTCAGCCTCTTGATCACCACACTGGAGTGCTTGGCTTTCAGTCTCTTTACTGATTGCTTTTCCAAGACTGCTACCCACTCTTTCACTGCCTGCTGTTGCACTTAACCTCCTTCATTCTGTTTCCTCAATTGGCAGAGATTGTATCATTGTGGATTTTGCATTGGGATTAGAGGTTGATAGAACCCTTGACCAGTTTATTTCTGCCTTAAGCCAACTCCCAACTTGACGTTGGTTTTAGGTGATCATGGCATTCAATTCTTTCTCACAATCACCTTCCAGATGGCCTAGGAGACCACATGTATAACAGAAGTTTGGCATTCTTTCATACCTGAAAAAGAACCATTGCTTACCTTCCTTTCCATTCACAGAAAGAGAGATTCCTCTGTGAAGCGGTTTGGTAATGTTAATCATACACTCAACTCTGAGAAACGCCCCCCATGCTCTCCCATTGCCATCTATCTCTGCCTTCATGAATGATCCAATTGAATTTCCTATGAGAGAAGCGACCCTTTCGTTCATAAGTTGCAGTGGTAGATCCATGACACGAATCCAAAATGGGGACTTGTCAAAGACCAACTCAAAAGGGCGTAATTGTTCATCGTATTCCAGAATTATCAATAGATTTTCATCAAACGACTAGGGTCTGCCCGCGAGAACCCTTTCCAGATCTCTCCTTCCATTGAACTGAAATAATATTATACTGTCATCAAGCATTCTGCATGAAACTCCCTTAACTGGATGGCATATTATATTATTAAGGTTATTAATAACTTGCATAATTTACTAACCTAATGATTGGTATATAGAATGATAATTCCATGGAATGAAAATGGAGCAGGAATGGAATGAAATGAATTAGAATGAAATAATTATTTATAATCTATAATTTGGTAGCTTTCGAAATGGCGTATCTGGAATTAATATAAAATAGAATTAAAATTGATTTAAAAGACATGAATGCCCCTCATGAGAAAATAAATAAATAAATATATATATATATATATACACACACACATTATATGTAATATAAATGTATATTTTCTAGAGTAGTGTTCAAAAAAAATTTCTTTTATGACTTGATAACAATGAAAGTTACTCAAGGAAAAAGAAAAAACATTGTTTTATATTTGTGAAAAAAAGTTAAAATGTATATATTGTCATTTGAAATAAATATATAATATAATAATTAAATTTTTAATCTTCTTACCTTTTATTTAAATTTTTTTTAGTGATAGCACCCTCTATTACCTATAAAATTTAAGTGGGTTAAATTTATTAAAGATAGTAATTGTCATTTTATAAAATTTAATGAAGGTATATTGGGAAAAGAATGATTAACTCTCATTCCATATAGTTTGGAATCCCAATCCCATCTCTCTTGAAAGGAATGAATTCTATACTCTATTTCTAATTTTGTGGAATGAGGCGTGGAATGAAAATTTCATTCCATACTTATTTTTCCTAACAAACATAAGAATTATCCATTCCATGAATAATCATTCTTGTGTACTAAATGTCACGTAAAAGCAACCATCTTAGAATAAATATATTAAAAGTGTTGTAAGATTGAATTCTTGCATTTTCCTATGCATAAATAGACTACTGAATCTAATTTAATTTTAAAGTCAATTTTCTTTTTAAGGATTTTTCTAATTTTTTTCTTAATAAATAAAAATTGGTGGCGACTCTTATTTTTATCAATTTCTCCCACTATTCCATTGCAACGTTCTCCGGGAACAGTTATGACAATGATCATACAAGAGATGAATATGTCATTTTAAACGGCTAATTTAAGAAGCTAAAATGATGAAGAAAGCTACAAAGATATATCATCTTCATAAGGAATGAGGAGTGCTACTCTCGAGGTAATAGAGGCCCAAAAGGAATCACTTACTGAAGAATGACTCACATGAGAAGGAGTTAAGCAGCCAAGATGGTGATGAGGAGAAGAGCATGGTCTTCATCAACATAATCATAGGCGGCTTCGCAGGAGGAGTCCAGTCTCAGTTTGCATGACGAAAGCACCTGATGATCGTCATAAACATGGCAAAACCTACCATAACAACCCTAGCTTATATAATGTTAACGGAGGACACAAAGACTACATGGTCATCACTGTTGTCATTGTCCATTTTTTGTCAAGAAGTTATCAATTAATTAATTAAAGAAGCTCTACAAATATTCTCTATTTTGGTAGTTTCCAGCAACTTCGGTTGTCAAATTTTGATCTTCACCTCTTTGTTGTATAACTTACTGGCTTTTGGGAGGAAAAGTGAAATTCAAAGGATATGTGGAATTACGCATATTATTGGCAAAGAACCATCCTCAAAGTCGGTCAAGGTAATGTTCTTAGTGCTAGACGCTAGTGCTACCAGCAATGAAATCATTGGACAACCAATGAACAGACCCGAGGTCATTGTCTTCACAATGTATCTCACTAGGAAGTTTCTAACGCACAATAACAAAGTCAAAGCTATGTATGTTAACAAAAGGATGGCCACAAAGTACTGCGTGGCTATCCTTAAGCTCAATAAGCCAATGTAAAAACTACCTCCATTGAACAATAGTATAGACACTGGTCTTTAACTCTCAAGTTAATCACATAGGGCTATTATTTAACTGTCATCAATTTTATTTTTGTGCATAACATGCAAACTCAACTTGATATTAATGGATTGATTAGTTCATCTATGAAATAAGGGTGCATTAATATTGTATTGAGAAAAGTTACGTAGGGTTTGTTTTGAAAGTAAATTAATCTTAATTTTGATTAATTAAGTCTTTTTAGTTTTGATTTCTTAATTGTTTCTTCCGAGCATACTTTTTGTTTCTTTGTGATGTTTTTCAGGGTTTAGAATTGTTTTGAGGCAATTCATTTGAAGAAAAGATGGATAGATGGATTCAAGTTTTGAATATTCAATCTTATTTTCTACTTCCAGATAGCTACAAAACTAGGAGGAAAATTGTATGATCCATGTAATTAATCAAAAAAGAATTTGAAATAGTTTTAACCGCTAATTGGGCATAAGCTTTTAGGACTTTTATGCCTAAAGACACGTAATCCTATTGGAAGAGACATGCTATAATAAAAGACTTACTTTTAGAGATATTTCAGAAACAATGGAGGTCCAAAGAGAGAAGCAATCATGCATACAAGTAAGAGGAGACTGAAGGCTAGAAAACCAAAGATCTTTTCCTCTTTTCTTCTTCTACTAACTATTCTTTTTTTTTTATTTTTTTCTTGATGGTGGAACTTATTTGATTTTTAGTTGTATTTTCTTTTTTATTAGCATAAACTAATTTAACTTTGTTTTATAGGATTGTAATTGAACTCACATGTAGTTTGGATATCTTGATTTCTTTCTTTCTTATTTCAATGCATTTTTGAGTTGTTTATTTCATCTTGATCTTAATGCTTCTAATTGCTTGATCACTAATTATAGGTAAATCTGAATTAAACTTGGAAAAAGAAATTTTGGCTTAAGCCATATATGAAATAACATATGTTCAAGGCATTTAAGTATCAAATGAATTGATTCGTTTGTAAGATAAGAATATACTTGCAAATCATATGTAACCATGATTAGGGCATGTTCTTAATACTTTCTTCTTATATTTGTTATCATAAAAATATAGAAAAGAGGGATAGTTTTATATGACTATCGGGAGATGCATATGAAAGACTTAGATCTCTAGGTTAACAACTCATCATCATTGGATAAGTTAAGAAAGAATTAAAGGATTCCAAATGAAGTGTTAATGAAAATTATAATCCTAGGCTTATTTATATTAATTTCTTAGTTCTCATTTTGCTTTTTGTTATTTTCTTGCATTTAGTTCTCTTTTTATTTATTTAGTTATTTAGTTTATTTAGATAAGATTAAGTTGAGATAATTTTAGTATTTAACATTAATAAATACAATTCTTCGTAAAAACGATCTTTATTTATCATTTTATTATTTGTTGCGATACATGATTAAATTGGCAATAATTAACAATTATTGAAAAGGCATATTATGTCTAACTAACTAGTTAAAACATGAAGACTAGAATGCCCTCGGTAACCAAGAACAAAGACCCATAGAGAAGCCTTTGTACACATGTTGATACAAGAATTTAGGATTTCACCTTGGATAACTCGAATACTAAACCATCCTCAGACATCTAGACTCCCCTACAAACGAGGAGTAGGTAAAATAGATACATATTTAAAAACTTATCAATTGTTCTTTTCTTACCAATTGTCAAACTGCAGCTAAAAAAGGGATATATAAACTAAAAAAAAAATGTAAATACTTGTCACAACCCAAACTGAGGGTCCACGACTGGTGTATGACAAGTGCTTATCGTAGGCTTACTCAAGTCATACAAGTTTCAATCTTGTAACTCAGAACAAATAATCCAAAATAGTCACCACAAGGCATTGGAAAATACTTTATTCCAGTATAACTTTCAACTTATAATATCAGACAGGTGAATCCCAATCACCAAAAATTTATTACAAAATAAAATACTATAAGATAGTTCAACTGGTGACTAATAGATATCAAACTGACATTGATCCTACTTGAAAAAATAATTGAACACATATAAGGGCATCAGCCAACAAGACTTTCAAATCTAAATATAAATAGTTCAGACTTGTTGTCAAATTTACCCACGCAAGTGTAGCATGACAACAACTAATAAAGTGATAAATAAAAATTATTCTTATGGAGAATTGTATCTATTAATGATAAGTACTAAAATTATCCCAATTCCAACCTAATATTATCTAAACAAACTGAATAAATAAATACATAAAAATTAAATGCAAAAAAAAATTACAAAAACAAAATAAGAACTAAGAAAGTAATGTAAATAAGCCTAAGAATACAATTTTTTCCAATACTTCATTTGGGATCCCTTAATTATTTCTTAATTTATTCAATGATCATGAGTTATTAACCTAGAAATCTAGTTCTTTTACATGCATCTCTTAATGGCCATATAAAACTATCCCTCTTATTCAATTCCTTATATTCCTATGAAAAAAAATATAAGAAGAAAGCATTAAAAACACACCCTAACCATGGTTATATATGGTTTATATGTATATTCCTATCATACAAACGAATTAATTCATTCGATACCCAAATGCCTTGAACATATGTTATTTCATTTATTGGTTAAACCTAAATTCTCTTTCTCAAGTTCAATTTAGATTTACCTAATCAATCTAATTGGTAATCAAGCAATTAGAAGTGCTAATGAAATAAATAATTCAAAAAGTATTAAAATAAGAAAAAAAGAAATCAAGAGATCTAAACTATATTCGGGTTCAATTACAGTCCTAAAAAATAAAATTAAATTAGTTTATCCTAATAAAAAGAAAATACAACTAAAAACCAAATAAGTTCCACTATCAAGAACAAAACAAAACAAAAAGAAAGAGTAGAAGAAGGAAAGAGGAAAAGATCTTCAATCTTCAATCTTCAATCTTCAAGTCATTAATTTTCAACAATCTCCTCTTGTTTGGATGCTTGATATCTTCTCTCCTTGGACTTGGACTGGGTGAGTTTACAACTCAGTGAGCAATTAATACCTACTACACTAGAAATAGGACAAGCGAGGGTATGAGTTTTTCACGAGTAATAATAAAAAAATAATTTATAAAATAATATATAGTAAATAAAACTAAATAAAATTATTTGAGAAAAATATAACAAGCACATATAATTTTTTCTAAAATATAACAATTCTAAATTATAGTCATTATAAATTTCATATATATATATATATATATATATATAATAATTTCTAATAACAAATCTCAAATATTGATAAAATTAATTAGAATAAAATCTAAGTAGAACAGTTCACCAAGCATAACCAAAACAGGTCGAGCACATAGCTTGCTAGATAAGCTAATCAATCTAACAAGTCTAAAGTTTGAACTAAACTAACCAAGCACACAATTTGCGAGTAAACTAATAATCTGACAAGCACTAGGCTTAAACTAAATCTGATAAGACCACGAATTGAACTGATGAGCATTACACTTAAAACCATAACTAACTCATATGAACAAACTTGAGATAGGATTAACATTTCCTTTGTAGAGTCTAATTAATCATAGATGAACCAAGACTAACATTTATAATTATTAGATACAATATTCTGACATGATTTCTCTCCCAAGAAAATAATTTATAAAAATATAAAGTAATATATTCCTCAATAAAATAAATTTTTAACTGAGAATAATTTATTAAAACAATTCTTATTTCAAAGAGAATATTTCCTAATGTTAGAAAAACTCACAAAAACAAAAATATTGGAACATGCTTTTCACAAGCAACCAATGCTGATACAATTATCAATATAGTGCTAAACTATATTCTGAAACAATTGTCATTAATGGTCCAAAAATTATTATCTGTAATAATGTCTATAACAATGACTGTCATTGGTCCAAAGCTAAAATATGAAACAATTATCATAATTGTTCTAAAACTATTATCAATATATTTTATATAATGAAAATTATCAATTCAACTAACAATTTATTATAACTATGCTTGGAAACTAAATATGAATTTTTCAAAATTTTGCTTATCCTAGGAGTACCTAAGGCTTAAATATATTCAAAAATAAAAATTTTAAAACATGTTTGAACTTAAAAATCATAAATAGACATGCAGTAGATAGTAACTAATCACGGTAGTTAGCAATTCCAAATAAGGTCTTCCTCTAATAATTCGCCTTGATGAACTGAAGGTTTCCTGTACCATTCTATAACTATAAAAAATACTAGTAATTCAATATCAATCATAAACAATTGTTTTCCTAATTGAATCCCTAAATCTTAAATATTTCTAAATAACAAAGCCTAAATCTTTTACCCAAAATTTCCTAAATCAAATATTACTCATTAGAAAAATTAAATAATCAAATTTTAAATTAAATCATATAACAATTCTTGACTCTGTAAACTCTCTTTAATGATGGCTTTAAGAGGGACAAAGAGGAAATGCTGTGAAAAAATCTCACAAAATAAAGGCAACCCAAGATTTAATGGTATAGCTAGATAATGAATGGAGGAGAAGAAGAGAATGACAGAGATGATATAGGTGAGTAAACATAATAGACGCTCCAAAAATATGGATTCCTTGTATAAAGGGTGTCGTGCAGGGTTAGTTACAATATGATAGGTTTTATATTTTTTTTTCTTATCTTTTCTTTTTTTTTATAAAAACTTATCTTTTTTTCTATATCGTAACAATACTCAAGTCAAATTCAAAGCCAAAACTCTTAGCTATTCAAATATCAAACAAGAATTACTAGTTGACTTCTATTGACATGTTCACTAAAGAAGTATTGGAAAGATACCTTTGGAGAAGAATGAAGCACCTGTTCGCCAATAGGGCTATCATTGTTATCGAAAAACCTTATGATATTTATGTGAAAGATGTAGAAACTTCAACTTACAACTAGGGTTATTGTTTCCATAGAGAACCTTGCAGACTTCAAACCAACAAGCTTGTCCCTTTTCACAAGCCTCCTGTCCTTAACAACTCAGTAATGATGCAGTAGCCAACTCATAGGAATTATATTGATTACATTTTTCAATTTTCAAATTCTTTCTGTAAATATTTCAATTTGTCTTTATTCATATTTATTTGTTTTTATTCATATTTATGTGTAATAATGATTGTAACCATTCATCCTTTTATATGTATCTCCTATTGTAATGAAGAAATTATCTTTTGCCCAAAAATATTTTTTCTCTTACATGATATCTGAACTCTATTGCTGAAACCAACATATCTAATCTAGACCTCCTTTTTTTTTCAATGGCAAGTACTAATCCCTCACCCACCACCACCAACACTTCCACCTCCTTTCCCTCCCATGATCCAAAAGATCTCATTCACATCAAATCAACTACCCATCTTCCTATCAAACTCACTGCTAACACCTACTTTGCCTGGTACAAACAAATTCGATCCCTTCTTGTTGGCCATGATCTTGAAGGCTATGTCACTGGCACTCTACCATGTCCACCTTCCAAAATCAAGAACAATAACATTGAAGTTCTCAATCCTACTTACACCTTTTGGCTGCATCAAGATCAACTCCTTTATCTTGCAATTCTGAGCTTTTGTGATATTGATGCCTATGTTGTTATGTCATCAACTTAAACCTCCGTTAAAGCTTGGGAAAGTCTCAAAAAGGGCTATGCCAACACATCACGATCTAGAATCATGTCTCTCAAAAATTCATGGTTGCATCCTTATGTCAATCACAAATTTGAAACCCGCTCACACCCATGCACATTCCTTGGATATTCCTCATCTCAACATTCATACATATGCTTTAACAACAAATCACAGAAAATTCATATCTCATGTCATGTTGTATTTGTGGAACATATCTTTCCATTCTCAAATAATCAATCAACCATGAAATCAAATCTCTCACCACCCTTCTCTTCCTTAACTGAAACACAATTTACCAATAATAACTCAATCAATAACTCCATGCACTGCAATTTACCCTAATCACTTCTCCAAGAAACACGGCCATTAACACATTCCAATCACCATAATCAAAACTCCCAATTCACTTGAACAATCCCACCAATTATGCACATAAATTCAAATTCAAAACCTCACATATTTAATGACACATTCACAATTAATCACCCAAATATCACATGTGATATCACTATGCCAAATCACTGCACTGAAAATTACTCTCAATCATGAACACACACCTGCATCACCGCCCACTCCACTTCACGCTTCACACTTGCCCAACATGTCACCCACTGTATCGTCTCAACATCTCATGATCCCCACAAATTTCACTCCTACACCACTCAACATAAACTACCACACCTCTCGGCCAGCTCACAGACCCATGTCTCCCCGAACATCCATTCAAAACATATGCCAAAATACCCCCATGCACAATCACACCTCCAATCTCGCCAGTAATTCCTCCCTTCCAAACATCATGCCTCCATCTTCAATTCAACCCCTACCCCAAGTATCATCTCCTACGTCCCCATCAAGGCATCACTCACCTTCTCCCGTGTCCGAAGTTCATTATCTTCCATGCCCAATTGAAGAATATGGCGAAGCTGCCCCATCACCTCCTTGCTCAAATGGCTCCATCTCAGGTACTTCCTCCTCCATTACCACTAGAGCAAAAAATGGAATCTTCAAACCCAAAAAGGCTTTTGCAGTCTTTAAATATCCTCTTCCAAGTCCAATGGAACCTACATGTATCACAGGCACTTAAATCTCTAGAATGAAAGCAAACAATGTCTAAAGAATTCAATACACTCATGAAGAATGGCATATGGGATCTAGTCCCTCTTCAACCTCACTGTAACATTGTTGGTAACAAATGAGTCTTCAAAATCAAATGCCATCGTATTGGTAGCATTGCTCGCTAAAAAGCAAGACTAATGGCCAAGGGTTTTCATTAATGTCTTGGAGTTGATTTCACTGACACTTTCAGTCCAGTAATCAAGCTTCAAACAAATAAACTTGTCTTCTGCATTGCTCTTAACAAAAGATGGCCCCTTAGCTAAATGGACATAAACAATGCCTTCCTTCATGGAACAATCACAAAAGAAGTTCACATGGCCCAACCCCAGGGATTTGTTTATCCTACATTATCTTATCATGTCTGCAAACTTAAGAAGCCCTTTTTGGGCTCAAACAAGAACCATGTGCTTGGTATCAGGCTCTCAAAGCTTTTCTTCTTTCCTATGCCTTTTAGAACTCAAAGTCTGACACTTCCCCTTTTATCTACACAAAGGATAACATTATTACATATTTTCTTGTCTATGTTGATGACTTGCTCTTAACAGGCAACAAAAATATGTTCCTTCAAGACTTTCACCATGCACTTGGCAAAGCATTCTCTCTTAAAGATCTAGGCTCCCCATCTTACTTTCTTGGCATGGAGATTAACCCCACAACCAATGGTCTTTTCATCACTCAACAAAAATATGTTTGAGACTTGCTAACCATAGCTACAATGCAGGATGCCAAACCAACCAACACACCAATGTCCACCTCATGTGATTGGACACCTACTGAAGACATGGCTAGTTGTGATGTATCCCAGTACTGTTGCCTTATGGGCTCTCTTCAATATCTCAATCTCACTCAACCATACATTGCTTATTCGGTCAACAAACTTGCTCAACACATGCAAGCCCCAACAACAACACATTTTCAAGCTCTCAAACGTGCCTTACGATACTAAAAAAGCCATTATTGCTCACGACATTCACCTTTGATGTGACACCTCCCTCCAACTCACAGTCTTTTGTGATGTCGATTAGGCTGGCGACACCCAAGATCAACGGTCAACATTTTTATACATTGTATATTTTGGTTCAAACCCCATCTGTTGGGCATCGCGCAAACAACGGTCTATTGCAAAGTCGTCAACCGAAGCTAAACACCACACAATTGCCTCCATTGCTACAGAGATCCTTTGGCTATGCAATCTATGTCAAGAACTTGCAATCACTCCACCAAGTCCACCCATCATCTACTCTGACAATATTGGTGCCACCTAACTCGTGCTAACCTAGTTTTCCACTCCAAAATAAAGCATTTTGCCATAATGAAGCACATTGCCATAGACTATTACTTTGTTCGTGATCTAGTAACCAATAAGACTTTGACAGTGGAACATGTACCTTCCAGTCATCAATTAGCAGATCTCCTTACCAAACCGTTGAGTGGTCCTTGACACAAATTTCTCATGAACAAGATTGGTGTTTTTGACTTATCCACCATCTTGCGGGGGCATAATGATGCAGTAGCTAAATCATAGGAATTACATTAATTACATTTTTTAATTTTTAAATTCTTTCGGTAAATATTTCAATTTGTCTTTATTCATATTTATTTGCCTTTAATCATATTTATGTGTAATAATGATTTTAACCATTCATCCTTATATATGTATCTCCTATTGTAATGAAGAAATAATCTTTTGCCCGAAAGCATTTTTTCTGTTACAATCAGTAGACATCCATTGTATATGTAAACCAGGTTTAGGAACTGTAGCCTGGCATAAGCCACAACATTGTCAAAATCCTTCCCTAGAGCCACTTCATAGGCTCAGAGAAATGTAGTCTACTGATCTTTGCCTTTTAAAGGTCTTCAGCTACAACATCTTCTAAAACACCAACACCACCTTTTTGGAATTGAGCTCAACAGGGACTTCAATAAGTCGAGTGTTCAAATATTCTTTCCACTCTAGTGCAAATTCACTATGGCCTAGAGTCTCTCTACCTCAAAGTCTATCTCAAAGAGCTGAGCACTCACACCTAATCCAAATTTAAACTGTTGTGAAAGAAACAAGTCATAGTCCCTCTAAAATCAGGAAGTAGAGAAGTAGGGAAGAAGGAGATACAAAAGGGAAGTTCATGACAATTTTTCACACCCCTTCCTTTCCTCTAGGCTACCTAAAATACCTCACATTACCTTCTCATTTTCCTTTACTTTCCATGTTTTCCTCTTCTCACAAGAACTCCTCCTCGCCATGTGTCCTTCTGTTGCCTCAACTTGCACAACTCTTGCCTTGTGGGTATCCCCTTGTTGCATTTCTATTCTCTCCCTTGGGCCTATATCATTTTGCACTTCTGTTACCATATTTGGGCCTATATCATTCATCCAGCTAAACACATTAATCGTCTCTAGCTTGCTAAACACTTGCAAACCTAAAGGCATGACACACGCCCTATTCAAGATCTCCTATAAGACTAGTCTTTACAAATCTCGTATATACGATCTGCATGGAAGCTTATATACCTATTAATAAAGCCCCAAAATCAAACCTTTTGTTCTAAAGCGATGGCACAAAGATGGTATAATCAGTAATACATCTCAAACTTCATTCATTGTTGTATCATATTAGTTCCCTAAATTCTTGTGATCCACACAAGCATAGTTGTTAGGTCCTTTTTTTCCCTTCTCAAATCAAACCCTATTAGCTATGCCGACCAAACCCACAACACATTCATAATAATTAAACTCCATTGGAAATTATAAACCCCAACAACACTTGCCATAACCCCATGATGATGTCCTTTCTAGAAAAAAAAAAAAAGATAGAGGGAACAAAAGGAAAGAAAAGAAAAGAAGGGAAGAGCAAAGCACAATGAACAAAAAGCCAAAGGAAAAGAAAAGAAACAAACAAACATGCAACAACCCCACAAAGGTGCCACATAATCTCTAACAAGACATTTGAGGCTAAAAGCGAAAGAAAAAGGAGATAAATACCTCCTCCTACGAAGAAAAACCTAGAAAAAGTAGCAACAACCTAACACTCTCACACAACTAACACTAAAAAGGACGATTTATAACCAAAATCCTTGATGCAGTAGCTGAAAAAGCACAAAGTAGTTAAGAAAATTAAACTCCAACACATGAAGAATCAAACTAAAAGAAGTGGAAATCTCCTAAGTTTAATTCCCTTAATTTAAAGGGAAACTAACGACCATGATATGATTTAATGCACATAAGGATCAGACAATTACGAATCTCTTACACCACAACATTCAGAGAAGTTCTTGTATACTCCAAGAGTATTACACTCAGTTCATTAAAATTATAACACCTGAAAAGTATAACTATTCAGATAGTTATATTGAATATAAAATATTAAATAAATAAAATTTAACTTAAATCTCAACATTAAGTGTATACTCTGATAGCACTTTATGCTATGTTTGAATAGGGAATTAGAGAGGAAAAATAAAAGAAGAAAGAAATTTATCATAAGTCTCCTCCTTATTTAGAAGTTTTATAAAAAAAAAAAGGAAATGAGAATTTTTAAGTTATTTTTCAAAATCCTTCCTTATTAATTTTTGTGAATATTTTAAAATTCCTCCAATTTAAAAGATTTTGAAAGATTTAAAACACTCAAATAAGGAAAAGTAAATTTATTAATTAACCTTTCATTCTCCTTCTTATCATTTTCCTTCATTTTCTTTAAATTTTTTCCCTTCTCATTTCCTCCAAATTTTCAAACATAACCTTAATATTTTTCCAGCATACAACACGACAAACAACTCAGGATCAAACTATGCAACCAAGCATAAGACTAGCCGAATATTGAGCTAGGAGGCAAGGGTGCTAAACACATCTCCTAAAGCCCAATTTTATTGGGTCTAGCCCATACCCACATGACCCGCACGAAGACAGACAACCACTATAGTCACTATGATCGACTATAGCTTGTGGCATCCAACGCCTTCAAATTGTAGCCTCGTCCACCGGGTAAAGGATCCAGACTTTATTTCTTTCTAGACTCACTTATATTCCTTGGTCTTACTAACTTGAGCATCATGTATAGTGGACTCAGCATTCAACCTCTCATCTCGTGGAGGCACATACGTGACCCCAAGGACATACAATTCATCCAATTTCGAGCTCAAATCCTCGTTTGGATTACATCAGTCTTTATATCTCGTTAAATCTCCTTACAGAATCACTCGTCCCCTCGGAACACAATAGTATACTAATTGAATTTCATTGGATAAAGTACATTTCTATTGCAAGAATAGTAGAATTGCAGTTGAAAAACTTGCAAAAGGATAAAATTTAGATTTTTGGAATGGCCATTTTATCCACATGTAAATATTATTTGGGATTAATGCTTATTATGGGTTTATGCACATAGTTTTTTTAGACGAGTTTCTTTGGTGAATATTTAGTTTAAGTTGATGCTTGTGTTTTCTCTTGTTTTCTTTCTTTATGTTGATTTTAGGAGGATCCCTGTTCTGTTTTATCTGCTTTCTCAATATATTCTTCTTTTATTTAAATTTTTTTTTATCCTTTTTCTTTACAAAAATTTATGACAAAACCTTCTTACCTTATTCAAAATAAAAAAGTACATCTTTTGTGTGATAATTAATTCTATGATGCAATCGCAATAACCCATAAATTATAAGTTACTATAATTTATGCACGGCAAGACCTGCTTTTAATAGAATTCATATATTTAGAACTATCATATTTGATACACATCATTCTATAGAAAAAAAAATAAAAAGATGTTGTTATGGTATTTATCAAATATTTATAGGTTATTGTTTCTCATAATAAATATTCGTAGTCCATATAATTAATAAATAAAAATATTTGATAACTAATTAAGGTGTCCGTATTTGAAAAAAAAAAAAAGCCATAAAAAAAGTATCTTTACACTTGCAAGTTACACAAGTGAAATTGAAAAGGCGTATCTGAAAAGAATATAGACAAAATCTCGAAATTTACTCTGTTATTATGTCTCATTTTCGTGTTTGCTTGACCCTCAATGTGCATATTCTTAATAAACCTCAGGGGCAATAATCAGGTTATCTCATCCAAAAGGATGTAACCCTCCTCACCAAGACAGCTTTAAAATGGTTCCCTACTTGGTATTAGATGAAATGTTCAAGAGAATCATAAGCACGAGTCCATCACACCCTGTCAATTGCATCAAATTGGCCTTTGTATGTGAGAGAACAAAAGCCAATCAGCGTTAATAGACATCTCCATTTTGAAGCAATGTTACAGTGCTTCTGTTGAAGAAATCAATTATTTCCATGGATGAAGAAAAAAGAAATCCAGCTTTCACTTGTAAATCTCAATGGTAATCATATTCTCCAAATTTCTCCTCTAAAAATAAGGATTAAAGTGCACTTGCGGCTTTTTTCCTCTCTTTTATCCTCACAAACATCTTCCTCCATATCCTGCACTTCTAAATAATGCTTGCTTTATATCTTCAGAACTCAGCATTGTCCTCTGCTCCAATTCCTGTTTCATATCAAACCGGATAATAAGATTGATTACTCCATTGCTTGACCATATAGGATGAATGCAAAAGCTAAAAATCTTAGTTTTAAACTACAGTTATAGTTGCCGATACGAATAATTGTAGAAAAATATAATTTGCCTTGGCGGAAGATTTCACAGCAGCAATATTACGATAGTGGATCACAACTTAAAAACATAGCTGCAACCAAAGAATTTTTAGACAGTACCCAAAATTTATCATGCTAATGTACCTCTGAGCAAGAAGCCTGCAAAGTGAAATCATTGAAACAGCTTATGACGCACTGTTGAATCTCAAGGCCTAATGCTTCCAGGGTGTTTACTGTAGATAGCAGCAACCCTGGCTTCCCTGCACAGCAAATTTCCAACCGGGTGTCGACATTCCTCCTCTCCACATCAAACTGCAAAGAGAGGGGAAAAAAATCAATGCTGGATTCAGGATTGCGCCAAACAGAATTGGGATCCTTCAATGATGATTTGATTTCAAAGGGTCTTGTTACTTGTTAGACACTACTAGCAGTGAAAAGTCCATACCTTGGGTGAATTTCTCATCAAGATTTCATTTGGTTTTACATCCTTGAAAATGCCTGTCATGTTTGAATCTACTTCTACTTCTTGTTTCAAATTATTGATCTTCTCCAGGAGTTCTTTCATGTAATCTATGGTGTCTCCAAGAATAGATGTTCTGTCCATCTGTGATAAGCAGTCAACAAGTAAATTAGCTCTGTATATGACACCAATCACAGTAGTTCAGTATGTGTTTTGGTACTCATTGAATGATTCTCACTGCATACCTTACTTATCTTGGGGACAATTGATCTTAGCATTGAGAGCCGGTCGTTTAACCTTTTTCTTCTTCTCCTCTCTGCCATTAGATTCTTGGAGGGCTGCCCCTGAAGCTTCTTTGCTCGATTCTTTCTTTCCAGGCACGAACCCACGTTGAAAACTGGCATTTCAGGGGACTGGCTTGGCTCCATTTTGCATGTGGCTTGCAGCTCCAAGCTCTGAAACTCTTCCCCTAGCAAACCGGGATCCTCTTCTTCCATCATGGACAGAGGATAATCTTCTTGAGCCAGAAATGGAGGGGTATTGAGGGGAGTATCAAGGGTGTTACAAGATGAATCAATAATCTGTGGTGCAGAGAATTCATCTAGTAAGGAACTGTAGATTTCATTGAAGGAGCAGTCGTTGTGACTTTGAGGAACCTCTCGAGCACAGGAAGAATTTGGAAGAAAAGCTGGAGAGTTTTGATCGAAAGAGTCAAAACTCCAGCCATTAGAGTGGAGCTGGGTTTCTTCTGTACTTGGTATGGTGTCCCATGTTTCTCTTCTTAGGGCCAGTAATTCCTTCAAGAAATCATGGTCATAGAGCTCCATCTCTCTCTCCCTCTCTCTCTCTCTCTCTCTCTCTCTCGTGAATTCTAATTCTATAGGGAATACCTTGAGAACATGCAATACCGAATTGAAGAATTTATAGTGGCACACAGAAAAGCTTCTGGCAAATTGATTATATATGCATTATAGTATGTATTATGTTGTCTTCGTTGGCACCTTTAGCTTTAGACTGAAATGGAATCTACTTTTCATTTCACATCTCTCTCTTCCCCTTGAAAGGAGGGGCGATTTATGTCTTTTTCACCGAAATCTCTGCAATCAAAAACAAACTAAATATTCAAAAATATTAGTTGCTCGTTATTTTTCTCTCCATCACCTCTATATTATTCTTGTTTGGGTAATAAACATATACAGAAATTTTGTTGAAATGAGTGTTTTTCTTGTTTTATTATCTAAAAAATAAGTGGTAAAAAAAAATATAAAAAATAGTGTATAAATAATATTATTATTAAATATTTAATGAAAAATTCTTAGGAAAGTTTGACCTTCAAATCTGTCTGGAACCAAAAAAGGATGGAGTTACCATCGTAAACCCTCTCAGGTTCTCTGTATGTTAAAGCACTGTAATATAAATTAAGAGCATAGCAGAAAACAAACACACCCTCTCTCTCTCCTCGAAGAAAATTTCTGAATTGGGTCCCACTACCTAATGCATCCAAAGTTTGGCTTAGCTCACAAATTCAAATGAGTTGGTGGTCTTTTTTTGTTCTTTCTGCTCTGCCTCTCCTATTCAATATACTTAATACAAATTGTCCATGCTTGTTAAATAATAAACTAGACTATCTATTTAACCTTCATTATTTTCTAGTTCAAGGGTTGAAGCTATAGGTATAGAACCTCCACTCTCACACCACCTGACAATAGTAGGACATTTCTGTTACCTCTAACATCATATTTACGTACACGAATATAGTAATAGTGTCATACAACCACACTATATCTTAAATGGATCATCTTTGGCTCATGTATTTGGTTTTTTCACTAATTTACGAATATGCAAACACCAGACATTTTCTTAGCTTGCCCTTTTGGCTCATCCAGTCTTCAACCACTGGATCCTCTATATGTATTGCATCGAGCATTTATCATTAAGCCAAAAGTTATAATTATTAGTCAGGACGCAACTCTTTCTAATTAAGTCCATCAGCAAATGTCACAATTCAATATAAATCAAACTTTACTTGGGTCTTGCCAAAGCAAGATGTTTGCCTGCTCGAGCAACAATCTCCTCCCATCATCTATCACTTATAGTTTCTATACTTTTCCAGAAATCAAACCTCTGACCTTGGCTATGATACCATTTGTTAGATAGAGCACTTACCACTAAGTGAAAAGTTATAATTATTAATTAGAGCATAACTTTTTCTATTTAAGTCCATCAACAAGTACTACAACTTGATTTAAGTCCGACTCTACCTAAACTTTGCTAAGGGAGAGTACTGGGTCACTCCACCAACAATATGAACATTGCTCATGTAGGGGTTCTCTAATCTTTCACTCTTTTCTTTGAGTTTCGGTTTTGCTTATATATATTTAAATTAGTTTATTTTATGTTTAAAATAATTTATAATTAAATCTTACCAAAAAAATTATTAAAAATATAATTTTTTTTAAAATTAAATTTTACTAAACATGTATTTGATCTTGATCCAGCTAATTATATGGCAAATTAAGCCACCGATAATATTCATTGTTGTTGTTATTATCACCGTTTTAATTATAGCGGTTTTTCTTGGTAAGTTCTAGGCAGAGCTCTAAAAATGTATATAACGCCCAGGTCGCAACATAGAGCTTCGTACATGTATACAACACAAAGGGTCACGTACCTGTTTCAGTAGTTGCTGTGTTACCCTATAATCCTAACAATACTAGTATATTTGGCCACTTGATTTGCAAGCAGGTTGTATCCATATGATAGCAGAAAGAGCTGTAGTGGTTCCAGCCAACATTGCATTCAATGCAAACATTGAATGGAGCAAAGATCTAGAGAAGAAAACAGTAATTTTCTTCGGATTTGGATTTTTTTTTTTTTTTGGATATTTAAAGTAAGATGTGTATTTTAAAAGATAAAATGTATATAGCTAATATTGATGGAAAAAGAGAATTTTAATAGATAAATAATTTATTACATATGTATTTATATTTTATCAAATTTTAAATAATTAATTTTTGAATCAATAATTAATTTTAAATACTATACTTTATTCTTTAAAATGCAATCTTCATTTTAAAAAAATTAAATTCTTTTTCTTCGTAACTAGTAACATAGGTCCGTTGAAATTTGAACGCAATGCATTCTATTACATTACATGCGTGGTAAATGTAAAACCTAAAACCGAAGTTGAGATTTAATTTCACACTACAAGGAGCATCAATAAAAAGAGGCAGCATTCGTTCATTTGAATGGCAAGGGTGTGTGAGTAAATTCTAAGAGTAAAGAATGTGGGAAGATATACCGAAAGAATTTAGGGTATTATTTCTATTACTTCTTGGTATTACAATCATAGATAATTGTAGTATTGAAATTGGAGGGGGTTTCACAAAGTGTGGAGAGGATAGTAGTATATTTTTCAGAGTTTGTCCATAGTTTTTTCCTTAATAATGGAGCATTTTTCACGATAAAATTTAGTGTTCTTTTGTTGTATACCTTATAAATGCTTATTATTGCTGTGCTATAAGGATCTAACATTATCATATCTTCTTTTGACACTCACTCCTTACTTTAATATTAATTTACACACGAGAATTGTTACTTACGCCCAACACTTCTGTCATGAAGTTTTCCGGCTAAAAATAAATGAAATGGGATCATTTATGGTAAACATATTCAACACGTTATTGTACACTGGACGCAGCTTCCAATCATGGAAAAAATCTAGGCCGTGAAGAATCTATGACACATGCCATTGATATGTAAGATATATCAAGCTAATCTAAAAAGCAATGATACAATTTTCTTTCAGCCTCATAGCAGAGGAGTGCAATATGTATATTAATTTGCCTTGGTTGTCTTTCTTCCCAATAGTGAAGAATTAGTTTCAAAAAGTCAACCATATTTATACAAAAGAATGCAAGAAAAACCCTCCTATATATTTATAAATTAAGAATCTGTGCCACATGCTATTAATATGTTAAACTGGCTACTATATATACAAAATAAAACACCTGATTACCAAAAATATTAAATAAAATAAAACACCTAAGGCGTTGGCTTGAGTCTACTGACCCTCTGTGAAATGGTCAAGTCTATTATACTCATCCCAAAAAAAAAAAACAGGTAATAATGCTGACATTGAGTGCCAATCATACCTATTGGGCCAATTGTGCACTTGCAATGGTTAGACAATTGATTATTGTCATCATTCTACAATAGGCATAATTTTTTAAGGGGTAATGCGATATATCCAACAAAACCTTCACATAAAAAATACATTTTTTAATATCATTAAATTTATATATTTTAATAAATTCATATAAGATCTAATAACTCTACTCACTAAATCTGAGTTATTTATATTTTTTTGTGAATTTATTATTTTCTTTTTATGATGGGTATTATTGAACTAACTTGTAAAAAATATGAAACATGATTGGCTGGTGTTTATTGGCATGCAAAATATAAGGCTAAACAAGAAAAAAAAAAAGAAGGAAGAGGAGATGCACCAGTAATTGTATTAAATTAAGACAAAATTAATAGGAAAATATATTAATATATTATCTCTTTTCCTTTTCTTAAGATTTAGAAAAGACAAGGAAATATTTGTGAACTGACTTTACTATAACTTGAAGGGTTGATACAAACACCAATCTAAAAAAGAATTAATAAAAACACAAAAGACAAAGGGAGGGATTGGACTCGATTTGCCAATTGCCATTGCTTAAAGGTTTCAACTTTCAAGTTTGAAATTTAGATAGATATGATGTTTTCCTCTAATTAAGGTTGTGACTTCTCTGCCTTTGGCAAATTTTCCACGGCAACCAAAGGCCATTCTATTTCTACGCACCAAATGATTAAACTCGGAAATCAATCACTAACTTCACAACACTTTGCAAAAAGTTTAAATATAATATATTGATTATGATTTTTTATGATTTATACAAGGAAAGATAACTATATTTCCTTTTTTATCCTCCTCCTCCCAAATAATAAGGACCTTAAATCTGTAAACCACTTTACCAAGTCAATTAATACATTCAGCTAAGTCTACACTATCCAATATAACAAAGTGTCCTCATCCAGCTTTGCTGGAATCTCATATACTTTCAACGACTTTGGCCGTGCTTACATATATAGAATCCGATTGCTTGTGTATCAAAGTTTGAAATATTCTAATCATGTTATGCTTCTAAATATGAAAATTATAATTCAATTTTTGAGAGTCGTATCTTATTGAGGGTATTATACATTTATCACTCCTAATGCAGATAAATTAAATTTATAAAATAATTCAAATAGGATGAATTTTATAAAAATATTCTTTGTTCACACCAATAAAAAAGTTTGAAATATTCTAATTTTTTATATATTATTATAACTTTCACTTATGTATTATTTTTCTTGCAAGCATTGACACTACAGTATAATGACAATGGACTATAATTAATTTTATATTAGTTTGCGATCCTCGTTTAATTTTCGTAACATCATTGATCTGCGTTATGTATAATAGAAGCAACATTGAAATTTTTTGGGTATTATGAAGAAATGTGTTAATATAATGATATAAAGAACATCTCATTTTCATCTGAATTCGTATGCAGTAGACATTACCTTTATTAAATTAAGTTTATAAAACAATTTAAATAAGATGAACTATATAAAAATGCTCTTTGCTCACACCAATAAAAAAGTTTGAAATATTCTAATTTTTTATATATTATTATAACTTTCACTTATGTATTATTTTGTTGCAAGCATTGATACTACAGTATAATGACAATGGACTATAATTAATTTTATATCTATTTGCGATCGTCGTTTAATTTTCCTAACATCATTGATCTACGTTATGTATAATAGAAGCAACATTGAAATTTTTTGGGTATTATGAAGAAATGTGTTAATATAATGATATAAAGAACATCTCATTATCATCTGAATGCGTATGCAGTAGACATTACCTCCATTAAAAGCTTGAGCCTTTAGATCCATAGCCTTTTTCCTTTTGTTTTGCCATGGTATCTGGGTATTTGATTTCATTAATAAATTGCCTACTTTTCATAACAGGATTGAAACTCACATGGAATAACTATGAATACTTATTTTCAATCACACACTTTTAGTTAGGATTTAATAATAATATATGTATGAATTATTACATAAAAGTTTGAGTGTTGGAGCTGGAGTTATTATCGCATAAGAATAATGCAGAATACGACCTAAAGCAAAAGAAAAAAAATTAAGTAGTATTACATATATATATATATATATATATATATATATATATATATATACATATCAAATAAGAAGAGTAATTTATTATGAAAGTAATATAAATAAATATTAAATATTAAATTTTATATAAATGATTAAGATTAAAATATAAAGTCATATAAATTCTTTAAGTAATCACGTAACTTTTATATAAGATTTAATCTTAATTATTTATATATAATTTAATTATTAAAATTTATTTATCTCACCTCTCATAATATATATATATATATATATATACACTCACAATCATGTCTCTTTTTAAAGTTTCATCATAAATCACTGCAGAACAATTTCCTTTGAAAGTGATAAATTTTAAATGTCTAAAAAAAATAAGATATTTTTTTATTATGTATTATTTAATAATAATTATATTAATTTTATAAATTATTATTATTTTTAAAAAAATTAATTTAAATAAATAATAATAATACGTTAAACGATACAAGATAAAAAAACATGTCTTAGTCTCGGAGTTCCTTAGAATCTCTTTGAAAGTTGTGTGCATCTCACATTATTAGGAGAGTTTTTTTTTTTTGTTAGAAACATTAGGAGAGCATTAATGGCATTATATCCTGCCAAACACCAAAACAAATGGCGGGGTTTTGATAAACTACCCCGACAAGAACTGACCTATCACTCAGCAATTTTATTAACATATCCAACTGGTTTCCCTCTCGTCGTTGTTTTGATTAATACAATCATTAAATAGTAATATTATGAGCCTTTACATTAGGGGAAAAAAAAAGAAATATTTTAGCTTTATTAGCCAAAATTTATAACTTAATTAATGCACTGACATATATAACGTAGACACTATGTACTCTCTCATTACACTGATGCACTTGTCTCAACTAGCCGCACACAGAAATTTAAAACCTCCCCCTAAATACACTTCTAGTTTGATTCTCTTGTTGTTCCATTTCTTCAATTTGTTTGCTCTTTTAATATTAAAATCATTATATCTTCTATACAACCCTAGCAAGTAGTAACTTATGGGTTTGCTCTATTACTCTGTATGGTGTCCATGCATAGGAAGATAAGAGGAAAGAAAATAAAGTAAATTTTATTTTTAATTTTTTTAAAAATATAAGTGTTATTATTTGAATTTTTTAAAAAAATTTATTATTATTTTAGTTTCTCAATTTTTTTAAAAATGACATTATTTTAATCCTTTAAAAAAATTAATCTCAATTAATTTTTTAATAATTAAAAAATATTATTAATTTAATCTCTCAATTATATAAAATTATTATTAATTTAATACCTTAATCATTAAAATTTTGTTAATTTAAGCCTTATACTTATACAAAAGGACAATTTTAACGTTACTTTTTTAATTTAAAAACTAAATTAATATCAAGATTTTTTTAAAGATCAAAATAATCAAACACTTATATCTTTAAAAAAAAGAGTATATTCAAAAAAAGATTACATATATATATATATATATATATACACACACACACACACTAAGTGACTGTGAGCAAAAGCACAGTTAATTTAAGATTCCTCTGTAAAATGGATTTCAACTTTGAATTAGAATTACACTTGAGTTCCTTGAGGCAAACTCCATCTTCCATTTATCAAAGAGATCACGTTTCATTTCATATAACAACACACGCAGCACAAGAAATCAAACTTAGAAGACAAAAAACAAAGGGCCTGAAGCGACCGCGAGGAGCACAGGGACAAAACTCGTGTGGCCGAAAATGAATATGGGCGGAAAGTGGTGTGAGAAAACCGCGGCAGTTTCCTCCACCTCCCCGACACAAAGTGGTATTGTTAAGGCAGTTTTTGCTTCTCTCTCTCTCTTTCATAAACATACCATCTTTGACAGCCCACAATATCTTGTTCAAGCCTGGACTTGCCCCAAAACCACCAATCTTTCTCCATCTCCCACTTTTGTCTGCTAGTGCTTTTGTTAGTTAGCACTCTTTAAAGAGTGGTTTTGGGTCCCAAAAGCCATAAGCCGTCTCCAGCTACATTACATACCGTGCTATAAAGTAAACAACCTTTTCTATTGAAGGGTAGGTCGTCGTTTTTCCTTTTTTGTAGATGTAGGTTTGGCTAGTTGGCTCGTGTGCATACATTACCATGTGAGAGTGACTGAGAGGAGTGCCACTGGTTCTTCTTCTCATGCCTACTTCTTTATTATTATGAGCGGTTACGGTTAGAAGTTACAATTATTAATTCAATCGTGATTTTTCTTACTTAAGCTCTTTGTCAAAGAAGATGTTGAACTATTTTACTAATAATCTCTCTCACAGGCTCTTTTGAAAATCAAATCTATGATCTAAATTCCAATACTATTTGTTAGATTGAATGTTTATTCCTCCATCAAAAGTTATAATTATTAATTAAAATATAATTTTTTATTTAAGCCTGTCAAAAAAAGATGTTAACATTCATCTTTGTCACAATTAAGAAATATTCTTTTGTGTTTAAGAAATAAAATATTTTTTTTATTTTATATTATTTAATGATAACTAAATCAATTTTATAAATTATTATTATCTGTAATTTTTTAAAAATAATAATAATTTATTAAATTAATATAATTATTATTAAATAACATAAAATAAAAAAATTATCGTAATTGGCCAGTGAGGTAACAATACGTGTAGATAAAATAATACCTGATGTGAAAAACAAAAAAAAGCAAATGCAAAACAGCAAAAGCATGAACTGTCTGAAAGAGAGAAAAAGAGTTCCTCTTGCTTGATCACGAGTCATTTCCTGCGCAAGAAAACGAGAAAGAGCAGCAACCCCATCATTTATTTGCTCCCTTCCATCATCAAAAGTCGTGGTTGTGATCTTAGATGATTATCTGCTATGATACACCTTTTCTCTCTTCCTTTAATTTTCCGCTGCTTAGTCATCTCGGCCTTTTGCATTATAATAATCTGATGAATCTAGAATAATCACTTTATCGTCAACCACTGCTTCTAGACACCTTTTCAACTCCTCCCTCGCAACTTTGGCTCTTCCCCAGGTTACCTAATTACTGCAACGAAACCTAATAGTACTGCATGCTGCTTACTGTAAACTATGAAACAAAGTTGAAGACATGACAAATTCTTATATATTTTTAGAATAAATATTTTATTTTATTATGTGTAAATGAATGTAACATAAATAAATATATAATGTTAAATTTGATATTATTTTTATATATTTATTTTATAGCTACTTACATAGCCTTAAATATATGGCCATATGGCACTATGACAGTATTATGGGGCGATTCATGTCTTATTGATTTGGCAAATAATGAAATATAAAGAGAACTTGATGTGAGTTTCTGAAGGTTATTATTGGTGACTCTGTGACATTATCCTCCCGACTTGTGTCAAAACATGTCTGTCTTTGCCGTTTGTCGTTTGGGTAATAGGAGAGTGTGCTGGTACAAGTTTTTGTGTCTGTAGCTTAAGAATCAACGTCAATGGCGGCAGACGATAATGTTGCCAGATGCATTGGATCATGCAGGTTTATTGCTTTTCACCCTAATGACAACGAATTTACAATCGAAAAAATGGGGAACTGAAGTATGTAGATTATTAATTTATTTTTCAAATGCAGAGCACTAGCTTGTATTTAACTGTGCATATTAAAAAAAAACCCTTGCAATTAATTGTTGAGAAGGGAAAGCATTTATTGCAATTAACTTTGTATAATCCCACTTGTTACTTTGTTAAAGAAAAAACAAATGATGTGGAAAACAACAAAAGAAAGTGGGCTCGGCAATTTCAACCCATTTTGAAATTGAGTCGTCTTAGAGTTAGGTTGATTATCTTTACAGGACGGCTTGTATGGGTTTGAGGTCAACTTGATATTCTCTATTTATATTAAATTTATATTTAAATTATAGTTTAATTTAAAGAATATTATGTTAATTTATTTGTTTAAATTATAAAAAATAATAAAAAATATGTCTTTTTGATCCAAGTATTTCAATTTATATGAGATTATGATTATTTTTAAAACAGTGATTAATTATTGTATAAATTTATTTAAAATACTTATATATATGAAACAAGGTCAATATGTATATTTTTAATATTTTTAAAGAAATATGTTCACATTTTGATCTCAAAATTCGCAATACGAGTACGGATAAGGATGGATGTTGCTATTTTAAAAATTATATATATATATATGATGAAGAAAAATATTAAAATATTTTATCTCACTTCGATCTTTAGTTGATCAAAAGAAGTTACATTTGTAAAAATAGACTTGAAAAATGAATTTTTTACAGGCATTTTTATAAATAAATGATTATATATATATATATATATATATAATAAAATATATTTTTGATATAACCAAATTATTTCTTGACACATATAATAAGTTAACACATTATAAAAATACACAACACTATAAATAAAATAATTAAACATGCAAAAATATTAAAAATACTAGAATTGTGAGCCTCTATCTCAATGCAACGCTGTTTTGCGTTAAAATATGTTAAAAAAATAAAAAATAAAATAAACTGATTCAACTATGAAAATCATGATAGCTCGCACGAGTTGACTAGTTCACCCGTCTTTTATATTTCTGGTTTTATAGATGTGATTGAGCCAACTAAAGAACTAGTGTTTCCAATTTTTATCAGCTTGATTCGATTTTTATAACATTACTTACATGTAACAGACTTTTTAGCATATTAATTTTAATTAAACTTAATGATTGTTTAATATTACAAGTACTTTTTTGTGGAAACAAGTTAAAAGGAAGAAATGTTACTTCATTCTAAGGCTGTAATATGTTACAAGTTTTAATGAGAGTTTATAATGATGATACTTATAAATCATCTACTAATAAGATATCACAACAAATAATTAAATCTAACACTTTTGAGTCAACACAACTCAATTTTTACAACTAAATCAACCCTCGTTGGTATTATGAGTACTTATAGTTTAGTCTTTTAATTGAAAGACAAAATTCATATTTTTATTTTTATTAATATGTTCATTCTCAATTTAGTTCATCACAAATAAATATTTATAATCTAGTATCTCATTGATCAAAATTTATATCAATTTAGTCAATTATAAGATGAACTTGAATTAAATTTTGATGACAGAAAGACTAAATTGGTTGTAACTTTTGATTAATGGGTGACTAGATTGCAAAAATTAATTTGTGATAAACTAAATAAAAAATCAACATGTCAATGAGGAAGCAAAATAAAGCTTTTGTCTAATTTAAAAGTTTCTTACATTTAAGTCTCCTTTAATATATGTATATTTATATCAAATATAGCGTACAAGCAACCTTTGTATATTGATTTTAAAGGTAACGTTAACATCACATTAAATATTTTAAATATTTATAAATTCATTTTCAGAAAGGATATATATGCAATACAACTGTAAACACCATACATATTATTCTCTTTCTTTTTGAAAACACCATAAATGTAAGTTTGCGATACTGTTGATAACATAATTTGTACGAAATTCAGTCTATCGGTGAAAACTATCCTTTATTCTCCTATAATTAAGTATCAAAATCATTATTCTCTTTCTTCTTTTTCCTTTATAAATTTTTAAACCGTCAAAAATGAATTAAAATTTTGCTCGGTAACTAAAACATTTTTCATTAAAAAAAGTGAAAGTGCCTTCTATAGTAAAATATACATTTTCGTATAATTTTTATTATTTGATCTTGTTCTAAAGTTTGAATGACCTCTACATAATTGTTTTTAGTACCTCTATTTATAATATATAAATTCTGAAACACAACATGTGATGTGTCAGTATTTGTAACTAATTGATACTTCAACTCCTTATCATTTTTTCCTATAGTCACCTCATCTAAATATATATGTTGCCACATTTTTCTTCATTTCTTTTTTCCTTCGTGCCACCCTCCCAACATAAGCTTTATTTCTTGCATTTCCCTCCTGTCACTTTCTTTTCCTTTCTTTCTCTCCATTCATTCACATATAGACTCTTCTCATTAATTCTCTTATCGTTTGGTAGACTCTTCACATTACACATTTTGTTCTATTTGAACAAAATCATCTTCTACCTATAATTTCTGGTCATTCGATGAGATTATCTCCACCACATTCCAGTAACAATCTACACCCTATTCTGGCGACACCATTCATCGGCCACTTGTAAATTCTCTCCCTTTCTCCTTAAATTCACATAAATAAAATCTTTTTCATGATGATTTGAAATTCAACTCACAATGGAAAAACAAATATCTCATATGTTTAAAAAAAAAAAAAAGTTGGAACAGATACTTTAACTAATTATATGAAATTTGAAAAAAGAAAAGTTGTTTATCATCTGCATAACGCGCGACTTTACCTATAATCTCTTAATTGGTGTATTAGATTTCAAAACATTCAATATAAAATAAACAGTAAGTTTTCAAAATATAAACCGAGCCAGAGAATTTTTCTCAAGAAAAATGGCTCTTCTAAAACTAATGACACTTCAAAACTTTCACCATGGAAGGGTTACCTCTATCGCTTAAACATTTTTCATCACGAAATTAAAAGAACTTTCACGCTGCGAGGATGTAGAAAAAAAAAAAACACTTGGTAAGAATATATAAGAAGGTTGAAACCGATTGTAAAACCTAAAAACTATTGTACACTTGCTAAGCAAACAAAGAAAATAATGAACGTGCCACTTGAGTAATAACATTGATGGTAACTTGACTCTCCATTAAAAGTTAGGAATCAGAGTCAAATTCATTTCCTACTAAAGAGTAATGTTAAATCTCCTAATGACAAAAAAAAAAAAATTGTTAAGGAATAAAAATACTATTTATTATTACCTTTCATTAAATCATCCTAATTATTTAAAAAAAACTAATATTAAATATATTTTAGATTTTCAAGACATTAAATAATTATACATTTTATTTAATAATTTTTATTTTTTATTCTTTATAAAGGTACATGTTAACAAACCTCGAAAAAAAAAAGAAAAAGAAAAAAAGAATGAACAATATTTGGCCATCATTTGCATTTCATTCCTTACAATTGTTACAAACTTTTTCATTTCAAATTGAGGATGAAAAATGAAAAGTGAGCTTCATTTACAAGTTCTATACTACTCTTTAGTCTTAACTACCACAGGTAAGACAAATGAAAATAAATTTTCCAAATCTCATTTCTCATCAGTAATATATGTATCCTTAATTAAAGTTGGGGTGTGGATTAATAGTTGTTGAATGATGACCAATAATGAGAAAATTATGTTAAATCAACTAGCTAATTATACATTAAATTAATTAGTTATTAAAGTATACTGGGTCTTTATCTCAAAAACGTGTGTATAGTGCGTGAGAATCAAGTAATCCACCCTATATTATCTTGCCTCAATATTGGGACTTCTGCGTTCTAATTTGATGGGTAAGGAATATTGCTGAAATAATTTACTATCCAATGGCATATTATTTTATGCCTCACATATCTTTGGAACATTATTGGGTGCAGATGTCACCTCTCCCACCTTAAGCAACAGAGAACGCTTCGTTAACTTGAAAACAAAATTAGGTACATATGTATATATATGGACCAAGACTAATTGGCCTAGTGGTCCGTCCTTCAAGGTTCTTATTAGAAAATTAAGAGGAAAAAATAATTGTAGTTAATTTGATTAATCTGCTTTTGAGATTCTCATAACGAAGGTTTAAATTGCAAACTGCATCATCTCATGCAATTGCAACAACTCGATTACAGTGGCCACTACAACCATATCATATTGCGATTGTAAATCACATTAGCTAGCCTACATCAAACTATAATATGACTACAACTGCAATGCAACTTACAATTGCAATTTAATTAAAACCTTGCTCATAATTAAAATCGATCATATGGTCTTCTCTAACATCAATGACTAATTCTCTTCTACCTACTAGTTCTCTGTTAATTAAATTCATCCATAACCGAGTGCTTGTGAGTTTGTGATCTTCTCATGGATTCAGCTCCATGCAAGTTGCGTGGTTGGGTGTAGGGTTGTCGCACTACAGTGTAATCTAACCTTTGTCTTTTATGAGAAAGAGAAAGCAATCCATTTTTCAAGACACTTGATCATATATTTATATATAAATTATCAGATGACATACATATTACACCAACCATAATCATGATCATTCAAAGATATTAATTAATTTAACCAAAATTCGTATATACATACACTAATTAATGCAGAAAGCCCTAACAATATATGACTTGCTGGTGTACATAAAGAAACGAAATCTAGCAAACCAGTTAGTTAATTATGTTTTTCAAAGACCCAGTACTTCAAGATACATATATATATATATATATATATATATATATATATATATATATATATATATATGCAAATAGAAATATATGATTGATGCAGCACTAGCAACGAGCTTTTGCATTTAGCTTCTTTTAATAAACCATTTGGAATACCTTGTTCTTCCTTTGAACAAGAAAAAGAAATGAATTTAAGAGCTTCCCACTTAAATTGGATTATACCCAACGATATTTATTAAATTTTGTCTTTTTCGATACAAGAAAAGCATCTTCGTTTGAGTTAGCACTGATCAAAATTAATATTTTTCAAGTCAAATTTGTGTGGGGGCACTTGGGGGAAAAACAAACCCAGAAAAATCTGTCAAGATTAAAGATAGAAGAAGGATCCAATTCTCTAGGTAAGTAAATAGAAACATGTTGTAGATAATGTAATTCAACTTGTTTGTTTCCAGGACTAAATTTGTGGCTGAAAACTAACAATGCATGTGATTGATTATAGGCAAGTTCAGTATATGACTTGCTGGTGTACATAAAGAAACGAAATCTAGCAACCAGTTAGTTAATTATGTTTTTCAAAGACCCAGTACTTCAAGATACATATATATATATATATATATATATATATATATATATATATATGCAAATAGAAATATATTATTGATGCAGCACTAGCAACGAGATTTTGCATTTAGTTTCTTTTAATATAGAAATCTAGAATTCTCATCATATTCGCTCCTAAGGGGAATTACAACTGTACACGAAAACCATTTGGAATACCTTGTTCTTCCTTTGAACAAGAAAAAGAAATGAATTTAAGAGCTTCCCACTTAAATTGGATTATACCCAACGATATTTATTAAATTTTGTCTTTTTCGATACAAGAAAAGCATCTTCGTTTGAGTTAGCACTGATCAAAATTAATATTTTTCAAGTCAAATTTGTGTGGGGGCACTTGGGGGAAAAACAAACCTAGAAAAATCTGTCAAGATTATAGATAGAAGAAGGATCCAATTCTCTAGGTAAGTAAATAGAAACATGTTATAGATAATGTAATTCAACCTGTTTGTTTCCAGGACTAAATTTGTGGCTAAAAACTAACAATGCATGTGATTGATTATAGGCAAGTTCAGCTAGCAAGCTCTGCTTTTCAAATTAATACAGTTGTGATTATAAGGCACCCTAGTTAATTAGCTGTGTGATCATTAAACACGACATTGTTAGCTTATTAGTATCTTATTACATTTGACAATAGTTCATTGACCAGATTCTTATACTTCAGTGATGAAAAACCTATAATTTACATTAAAGATATATAAGGTATCTGGTTGTCTAGCTGTACAACTCATTTTGCTAGAGAAAACAAAATTAAAAGAGAAATTTCTAGATCTCCAGCTCTAGCATTTTCAAACTGAGGAGCACTAAAGACAAGACTTAATCATAGCTGAATTAAACTAGAAAATAAAATCTTCAGAATCTACTTATAAACCAATATATATATTCTACTTGTTTTGTTTCGGTCTTGAAGAGAGATTACGAAAGTATTTTGGTTACTGTTTGTAGAAAGCGAGAGTCGCTATGAGCTTAAGGAAATGATCGGTAAGATTTTCTCACACGTAATTCGTGTATAATTAATTAAGTTGTTGACCATGGCAAGATTGATTAGTGGTACAGACATATTCTAGTTTTAATATGTGTTTTTGCAAGGGAAATTCTGGAAGCCTATGCAAACGTTAATCATAGCTAGTTAGTTGTGAAAACAGTTATGTTATTCATATATACTTGATTTCTACAATTTTTTTTTCCTTTACACATACTTTTTATGGTAAAACAAGAGAAAAAATGGAAAAAATGAAAGGAAAGTGAGTTTCTTTCTCTCCTTCTTTATTGTCAAATTAATTGTATAGGGAAAAGTGTAGAAATCAAGTGTAAGAATAATACTTTTGTTGTGAAAAATGAGGTTAGAAAATATGTAATCTTTCCTTCTTTAGCAATGATCTAGTTAGGGGTGTTTGTAGTTTTGATTAGTTTGATTAAAGAAAATCATTCAAATTAAACCAATTTGATTTTTTTAATATTGGAAGCTAGTTGATTTGGTTCTAGTTTAACAACCAATTCAATTTTAATTTGTTGGATTAGTTCGGTCTAATTAGCTTTTGACAAACTACTTTTAAAAAAATTCAGATATAACTCTGTTTTTTAATTTTTCATAATTCAATTAATGACAAATTAATTTAATAATTTTGATAAAAACATCATCAAACAAATTTAAATATCAAATTGGCTTAAAACTCCCACAAACATGACAATAAATTGAAATATATATATATATATATATATATATATATGTATATATGTATGTACATATGTATATATACATACATATACATACATGTGTATATATATATATATATATGTATATACATACATACATACATATATACATACGTAAATACATATTATATACACACACACACATATATGTATAATCAAAGTTAATCAATTTTGTTTAATTTTCAATTTTTTGGTTTGATCGAAAACCTAGCTCCAGTCCTTGTATATTTTCAACAAGTATTTCTTCAAGCCTAAATCGAGGAAAGGGTTATTAATTACGTAAGCTAGTCTTAAGTAAGACAAGTTTTAAAATATATTGATCAATTATTTGTAAACTCATAAAAAATATGCCTGAACTTAACTTAGGAGGTTGAGCTTCAAGTTTAGTTTTATCATAAAGAGAAAGCAACAGAATCAAAAAATTCTATTACTTTGACAAATTGCTGTAGTTATGATGGAAAATTTTGTCAGTGAAGTTTAAAAAAAAAATCGTTTATCTGACATTTATTAAATAGTAGAAAATTGTACTCTTCGATATTACACTTAATTAGTGCGTAAAGCTTCTTATATATGGCCTCGCTGCTTTTTCATTTTTCCGAGTGAGTAGAGATTAGCCCGGCTAAGCATCTAATCAAGGTATAAAGACACCGTGAGAATGTTTTTTAAGCCTATGTCGTTAGTTAAAAAAAAAACTAAATGATCAAAACATGCTTTACACATTTCATAATCCTAATTTTTTCGCATTTGATCTAATTGTTTTATGAAATGTGTAAAGCAATTAGATCAAAAAAATTAGGATCATAAATACCTCCCGCCATTGCTATTCTTCTTACTCTGATTTTCGTCTCCAAAGTTGTCTGGCTTCTACGGTACTTCTACGCTCTCACTTTCTCTTCGTATATGGTGTATGATACTGTATGAGAAAGCAAGCATAGGGACCTCAGAAAATAAGACACTTTCTTAAATAACCTTTTTCCATCACAAAGGCAGTTACTAAATCAAACTTAGTGGGCAGCTATTTTTTCTGAATGTTTTCAAAAGGAAAACTGTTTCTGAAGTTAACTGATAATGATAATGTGGACCATACTTATTTTTCCTTTGACTTGGTCTCTGTAACCAAGTAACTACCCAAGAGACAGAGAAAAAAACCTACATTCTCCCACTTGGTCCACATAATACATCATATACTATAGTGAGTAATAGAATACATGAATCATGGTGATAAGTCCTCTAAAATTGTGAGTATTATCTCCCATGTATCACAATGTATTATATCCCTCAAGCCCATATTGCTTAATGAATAAACCCAATGTTTATTCTAAGTCCAAACTTTAATTGGTATTTCTCAAAATGAATAAATGAATATGCGCATAAACTAAAATGAGAAAACATCACAAATAGAGTTTCATTAAAATAATATCGTTCTTACAACGAAAACTACATAAGGGAACCAAGAATCATTCTATCTACATGATCCTTAAATTTCAGTGGTGGCATGCCTTTAGTTAAAGGATCAGCAATCATCAATTCAGTGCTAATGTGCTCAATAACCACTATTTTATCTTTAACACGTTCTCTTATGGCATATACTTAATGTCGATATGCTTACTTCGACTACCACTTCTGTTGTTCTTAACCATAAAAAAAGCAGCTGAATTGTCACAATATATTCTCAATGGCCTAGAAATTGAATCCATAACTCTAAGCCCAGAAATAAAACTCTTCATCCATACCATGTGAGGTAGCCTCAAAACAAGACACGAACTCAGCTTCCATAGTGGAAGTAGCAGTCAAGGTCTGCTTGGCACTTCTCCAAGACACAGCCCCACTAGCTAGTATAAAAAACATATCCTGAAGTTGATTTTCGTGAATCAATGCAGCCAGTGTAGTCTGAATCAGAGTAGCCAATCACTTCCAAATTATCGGTTCGTCTATACATAAGCATGTAGTCTTTAGTTCCTTGAAGGTATCTCATCACTTTCTTTCTTTGCATCTCTCTAGTGGTCTAAACCTGGATTACTCTGATATCTCCCTAACATTCCAACAGCAAATGCAATGTCAGGTCTTGTGCAAACCTGAGCATACATAAGGCTTCCAATAGCTGAAGCATAAGGAATGTTATTCATTTGTTTCCCGCTCAAGATCATTTTTTCGGGCACTGGTTCAAATCGAACCTGTCACCTTTCACAATGGGAGCTACACTTGGTGAACAATCCTTCATCCGAAATCTCTCTAAAACTTTGTTGATATAGGTCTCCTGAGACAAACCAAGAATACCTCAAAATCTGTCTCTATATATCTTGATGCCAATAATATAAGAGGCATCACACATATCCTTCATGTCAAAGTTTTCAGAGAGGAATTGTTTCACCTCATATAGCAAACCTTTATCATTGGCTGCAAGTAATATATCATCCACATATAGAATGAGGAAACAAATCTTACTCCCACTAACATTCTGGTATATTACATTGATCTATAATGTTCTCCACCAAAACCAAATAAAGAGATAATGTTATGAAATTTCAAATACCATTGACGGGAGGCTTGTTTCAGTCCATATATGGATTTCTTAAGCTTGCATACTAAATGCTTACCATTACTAGAGGAGAATCCTTCTGATTGTTTCATGTAAACCTCTTCCTCTAGATCTCCATTGAGAAATGCAGTTTTCACATCCATTTGTTGCAACTCTAAGTCAAAATGTGCAACTAATGCTAGAATGATGCGAAAGAGAATCTTTCTTAGATACAGGAGAAAAATGTCTCTTTATAATCGATTCCTTCCTTTTGATTAAATCCTTTGGCTATGAGTCTTGCTTTATATCTCTCAATGTTGCCTAATGAATCCTTCTTTGTCTTAAAGACCCATTTACATCCAATAGTTTTTGCACCATCAGGCAACTGAACAAGATCCCAGATTCTATTAGATGCCATAGAATTCATCTCATCCTTCATAGCATCGTACCATAAATTTGATTCTTTACAACTCATGGCTTGTGAAAACGTTTTCAGAATCATTTTCGGCTCCAATATTTTATAGTCAGATTCCTGTAGATACATAATATAGTCACTAGGTATCGTTAATCTCCTTATTCTAGTAGATCTCCTTAATGTTACATGATCTTCTTGAGGAGTTTGTTGTTTTCAACTGATTGAACAACAATTTCTTGTTCCTCATCAGCAACTTGATCCATCAGATCAATATCAGCATCTGATTGTGAATTCTCAATAACTGGTTGTACAACACCCGGTTGAACTAAAGGGGTATTGTGAACAACAACCAATCTCATGCTTGATGTGGATGGTTGAGCATCCGAATGATCTTTCTCAGAAACAAAGTCTCCAGATTAATCGCTCCCACTGATCAAGTCATTTTCTAGAAATTTGGCATTTATAGATTCCACAATCCTAGTGGTGTGAGATGAACAATAAAATCTGTATCCCTTAGACCTTTCAGGCATATCCAATGAAATACCCACTAATAGTCCTTGGGTCTAGTTTCTTCTCTTATGGGTTATAAATTCTAACCTCAGACGGAAATCCCCAAATGCGTACATGTTGCAAACTCGGTTTCTAACTCTTAAATAACTCAAATGGCGTCTTTGGGACAGCCTTAGTTGGAACTCGGTTTAATATGTACACTGCCGTCTTTAGCGTTTCAACCCATAAGGACTTAGGTAGCTTAGAGTTACTAAGCATACTTCGCACCATATCCAATAATGTTCGGTTTCTCTTTTTCTGCTACACCATTCTGATCTAGAGAACCAGGCATGGTGTATTGGGCAACTGTCCCATGATGCTCAAGAAACCTCGCAAATGGACCAGGTGCTTGTCCATCTCCAGTGTATCTACCATAATATTCTCCACCTCTATCTGATCTCACGATCTTGATTTGCTTACCGCATTGTTTCTCTACTGCAGTTTTAAATACCTTGAAGGAATCTAATGCTTCATACTTATTATTAAGCATGTAGAGATACATGTATTGTGAATAATCATCTATAAAAGAGATGAAGTATTTTTTGACCATATGCATCCATGTCTGGACAACAAATATCTGTATGTATGATTTCTAATAGTTCGGTACTCCTCTTGGCACCTTTCTTTGACTTGTTTGTCTGCTTTCCCTTAATACAATTCAAACAAGTTTCAAAAATCAGTAAAATCTAAAGTACTAAGTACTCCATCATTTACCAATCTCTTAATTCTCTGAATGGAGATATGTCCTAATCTCCGATGCCACAACATAGAGGAATCTTCATTCATAACACATCGTTTCATGCCAACATTAACATGCATAGCGTCATAAGTAGCGTCATTTTACAAATTAATATAGAAAAGACCATCAGACAATGTACCATTCCCAACAACTTTAGATTTATAAAACAAACTAAAAGATTTCTCATAAAATGTAAAGGAATAACCAAAAGGTACAAGTCTTGAAACTGAAATTAAGTTCTTAGAAAAGCTAGGAACATAAAAGGTCTTTTCAAAATACAAATTAAAGCCACTTGTCGTTGACCTCGTCCAAAACGACTTGTCGTTTATCACAGACCCCAAAACGACTTGTCGTTTATGTCGTCTTCAACCTCCAGTCCGGTCGCTTCGACCCGGTTCCGACCCGAAATGAAACCCGACGGTTTCTAACCCATTTTTACTCTAAATATACGTTTGAAAGCACAGAATCGATAAAAATTTAATTACCTAATAATTTCCTATCTGACTTTCTATTAAAAAGTCTAAATTTTAAACACGAAATCAAAGTTTTCATGTACAGAACATTGTTAAAAACTAAAAGATAAGGCAGAGGTATTGAAACGCTCTGATACCAAATGTTAGTTAAAAAATACATATGAATAGAGGAGTTTTGAGGGAAAGGGAATCGAAGATTAGTTTTTTAATTTTAAATTAAAAAATTATAAAATATTTATAAAAATAAAAAAGAAAATATATGAAAATTACATGATAATTTTTCGTTTTATTCTTTCATTTTACAAAATTAACAAATAAAGAGAATTTCTAATTAAAATAAAAAATTTACTCTCATTTTCTTTTCCTTCCAAACTCTTTCACCATGTTTAGAGTATGTATGGATTGAGAAGTTTATAGTGAAAAAAGAAAAAAGGAGAATTTTTTAATTTTAAGCAAACATTCTCATTATTTGATAATTTTTTAAAATGAGATATTTTCATATAAATTTCTAATCATCCCTTATTCATTTTTTCAAAGTACTTTATTTATTTTATCAATTTAAAAATGAACAATCACTCATCCTCCCCAGCCTTCCCCTTTTCTCTAAACTTTTCCATCCAAAAGATACGCTTAACATGAACTTTATTTCTTTTATTTCCTTTCATGGGGAGGTTGGGTACTATTTGGTTCCAAGGCTAGTAGGTAGTGACACCTAAAAGTGAAGTAAATTGAGAGTTGGCTTGGGAAAATTTAAAAGGAGATGATTCCATATTTGACAATATTTTTCACTATATATTTGCTTCTCTGTGCCTTCGCGGGCATTTAAAACCTAAATTCCGTTTGGTCAATCATGCTCCCCATTTGGATATTCGGATTTAAGATAAAAGAAAATAAAATTTTTAATATCTTAAAAGTCTATTCTTGTTTGTACTAATAAATTATAAATTTATTAGAATAAATTTTTTAAAATTTGGTATCATTATTTACCACTTGTATTTTATTTTGTTTTATTTTATTTTATTCCTGATAGATGGGACAAAAATTACTTCAGAAAAGAAAAAGCACCACAAACTACGACCACAAGGAGTCAAAATATCTTACTACATCATGAAGCAAAAACAGCCTCAAACACAAAGGTGAATCCCAAAAAAAAAATATCTCATATAGGATAAAACACATATTTTATTATGTCTAAGATTATGGATACATGATATTAGTTTATTTGACTATTTTTATTCCTGCCTATATATCACAAGTCTTGATTGTCTATGTTAGAGCTTTTTAATTTCTTTATACGTGGCAACTTTTACAACTTTTTTTTTTGTTTCTATACTTGCAATTTCTTATATTCATTACCTTTTGTATTTTAGAACCTATCTTTGATTATGCAGAAGAAAGCATACCAATAAGAACCTCCAAATAAGGAAAGAATTTCTCTTCAAGCCAGTAGACTCTTTTAGCACTGTGCTGTTTGGTGAAGATTTTCTTTCTTTCTTTTTTTTAATATTTTTGGTTATGCATATTCTTGATAAATGTTAACAATGACTTCAATGCTGCACAACCCAATATTGTTTTTTCTTTCTCTATTTAATCTACTATTAACTATTGTATCTTAATGAAGTAATACTATATCGGTCAAATTGTCTTAGTCATGATGTATTTCAAATGTAAAAGTTTGCAACAAATATGTTAAACAGTAACCAATAACCTAAAACGATGAAACCCATAACTGCACCAATAACCATTCATTTCACTAAGAGTTAGTACAACAGGTAGTGTTAGGGATAATGAATCATAAAGAAATACCACACTACTATGAATGCTGATTATATAAATTTAGAATCTTCTTGAGTATAAAACTGCAAGGTTGAAAAGGAAGTTGGTGTTGGATGCAAGACGACATCAACATCACTCTACTCCTGTAGGTGAATTTAACATTATGCTACCATCTTTAGATATATTTTCTAATAATATCAATGATTTCCCTACTTAATTATGTAATGTATATTGCTTTTGTGCATTTAATTTGTAGGAGATAAATATACTCTATTTGATAATTTTCTATCTAAGCCAACTGAGAAAAATCACAGTAAGCATGCACGATTGTCAAGCTTTGGTGCTGCTATTATTTGTTAACAGCAGTCATTTGTCACAACTGATAAAAGTGGTAACAACATGGTCAACAATAGTCAATGTCCAAAATTAAGAAGAGCTCCAATGGCTGATATTTCATCACTTGTGCTCAATCAGACACATGCTACAATAACTCCTCCCAGTACTACATTCAATTTAAATTGCTTGACTCAAACACAAATGTGCAGTGAATCTCTTAAAGAGCTTTTCTGAAGTAAATCAATCTACAATAATTGGTTCATCAAAAAACTTTACTGTTGATGAAGATGCAATGGGCAACAAGAGGGATACACCAAATTTCCATTCTCGACTATCATCAATGACTGAATGTTCATGTGCTTCCAATACTCAACCACAAGCTCATTTGACTTATCAAACATCAGCAAATGGTGAAATTACTCAGTGCCATCAAGTTCTCAATTTTAATCATACCAACAACGAGCAACTTCTTGGTAAATTATACTATCATTGTTAATAAATATATGTTTATTTTTTCTCATTCAAAGATGTTTAATCAAATAATTATGATTTTAAATGAAGTTTAAAGCTTAGATGAAGATGATGCAATGGAAGATGAAGATATTCAAAATTATCCATATCCAAATGCAGGTATTGAATATCTCTACATATAATTCATTTGTTACATATTGTATACACATGCTCTTATATTAAAAAAAAAAAATTCTTATTTTGGTAATGACCATTAATGTTATGATTTAAATTAGGGTGTTTCAATATTGGAGATCTTATATGGCCATGTCAACATTGTCAGGCTCTTATGTGGTATGAAGAAAGAATTAGAAAAAATAGAAACTCTTCACATCCAAAATTTCATATTTGTTGCGGTGATGGAAAGGTTCAGCCCCCACTTTTGAAGGATCCTCCTAATCTACTTAGAAAGCTTCTCTTTGATGATCAATCACATGATAGTCAACATTTCCAGCAAAACATTCGTGCCTTTATCACGATGTTTGCATTTACATCACCGGGAGTAAAGGTTGACAAGTCTGTTAACAAAGGTTGAGGACCTCATTCACTTAGAATACATAGACAAACATGTCACTTAATTGGCAGCTTGCTACCTATGCCTGGTGATACTCCAAAGTTTGCACAACTATGTATACATGACAGTGAAAATGAAATTCAAAATAGACTAGCAGGAGTAAGGTATACAACAGTCTACCATTTTTACGTTTGCAATATTTTGTTGTTTGAATATGTTGTACTCTTATGCAATCTGAGATGATTTTTACATTAGAATTATTTGATTGTTTGATTGTACTAATATAAATTTATTTTTCAAACAACTCTTATGCTAATGGTTGGATATGGAGGTTGTAGCTAAATTGAAAGAAATGCTTGATGAGCATAATGTCTCTGCAAAGTCTTTTAGGATGGCTAAGGATAAATTCCAAGAGTCTGGCATGCAAAATATCAGATTAAAACTTATTGCTAGAAGGTTCACTGATGGAACGATATACAACTTACCTACTGTGTTTGAAGTATCAGTCCTCATTGTTTGGGATTGTAATATCCACTATTATTTCCCTATGGCGTGACTATAAGAGAGTTTGTTTCTTTGTTTTAAACTACAGTCAAGAAAAGATGAAGCACAAATAATTTTCAGATCAAGAAAACTATTTCAACAGTTCATTGTTGATGGCTATACTATGATGGAGTCTAAGGCTTTTGTACATCAAAACACGCCAAAGAGAGCCTAGAGTGAAAGATTTTTATCTATATGGACTAGCATAAATTAGTACAAATTTAAATAAATCCCAAATTAATTAGATGTCAAATAGTAGAGTATATTGTTAATTTTGTTAAGCTCAAATAAGTGATTAATCTTAATATAGGGCTTATATTGTTATACACTCTCATACATGTGGATTTTATTTTATTATTGGAGCTTTATTGTGGGTTAAGCTATGATGGGCAGGCTTAGCCCATTTGATAGCCCAAGGAAGAGGCCCCTACCTTTATCTAGTCAGGGGTATTGGTTGTTCCATTGATATTGACACTTTTGCAAACACTCTGACAAGGAAAATGATAGTTTTCTCTCCCTCTTAGAACACGAAATTCTTCTCTATCTTTGGATATTCACGTGACGTTGATAGACTCCTCTTCCTCCTCTTACCTAGGTACTTCTAATCTCTACGCTATTATTTTGATGTTACATTATACATTCCATGATTCTTGGGTTAAAGGATTTAGGGACTTGCTAGAATTTTATTGATTAATTGCTCATACAGATTTTGCAATTGGTATCAGAGCCCAATTAACCCTAATTTTGGCTGTATAATGTGATCTTTTTTTATAATTTTTGAATAGAATTTTTGGGTTATCATTTAAAAGATTCATTTTTTGTGAGTTCATTGATAAAAATCCAAATTTCGAATGAATACCATTGTAATTGATGGGATAAAATGTGGGGAAACCACCGAGAATTGCTTCTTCTTCGATCTAGTGGCGTTGATTTCACAGATCTTGGGCAATAGAGAACAAATTTCATCATAAACCGCGAAGAACCCTGATTTTTCCCCTTGGCATTTAGCCAAATTTTTTGCCATAATTCTTAAAATTGATTCAAGGATTTTGTAGAGCATCACATTCCAATTCCAACGCCACTGGAATCACTCAATTCCAATGAGAAACTAGGAAGAAATTGAAGAGAGAAATTTTGGTGGTGGCGCGGGTCGCGAACCAGGTCGCGTGACTCAGATCGCATGGAGGCAGGTAGGGCAGAATGCCCAGACCCGCAAACACTCATGCCCACTCTGGAGAGTGGCGCGTGGGACCTACGCGTTTAGCATTTTTGACTACCACCTTGGCATATGGGTTCCACGCGCCCTGGGCCACATTTTGGTGATTTTTAATATTTTTTTGAAAAATAATTATTTACAATTTTTCCTAATTTTAAAAATAGTAAAATCATATGGTACTCTTCGAATTTGCTCCTGGAAATTTTTCTATGGTATTGTCACATAATTGTACATAAAATAGCTTGCACACTCTCGGATGTGACATTGTTGGCATGCCGGAAAATTTATTTGTTGTGTTATATGCATATATAAATTGCATAAAGTATTGAAATTGTAGTATTTTGTGATTTTGGTATAAATTAAATTATGGGTTAACTTTTCTGATATTAGGTACCATTTTGAGCACTTTGTATAGTTGTGATCTCACCTGTCGCAGGACCAATTATTACAAGGTGATATATTGATAATTATTTTGTTGTGTTTGCATTGGGAATTATGTTAATAATGCACCTACCCTATTGGTTTGTCTTTGTTAATATAATTTCTGATATTTTATTGGATACATTAAATATTTTATCTTTAAAGTTCTCAGTATCTTATCGGTATTAGCTTTAGGGACATAATAATTAATATTTGTGGGAGTTGCTTATGTATTGTAATTCATGACCCTTAGGTAGAATTATAATTGCATAAAAACTCTATTATGTTTAATTACTATTGATATATATTGTATATAAAATCTCCCTTTTGTTGTATAAATTTTTTTAGCTTTGCCTATGCACCTGAGTACTTTGACAAAGCTTAACAGAACCAATTATAAGGACTGGGCTAAATTTGTTAAATTATTTCTGGCCATCTCAAATGTTGATCTTGCCCTGACTGAGGATGAGCCCCGTAAGCCTACATCTGAGTCTTCTGCTGTAGATAAGGCTAAATATGAAAAATGGGCACATTCCAATAAGGTGTGCTTGATGACTATGAGGTATAGCATGGAAAAAACCATCAAGGAGAGTATCTCGTAAACTGAGAATGCTAAGGAGTTTCTGAAATTTGTTGGAGAGAAATTTAAAAAGTTTGATAAAGCTTAAAAGACCCATTATCTTTCTCTACTGGGCAAGACTAAGTATGATGGTGTCAGAGGGGTTCGTGAGCATGTCATGAAGCTTGTGAATTGGTACAATAAGTTAAAGTCTATGAAACTAAAATTGGGAGAGAGTTACTTGATCTAAGAAGTGTTTGAATCGCTCCGCCTGATTTGATGTTCTGAGGACTTCATATAATGCCCAGCAAAATAAGTGGAGCATTGATGAGCTTATTTCTATTCTTACTTAAGAGGAGGAAATTAGGAAGAAGGACAAGTCTCCTGTTATGCAATTGACTTCTCATAAGAGTGACGATAAGAAGACGAAATTTCTGAAAAGTAAAGGTAAAAAGAAACAGCTTAAGAAGAAAGTGAGTAACATGCTGATTGTTGGAAGTTTAAAAATTAGCTTGAGAAGAAGAAAGGTACCCCTCTAGCTCTAGTTTGTTTTGAATCAAATTTAATTGATGTTCCTTCTAATACTTGTTGGTTAGATACTGGTGCAACTATCCATGTTTCGAACTCTTTGCAAAAGTTCAGAAGCAGGAAAAGGCCAAATGATGGAGAGCTAATGATCACAATGGGAAATGGAGTCAGTGTGAAAGTGGAGCACATAGGAGTAGTTGCCTTAAAATTATGTACTGGACATGAGTTAATTTTGAAAGATATTGTTTATGTACCTTCCATGAGAAGGAATTGAGTTTCAGTTTCAGTTTTGAATAGTTGTGGTTACTCATTTCACTTTAGTAATAAAAGGATAACATTATATTATGACTCTGTTGTTGTTGGTTCTGGTGCATTGCATGATGGTTTATATATGTTGAATGTCGTTTCTATTGACTAACAATATTCCAATGTTAATATCGTCGTTGGAAATAAACAAGGCAAAGTTTCTGAAAATTCATCTATGCTTTGGCATAGCTATTTGGGGCATATTTTCAGAGAGAGAATGGAGACGTTAATCAGGGAAAATATTTTGCATAATTTGGATTTATTTGATTTTAATACATTTGTTGATTGCATTAAGGGAAAGCTTACAGCTAGAGCTAGAAAAAGTGGGGTTACCAGAAGTGAAGGAGTTTTACTATTGATACATACGGATATTTGTGGGTCAATTATTCCTACTGCTTTGGGAGGTTTTAAGTATTTCATCACCTTCATTGATGATTTCTCTTGATTTGGTTGGATTGATTTGCTTCGTGAGAAATCTGAATCTTTGGATGCTTTTAAAGTATTCAAGGTAGTTGTTGAATTGAAATTCAGTAAATAGGTTAAATGTATGAGATCTGATAGAGGTAGTGAATACTATGGCAGGTATGATGAAACTGGCAGAAATAATGGACCTTTTGCTAGGTTCTTGCAGGAGTGTGGTATTGAGACACAGTACACTATACCTGGTACTCTTCAACAAAATAGGATTGCTGAGAGGAGGAACAATACTCTCATGGATATGGTGCGGTGCATGCTCAGTTATTTTATGTTACTGCCATTTATATTATAAACCATGTGCCCAGTAAATCTGTGCCAAAGACTCCTTATGAATTGATGACAGGTAAAAGGCCTAATTTGAGCCACTTTCGTGTTTGGGGTTGTAAAGCAGAGGTGAGACCCTATAACCAACAATTAAGGAAACTTGATCCCTAGACCATTAGTGGTTATTTTATCAGCTATTGTATTGGCTCAAGGGTTTCAAGATTCTATTATTCTACTCACTCCACTAGAGTCATTGAATCTGATCGGGCAGTTTATTTTGAGGGTGAGTTGGAGCATAGTACTAGTCTGGGGCCACATGTAGTTGATTTTAGAGAGGAGCGAGTTACTATTCCTACACCTGTTGTTCCTGTTCAGGAGATAGTGACATCTCCTATGATTCATGATGAGGATGTTGATCTAGTTATTAATCTTGATATTCCTCAAAAAGTTGAAAATGATGAACAAAATCAAAATGTTGTTTTGGCTCCAGTTAGAAGATCAAAGAGAGTTTCTAAATTTATTGAGTCTACAAGATTCAAGGATTATTTTGTTTATTTGCAGGAATATAAATTTAATTCAGTTAAGGACTCTAATCCTATTTCTTTTCAGGAGGTCATTTCTAGTTCGCATAATTCACAGTAGTTAGTTGCTACGGAGGATGAATTGGCTTCTATAAGAAAGAATAATGTTTAGGAGTTACTAGAGTTACCTACTGGCTGTAGAATAGTTAGTTGTAAATGGGTCTTTAAGACCAAGCGTGATGTCAAAGGTGAAATAGAGAAATATAAAGCCAGACTTATTACAAAGGGTTACAACCAGAAAGAAGACATTAATTATAAGGAAACATTTTCTCCTGTATCCACTAAGGACTCTTGACGTGTTGTGATGGCATTGGTGGCTCATTTTTACTTAGAACTTTACTAGATGGATGTCAAAATAGCATTCTTGAATGATGATCTGTATGAGGATATGTGCATAGATCAGCCTAATGGCTTTGTTGAAATTGGCAAGGAACACATGGTGTGCAAATTAAAAAGATCAATTATGGTTTGAAACAGGCTTCCAGACAATAGTATTTGAAATTTGATGAGATTGTTTGCTCCCTTGGTTTCAAGAAAAATGTTGTTGATCAGTGCATTTATCAAAAGAATAGTAGGAGTAAATTTATCATTCTTGTGTTGTATGTTGATGATATTCTTTTGGCCAATAATGATATCAGGTTCTTATATAAGACTAAATAGATGTTGACATCACATTTTGATATGAAAGATCTTAGTGATGCTTTTTTTGTTTTGGGCATAGAGATTCATAGTGATAGATCGCATGGGATTCTTAGTTTATCTCAGAAAAGTTATATTGAAAGGATTTTGAACAGGTTCAACATGAAATCTTGTAATCCTTGTGCTGCACCCATTCAAAAAGGTGAGAGACTTTCTAATACCCAATGTCATCAGAATGATAAAGAAAGATTAGATATGGAGAGGGTCCCATATGCTTCCACTGTTGGTAGCTCAAGTTTGTACACGTCTTGACATAGCTTATGTTATTAGTGCGCTTGGGAAATACTTGAGCAAACCTGGTGTAGGTGATTGACAAGCTGCAAAGCGAGTTATAAGATATTTACAAGGTACTAAAGAGTATATGCTCACTTATAGGAGGTTAGATCACCTTGAGGTGATAGGCTATTCCGATTCTGATTATGGTGGGTGCCCTAATGACCATAAGCCCACATCGGCATATATCTTCATGTTGGCAAGAGGAGCTATTTCTTGAAAGAGTGCTAAACAGACACTTACAACTACTTCGACTATGGAAGCAGAGTATATAGCTTGTTATGAGGCCACTCGCCAAGCGATTTGGTTGAGAAATCTAATTTTAGAATTTGGTGTTGTCGAGAGTATCTCCAGGCCTCTTATCATTTATTGTGATAATTCTGCTGTAGTAGGCTTCTCTCATAACAACAAAAATACTAAGCGTTCAAAGCATTTCGACACCAAATTTATGTTTGTTAAAGGGAAGGTTCAAGAGTTTTAGACTCGTATTAAATATGCGTCTACGAAACAGATGATTGCAAATCCTCTAACCAAAGGTTTGGCTGTTAAAATTTTTGTAGATCATGTAAGCCATATGGGTCTTGTGAGATCTTTTGATACCTTGAGTTAGTGGGAGTTTATTTTGTTATGGCAACATTGTATTTGGTTATTATGTCTAAAGACCATAAATAAATTTTGTTGCCATTTATTATTGCCATATGATAATGTTAATTGCTGTGCAATTTTATTTGTGTATTTATTATGGCAAATTATTGAAAACATTTTGGATCCAGTCTTATTTTGTTGTGTTGAGATTTGTTAAATCTCAGTTAGTATTTTGGGCATATGCTAGGTCCATTTTGTTTGGAATTGCATAATTGATCATATTTTGTGTGCTTTTCCATATATTTTGTATTCCACATTTTATTGGGTTGCTGAGATGTAACTATCTTACATGCATGATATCAATACTCCTACTGGGTATGATTTTATGTATGTTGAGGTATTTGCAATCTCATTTTGGACCAATGATTGAGAGTGTTAGCTCAATTTTGACATCACGTTGTCACATATTATTTAATTAATTTGGATAGTCTGACTTATATTGTCCAAGTAGGAAAATGAAAGATTTTTTCTATATTAACTAGCATAAATCAGTACAAATTTAGATAAATCCTAGATTAATTAGATGTCAAAATACTAGAACATATTGTTAATTTTGTTAAGTCCAAATAAGTGATCAATTTTAATATAGGGCTTATATTGTTATACACTCTCATACATGTGGATTTTGTTTTATTATTAGGCTTTATTGTGAGCTAAGCTATGATGGGCAAGCTTAGCCTATTTGGTAGCTCAAGGAAGAGGCCACTACCTTTATCTAGTCAAGGGTGTTGGTTGCTCTATTGATAATAACACTTTTGCAAACACTTTAACAAGGAAAAGGGTAGTTTTCTCTCCCTCTTAGAACACAGAATTCTTCTCTGTCTTTGGATATTCACATGACGTCGATGGACTACTCTTCCACCTCTTATCCAGGTACTTCTAATCCCTATGCTATTATTTTGATGTTACATTATGCATTCCATGATTCTTGGGTTAAAGGATTTAGGGACTTGTTAAAATTTTATTGATTAATTGCCATAGCATAGAGTTGATAAGTATAACAATCTAGATGAAGCTCGAGGAGAAAGAGGAACGCCAGGATCCACTAGAGGCAAAAGAATTATATTACTATCATCTTTTGTTGGAGGTCAGCGATATATGGATCAACTTTACTATGATGGAATGGTGGTTTGTGGTTTTGCAGGATATCCAAATTTATTCTTGACTTTCACTTGCAATCGAAACTAGAGTGAAATTCAAAGTTTAGTCTCTTTTATGAATCTAAGGGTAGAAGATCGTGCAGATATTGTATCAAGTGTTTTGAAAATCAAATATGATCGTCTAATGCATGATTTCAAGAAAAAATAATTTTTTGGTAAAGTTATCACATGTAAGTGTAACGTATTCATACTCTTTATATTTTTAATATATTTGTCAAATGTCTTTATTTAATACTTAAATATGAAAAGATTAACTACACCTTCTAAATGTATAGGTATACATACTATTGAGATTCAAAAGCAGGGATTACCTCATGCACATATACTTTTATTCTTACATCCCTCAAACAAGTACCTTGCTCCTGAGGATATTGACAAAATTATCTCAATTGAAATTCCTAATAAAGAATATCAGAAAGAATTATATAAGGTGGTGAAATAATTCATGATTCATGGTCCTTGTGGTGCAACAAATCAAATATCCCCGTGTATGAAAGATGGCAAATGCTCTAAATTCTTACCAAAACAATTTGAGGCCTCAACTACTGTGGATCAGGATGGCTTCCCTATTTATCGAAGAAGGAAAAATGAAAATGTTATTGGGAAAAATGTTATTGTTCTTAACAATTGTCATGATGTTCCTTACAATCCCACACTTCTAATGCAGTACTGAGCACATATTAATATTGAATGGTGTAATCAAAGTAGTTCTATCAAGTACTTATTTAAGTACATCAAGAAAGGATATGATCGAATTACAACAGCTATGGTTAACAATCAAGACAATGATCAATCTCAAGAAAATCCAATTGATGAGATCCAAACTTATCTTGACTGTAGATATATCTCACCATGTGAGGCATCTTGGAGAATATTTTTAGCTTTTCGATTCATGGAAGGACACCAGCTGTTCAAAGATTATACTTCCATCTTTCAAATTAACAATATGTTATATTTAATGATGACGAGGACATTGATTCATTGCTTTCAAAACCAAGTGTTAAGGAATCAATGTTTACTTCTTGGATCGATGCAAACAAAAAATATCTAGGAGCAAAGAATTTGACATATCTTCAATTTGCACAAAGATTTGTGTATATTGCACATAAAAGAATATGGAAGCCAATAAAATGTGGTTATACCATTTGAAGGCTAAATTGGATTAGTCCAAGCTGTGGTGAACTATTTTATATGAGAATAATGCTATCTGTAGTGAAAAGAGCAACCAAATGTGAAGACATTAGGACTATAAACAACATTGAATATTCAACTTTTAGATAAGCATGTTTTGCAATGGGGTAGCTAGATGATGATAAGGAATATATTGAGGCTATCAAAGAAGCAAATGATTGGGGATCTAGCTATTATTTGAGAATATTGTTTGTTACAATCTTACTTTCAAACATCATGAATAAATCAGAACATGTTTGGCAGCATACATGGCAATGGTTAGTTAATGGTATACTTTATGATCAAAGAAAGGTTTCAAAAATTCGTGATAATTAACTGTCCTCTCATACTTTATTTGGACTTATAATAAAGAATTTCTAGAAAACAACAAGCTATACTTAAATTGCCTTATTCTATAATTTTTCTCATTCTCATAAACTGTTTTACCTATTTCTTATTTAAAGTTAGAAGATAAACAGCTACAAAATTTTACATTGGTAGAGATAGAAAAATTAATGCAGCTAAACAGGAGAAGTCTAAAAGATTTCCCTTCAATGCCTTTTCTTGAAGGGAATATCATCTCAATTTCTCCTCTCTAACTTCTGAACAAAGAGATGTGTTGGACACTATCATGGAAGCTATAACCAAAAGTGATGCAGGGGTATTTTTTTTCTATGGATTTGGAGGCACTATAAAAACATTTATTTGGAAAACATAGACATCTGCCTTGCGTTCAAAAGGTGATATTGTTTTAATTGTTGCATCAAGTGACATTGCATCTTTATTACTTCCTGGTGGAAGAACTACACACTCAAGATTTGCTATCCTAGTGCCTATAACAGGACAATCAACATGTAACATACACCAAGGTAGTGAATTAGCTGAGTTGCTAAAAGCGATAAAACTAATAACATGGGATGAAGCTCCAATGATACATAAGCTTTGTTTTGAAGCTCTGGACAAAACTATTAGAGACATAACGAGTTCTGAACATGTCAATAACAAAGATCAACCTTTTGGTGGAAAAGTAAATTTTTTTGGAGGATATTTAGACAAATTTTGGCTGTCATACCAAGAGGAAGCTGTTCTGATATAGTCTTTGTAACTATAAATGCTTCATACATTTAGGATTATTGTCATATATTATGACTTTCAAAAAACATGCAGCTACAAATTTGTCCTAATAATCATAAAGCCAATGAATTGCAACAATTTTCACAATGGATACTAGATGTAGGAGATTAAAAACTTGCACTCCCAAATGATTGTGTTGCAGAGATAGAAATTCCTGATGAGCTACTTATCAAAAATTTCATTGGCCCCTTAAATGTGATAATATAGAGCACATATCCAGATTTGCTTGATTTTTACAAAAATGAGGAATACCTACAGTCCAGAGCAATTCCTGCATCCACTCTTGATGTTGTTGACAAGATTAATGACTATGTTCTTTCATTGATTCCTGGTGATGAGAAAGAATATTTAAGTTCAAATAATATTGATAAATCAGATAGACTTCAAAATCCTACATTTAAGGCAATAACTCCATAATTGTTAAATAGTCTTAATTCATCAGGTCTACCAAATCACAAAATCAAGTTGAAAGTAGGTGCTCCAGATGTAATGGTACTAGAGTAATTGTGACAAGGCTAGCAAATTATGTAATTGAATTCAAAATTATGTCCAGCAGCAATATTGGAAACATAGTCTATATTGCTCGCATGTTTATTTCTCCTTCTCAATCACCATGGCCTTTTAGACTGCATAGAAGACAATTTCCTTTAATTGTCTCATATGCTATGACTATTAATGAATCACAAGGTCAATCTCTTTCAAATGTTGGTTTATATCTTCCCAAACTTGTGTTTAGCAATGGCCAGTTATATGTGGCTTTGTCTAGAGTTAAATCAAAACAAGGCTTAAAAATTTTAATTCATAATCAAGAGGGTGTATGCTTGAACACCACCACTAACGTTGTGTTTAAAGAGGTTTTTGGAAACTTATAGTAAGTATCTCAATTTATCAAATTTGAAATTATGTTTACATGTTGAAACATAATTGCTTCTTTCTTAGTGTTTTCATATTATAGAATAATTGGTGCTTGCATAATATACAATACTATATTAAGTTTATTTAGATTAATAGACAAATACCTTCCTTATGTTTCTTTGCAGATTTTGAAATGTTTATTTGTACTATTCGTCTTTATTTTCATTTATATTATTCTACAATATCATTAGTAGTGCTGGAAAAGTAAATTGCATTTGTATTCTATTCTAACCAATTATTTTCATGTTTCAAATAGGAAAGACTTTTGCTTTAGGTTTTTAGACACGTCTCAGAAAAGTTAATCTCATTGATGAGGTTGATGATACCAAAGAGACATGGAAGCTCAACATGAGGATCACAAGTCTTTGGTATCTCATGAGATACCAAAAAGTTAATACTATTGAGATGATTTGATGGATGAAAAGGTAATGTAAGTTCATCTTTTAAATTGATTTTTTCTGAATGTTCAAATGCTAAAATCCAAAATACCTTTACTTTGCTATTACTTAGGGGAATAAAATTTAAGCTACCGTCAAGTATGCATATATTGACAAGTTTGGGCTTTTATTAAAGGAGGGCAGCAGCTATGTTTAGCAGAACTTTGAAGTTGGAGACGATGGAGATTATAAAGTCTCTCATCATCCTAATAAGCTCATCTTCGTGAGAACCACTGCTATAAAAGAATGTGAAATGTCTCATATTCCACACTACGTGTATCATTTCACGATTTCAAAGAGATAATTTCCGGACATTGTTGTCCAAAAGTCTTAGTAAGTAGTAAGCTTTACATAAACAATTTCCTAACAATCTTTACATGATATTTTAATAATTATTTGATAGGTTGTTTTACTAATGACTTCATTTAATTACATAGATATCATTGGTAAATTTATTGAAGTTCTACAACATGAACATCACAACATTAATAACAAATCCACTAACATGATTGTCATCATTTTACAGGATGCAGAGTATCACCAGATTTTTGCCTTTATTACTCACATTCATATTTTTTTTTATATTTTTTCTGTAAAACACTGCATGACAGCTAACATTTTCTTAAATCGCAGCAACACTGGACTTGGTTGCACACTATAGGATAAATATGCTCATCAACTGTTGAGCTATTTGCATAGTCAGACATCTAGACCAGTCATCCTGATACTAACGCTTGCAAAAAATTATTTTATATTATGCAAAAAATTTCTTAACAAGATTGATTTATTTCATTTCTTATAGGAAAATATCCAATAAGTATACAAAATTCTATGCATACTTCAAAGCTTTTCATTAATGCTGAAATTGACGAAGTTGGAGAATATAAAAGTAGGTAACTTTTATATTTCCATTTAAAGCATGTATCTTTATTTGTACTCTTATTCACTTTATGTAACAAATTGTGTACTTTCTATAGGTTGAACGTGTCAGATGACTCATACTCTCAAAGATTAACTTAGTTGACATCATCATCCCAAGTATCATTTGAAGACCAATTCTTATCCAATGGTGATGTTAAAACATTTTCAGAAATTAAAGAGACAAATATGGTATTAACGACCATTTGACAAGCTAATTTCTCCATTTATATTTAAATATATTTTTTCATGTTAATAAATAATGTACCAAAATATAATCATTCCTTTTTTTATCTCCATTTAGGAGTCTCTATTTATAACAGTTGCCAAAGTTAACAAGCTTTTAGCTGGAAATAGACGGTGGTATGACGGTTGTACCAGATGCACTAAGAAAGCAATCTTTACAAGTTCCACATACAAATGTCAAGGTTGTAGAAAAATGGGCTCCAAATCTGTTCCAAGGTCTTCATTTTACAATATTCTAAGCATTTATACTATGTTATTTATCCTTCTTTAAATGCATTTAATTATTTTATCACATCTTTTTCATATTTCCAAATTCATAATTGAACTCAAAGTTTCCCATAATCAAGAGACTACTAAATCTATCTTATGGGATCGAGAAACAATTCAATTGCTTCATAGGACAGCTGTTGATCTTAGAGAAGACCAGCTAAGAGTATGTATATATTTAAATCTATTAAAGTATTTATTTTCATTCTTACTTAAAACTTTATATAACTTTTACACTTACAGGAAGGTGAATTAGATCCTAATGCTATACTAGAAGCAATAGATGCATATTTGGGGAAGACTTTTGCATTCAAAATCAAAGTGAATCCAAATTTTACTCACTATTCAATCAACAAGCTATCTGAGGATCGACTTATTGTTTAATCTATTTTGTAGAAAATTCCCAACAATCATGTATGCATCATATATAAACCTTTTTCATTCATACTTACTTCATATATTTTTATTAATATATGTTTATTATCTATAGTCTCAATCTAAAGATAACAAGGGAAAAAACAATTAGCTCTTCATCAAAGGAAGACATTTTTATTATTAGTGTAGGTCTAATACATAACATTGTCATTACTTTTATCAAACCATCATATACTGAAGTGCATATTTTATTTTTACAGCAATCTCCATCTGTCACAGTGGAATATGATCCTAAACTCACTACTCATATCACTCCTACCAAGAGAATTCAATTAGGACTAGAGTTTGATGATGGCTTGTCTCAAGAGTTAATCTCTACTCAGCAGTCCACTACCAAGTTGTGCAAGCATATCAAGACTGAGTGAAATGCTTATGAATCATAAGCTTATGTTATTATATATTGACAATGCATCACTTTTGAGCCTTTAATATGCATCACTTTTGAGCCTTTAATAACCAGAACTAAAATTTGCTAGACTTTTCCTTTGAATCTATGGTTGTAGATATTATTTTGTTTAGCAATGAACAAATGGTGAGTTGTATATTGAATGTTCACATTTATCAACTCATCATCATGTCAGATCACAGCTAAAAGTTTAACCTCGACCAACACTAAACATTGATCTCACTAATCAGATAAGTTTTCTTTTTAATTCTCAGCTTTCAGTTCATATGCCATAATCTTAAGTATTCTATTTAATTAATATTTTGTTATAGTAAAAAATCTACTATAATTTTTTCCAATGCATAACAAAATATTATTTGACTACACATTTGACTTACCATATAACTTTTCTCTTTTGACAGTAGATGGAATGATAATCTTCAAATTGTATGTTTTGTCATCACACATATCAAAATACTTCTGAAGTCAAGAAGCTGTGTCACAATTATGATATTAGGTAATTTTTTTTATAAAAAATAACATTTCCTAATTTTAAAAAGATATTTTTATTCTATAATATTTTCCTACTGTCAATTAGAAAAATTCAACTTAAATTTAAGACATAGAAGGAACCAAATAAGTAACAAGTTACCTTCACATGTTCCTATTTGCATCATTGTTTTTTATTTCAACTATTCAGCATTGCCTTCACATATTCCTATTTGCAGTGTTAGTTGCATTCTTTATAGCTCTTTTCCAATTTATTCTCATATTTAGTCATTGGATGTTAATATAGGTAGCAAGACATAAGTTTTAGATTAAACTATTAGTCTAACTTCATTTTGGAATGATTAATGTGAGGCCTAGGACTCTTTATTTGTAATTAGTACTTCAACCTTTTAACTACAACAATATTAAATATACCAACATTTTATAACACTACTATTTTCCTAAAATAATAAAAATGACAAGTAGCTTGTGCAATCACATGGGAATTAGGCTAGTAATATACTGAACATTTTATCAATTCTCAACATTCCCAACAATCGAATTATAAGCAAAATCAATTGTAAACAAGGACAACTAGTCTTAAATAACAATCATTTTGGCTCCAAACCTTAAGTTTGTCCAAAACAAATGCAAAATCATTTCCATAAGTAACGCTCATTCTCACCATCTCTTCATGAGACATAAAATTTTATAAAAATGCAATACAAGCCCAAGCTTAAATCAATAATACAATCTAATGACCCAAAATTATCCAAAAAATATTTACTATTATACATTTATAAAGTAAACATCTTTTTTAATCCTCTAAAGATACAAGTGTCATCACATTAGTCTTCCAATGAATTTTGACATCAATTTATTTCCTAAATCATAAAAAGTAACATCATTTTGCATTTCCAAAAAATTGGTATCAATTTAGTCTTTTAGTAATCGAAAAATGTCATCAATTTTGTTCCTTAATGATACAAAATTAACATCAATTTAATCTCTCAATCATAGAAATTATATCAATTTAGTCCATATCCATACATAGAAAGATAATTTTGATGTCACTTTCATAATTTAAGGACTAAATTAATATCAAAATTCTTTAGAAGACTAAAAAGGAGATTTACTTAATATTTATACAAAGCATAGATAACTTGTGATTAATAAAACCATAAGCATTTTTATAATAAATAAATTGTGCTTCCACATTTATTTAAAAAATAAAGAACATAATATCTTAGAAATGACATAATAAAATAGAGTATCTTAGAAATGCCAGTTTCACTAGACGCATTGATAAGAAAACATTAATTACATATCAACTTTGTTTCCTAAATTCCAAAAGTTTAAATATTAATTTACTTATTCTAAAAATAAATTTTGACACACTTAGTTTATTAAATAATTTTTTATAAATATTAAATTTTATTAATCTAACTATAAAATTAAAAGTTCTTACTAGTTTGATTAAGTTCATCAAATTTCATATAATTTAAAAAATTAATTAGCCGTTTAATTACTATATATTAATGGATAATATGTTTTCAAAATACAAGTAACTATTAATTATTATATTAGATATTACATAAAAAATATTATATTAAATATTTATGAATGTTTAATTTATCTTAAATTTAATATATATAATCATCACAATCCTCAAGAAGAACAATATATTAGAGTCAGATATGAAATAAAGACATATAAAATACAATATTTTAAAAGTATTAGAACCAAAACAATTGGCTCCGCCCAATTTTAATTTCATATTATTATATTTCTTACATAACAAATATAGATACAAGAGTTTGATCTAAAATTTTAATTGGGCGTAATCATATACTTAATAGGAGTTTAAGTTTATGATTGTACAATCATTTATGGGCATAATGTGCTACACATACTATAACTTTTCCTTTTCTAAATATATAGTTGACATTTTCAAGCATGCAATAATATTCACTTAACTATGTCTTCATGGGATAAATATGTATTTATATCCATCGCGGCTAATTAAAACCACCACTATATATAAATATGTATTCATAAAAATGTATTTTATATCCATTATGGCTAAAACCTCCATTATATATGCTTTTCATCCTTTATAAAACCACCGTCGAACAACTTCGACACATGTAGCTTCGACATCACCATCGAACAATTGTCACTGCTTGCACCCCAAAGGTCTTTCTATCTTTGTGTCACCTTGACCAAGTCTAAACAATGCTTGAACTAATTCCATAGCAAGGACTTTGAGAACAAGTCTGTTGGATTCTCCTTCAAAACTATCTTGTGAACTGTCACCATGCATTTAGCAATATTTTTGACAAAATGGAATCTCACGTCGATGTGCTTGGTTCTGTCAAAATATACTGGATTTCCCACCAAACCTTGCAACCATTTACCTTCCTTTACTACCTTTGCCAATGCCATGTACTTAGCCTCTATCGACAATGCCTTCGTCGATCGTAACGTTGCCTTCCAACTGACAAAGCATCCAATAATAGTAAATATATAACATGTCGTCGACCTTGTTTTATCCACATCACCCATATAGTCAAAATCACAATAACTAACAATTTTAGTAGTCTTTCCACTACCATCATACATAAAGCAAACATCAGTAGAGCCTTTCAAGTACCTTATGATCCACTTTACAGCTTCCCAGTGCTGTACTTTCAGATTCCCCGAGTCAACTTACTACGATCACAGCGTGTGAATTATCTGGCATTGAAACAGTACATGAGATTGCCAACCTTTATGGCACATGGAAACTTGTTTGTCTTCTCTACTCCATCATCAGTTTAAGGTGACTCCTTTGACAACAACTTGAAATAAACAGCCAAGGGAATACATGAAATGCACAACCTTTCCTTCTGTCAATCCACACGAATCTCCATACTTAATTTTTTGCTTGATGTGCCCAAGTCTTTCATGTTAAACTCACCTTTCAACTACGACGGCAACCTGTCAATCTCATCATTGGTTGCTAACATGTCTTCGACATACAATAACAAATAAACACTTGACCCATCCTGAACCTTCTTCATTGCTTTAGCCAATTCTGTTGAGTCTGCACACTCCAATGCATCCTTGTAGGAGAAAGGTTCATCACCAACAACATCATCAACCATAGCTAATGTATACAAACAACTGGGGCTACTTCTGACACATCCAAAGCACATGCAATTGAGTTAGAATACCTCAAAGGTCATCAAATCTTCCTCCTTGGCCTTCTTTTAGCAATGTTATAGGGTCTTTCTTGGTGTTCCACCTTTGTTGTTCCTTTCCAACACCAATTTCTAGCTTCACCTTGTTAATAGCAACATTGTCTCCCTTATCGACAACATCATGGTCAGTCTTGTTGATAACCCTTGTTGAATCTGCCTAATCACTCACAAACTCCACCTGCTGGTTCAACATTGTGGATTCGTCAATAGTCATAGTTGACAACCCGCAACTCCTTCTGCATTCCCTAAGCATACACACTTCTCTAATCATGCCTCAAGCATTCCATTTGCATGAGCATGCACTAGACAACCCAGAGTCCTCACACCAGAATAGTTGACAGGTTTCCTAGCCCATACTTCTCATGAAATTTTCATATCAATTGCATTTGACAGAGATCTATTTATAAGGTAAGTTATTGAAGACTTGAGAAAGAGGGTTGAATCATGTCTTTTGTCCAAATTTCTACAAAACTTAGAAACATAAAACCTGTGCAAAGATTAGTTGGCTCATGCTACTGATGAGCTAGCTCATCATAGTGCAGTAAATAAACTAGAAAATAGGTGCAAGTATGCACAAGCATCTAAATCTCTCATATAGCAAAAATAATCATGCAATCAAGCAAGAAATATGAAAGAGAAGGGTTAAGAGAAGATTGTACAAAGACATTTATCTTGGTTCACTGTCGATGTGGAACCTATGTCCAGTCCCTAATCAAGCGAAGATTTTTTTACTATTCAACGAGTATTATTTCTTTAATTCTAACTTCTCCAAGCTAATTACAGCACGATAGTCATGCAGGCTTGCTCACGGGTCACTCCCAAGCCTACACACTAGCACTCACAGCTATTAACAACAACCACAAAGGCTTTTACAGAGAAAGATGAAAGAAAAACACCCAAAACAAATAGTGAATATGCCAAGTTACGCTCTATACGAAATTACAAGGAAATGCTCAGAGGAAAGCTTACAATCTTCTTCCTTTTCATTTTTGAAGTCTCTGTTAGAAGGGAATATTTGAAGGCAAAAATAATTGGAATGTTGTAGCTAGTCCACTCCCTTCTAAAAAATTGTTTCTGGCTTTATGCATGGACATATCTTGCTTTTTGCAGAGTTATAAAAGTACCTAACACTTTTAGGATGTTGTCTCAAAATCTTTAACTCTCCCACGAGATATTGTAACTGTTAGCAGCTCCTTGGAATTGCCTAAAAGTTAATTTTTCTCTGAACAAGCAGAACATGGGCAGTGTTGCAATAACGTCATCAGCCGACTCATCTCCAATAATGAGTAGGATAATCTTGATCTTCAAGAGTGTTTTTTCTCTACTTGATCACACTCATCTCCATCACGAGCAAGCTTGTCTTGGACTTCAAAAAACTTTTTCAGGACACGTCTTGGCACAACAATAAGAGACTTCTTATCTTGAACAATAGTTGGCTTATCCAATATTTGAGAAAATTCTTAAATGCTCATGAGCCACTCCATCTTCAACAATTCTTGTATTTCTCTTGAAACTAACTCTCTCAACTTGAGAAATTCTCCATTTAATGTTCAATAAACCTACAACCATTGCTTTTAATTAAAATCAAGTCAAAGTTATCAAAGTTAAGTAATTAAATAATGTTTGGAATCATCACAAGTCAATGTTTAAGGGAAACCTTAGGCTAACAATTGTCGTATTAATCACCTTAGCCTAAAATACCTTAGTTAGACCAGCATTAATACACATACTTTGAGCACATTCCAACAAAGTTCTCATCATCGGTTCTACCACTCCCTTTCACAGAGCACTTGGTACAGTGCGGTGTCACATAATACCTTCTAACTTACATAACTTGTCAAATTCACCACTCTAGAAGTCTCCACCATTGTCAGTCATGAGCTTGATTGGTCGACCCATCTATTTTTCCACCATGGTCTTCCAATCCCAAAACTTGGCAAACACTTCACTCATCTATTTCATGAAGTAAACCCACACCTTTCTGGAGTAGTTTGTCACATCCCAAGTTTTAGGGAGTATGATGCTTTAGGATTAGACATTAATAACTCCTGAAACCTCATTAACACATGTTAAACTCAATACCATTTATCATAAAACTATAATCACTTAAACATGACCATATTAAATGCTTAAAAATATTGTCAAAATAACTTAAACAAATATGAGCAATATAGATTTTATTATCAATTATTTAAATTACAGACACTATATTTGTTGACTTTTATAAAAGACAAATGAACTTGACCTTATAACTGTAACTCTAAATATCCATGTTTTCAAGTCATCTCCATATAAGAAACGTGTCTCACTTTAAGATTGAACCAGTTCTCTAGACTAGAGGTACAAAAAATATTTGATTAGACTTTCAAAAAAATATAAAAATAGGTGAGTTTTGCAACTCAATAAATACAAAGGTACTTAAATGTCACTAACTAAAAGTAATAAAAATATGCTTTATACTGATAATAAGGATTAAATATCAAAAATATACTCTAATGCTTTTATTTAATATTCAACAAAAATGAATTCAAATTCTAATATATTAGAAATACTTTCTTTCAGGAAATTATTCTTTAAGGAATCTCATATTTATAAGAAATCTCTCTTATGAAAATCCTTTCTGATTAAATAATATTTTCTTACAAAAATATTCTCAGATTTTATTAGAAGAACAACTAACATATGTAGTAAACTCTAAACCTTTAGCCCTAAATATTTCCGGCTAAGCATCAAGCTTACTATTTATATAGCCCCAAATATTTTTCAGCCGGGCATCAAGCACACATAAATCTCATAACCATCTGGTTATTTATCATATCATGATATACCAAGAGTTCTTACTAGTACCTTTAATATTCCCAGATACATTATAAAAGAAATATAATGGTATAGTTTATACATGAAATCATAGAATGAAATATTAAAATTATAAATCTAGACATAATTAAATATAAATGCTCAAGATACCAAAATTGTTCAATAAAATATAGTATTTCAAAAACTAGAGTAGCTTAAGTTCATAAATTATATTGCGTATAGTAATTTTAAGATATAAACTATAATAAGATTATTTTTATAAACTTTTAAAAAAATTAAATTAAAGATTGAGTAATATTATGTAGCAACTTAAAAATATTTTAAATACTCACAATTATAAAAAAGAAGATTATATTAAATCAGTACTTTTCTATTTTTCTCTCACATGCACGGAGGCTCTCTTTTGCCTTCAATTTTTTAAAACTCCTTCTATTTACAGAGGCTTTGCAGCTTCACGAATACAGTACAATAGGACTTTTCGTGTGATATATCCAACCTATGTTTTCCTTAGGCATAAAGGAAAGCGTTCCTTCTTAATGTCAACATAATTTAATGCTACCATTTTATCTTCCAATGTCACCTAACCATTCCATTTTTTTCCAAAATCACATAAATGCTTCAACGCCACCATAAATGTTAATCTTTCATTCCCTCTTTCACTCTCACATGCGACACTCTTTCACACACGGCACTCTTTCACTTCACACTACTTCACATGTTCCATATTCTTTTTTTTTTTCCTACTATTATTAACTCCAATCTCCTATCCTCCAACTACCCACTTATGCTTTCATTCTTTTCCTCCTTTTTTTTTTTGGCATTTAATGCGAGGTTCTCGCATAATCGTCAATCGACATTGAGAAGCATCCCATCTCCAACAGTCTCATCGAAACAGACACAGCTGCAGTGCCATTCATTGCATTACTCGACAGATAATAATTCTTTTCTCGAAGTTTCCCCTTCAAAGTCACCATTGACCCTTTGTCACCGTCAAGACACCACCTCTACCTAAAAACTTATACGCTTGCAAGTCTAAGGTATTTAGAGAAATAAGATTTTTCCTCAGTTTTGGACCATGCCAAGCATCAAATGTCCCCACAGTTCCATCATGAAGACTGATCTAGACCTTGGCTCTACCTTCAATAGATATTACTCTATTAACTCCCAATTTGACATGCTCGTTTATCTTATAGTACGAAGAGAAAAAATGTCGATATGGAGTCATCTGGAAAGATGCACCAGTACCCAAAATCCACTCTTTGCTGGAGTCGTCAACAAATATTGTAAGAACCTCACCTTCTTCAGAATTGTCGTCGACTGAATTTTTGACAATGCTATCAACTACGTTTGTTGTAGTCTCAGATCTATCACCATTCTCCTTTTTCTTCCCTTTTCCTTGTTGACAATCTTTCTTGACGTGACCTGTCTCCTTGCACTAGAAACACCTCAAGTTAGTATAATTTTGCTTTAATTTTTACTTTTATTTACCCTTACTGCCCGACTCACTCTCCATGTTCCAACCTCATGTCACCACTAATTAAGCCACCTGCAACGATTCCACCATTTGATGCAAATACTAGCTCCTTTGACCGTAGTCTGTCGATAATTGAACTCGTTGAAATTGAATTCCTATCATATAACATAGTATCGACAAAAGTTTCATATGAAGGGGGTAATAAACACAAAAGAATGATTGCCTGATCTTCATCTTCAACCTTTACTCCAATACCTGACAAGTCAACCATGATTTTGGTGACCTCATAAATGTGGTCTAATATTGACATGTCTTCCCTGAGTTGAAGGGTGTACAGCCTTTGTTTTTTATACAACCTGTTGGTTAGTGTCTTTTTCTAATATCTATCCTCCAATTTCTTCCATAAACCAATAACAATGCTTTCGTCTATCATCTCATGCAAAACATTATCTGCTAGACATAACTGAATTATTCTTAACATTTTTATCTATTTTTCATCGACAGTTGAAGGCCAGGCTTCATCTCACTCTAACGCCTTTTCCAACCCTTGGTGCATAAGCAAAACCTTCATCTTCACTTTCGAAAGACTAAAGTTGTTAGACCTATCAAACTTCTCAATGTCAAATCTTGGCATGGCCATCTTGATCTACGCCTCTAGATCCTTATGTACCTTGAACTCTGATACCACTTGTTATGGAACAGGACAAAGGATCCAGCAAGTTTGATAAGAGATAATAAGGAATAGAAAAACCAACACACAGAGATTTAATGTAGTTTGGCCACTAAAGACCTATACCCACGGTAGAAAAACAACCCACAAAAACTCACTATGAAGAAGAAGGATTACAATGCTTCAATGAATCACACAACCTAGAACCCCTGTTACATACAGCACTCACAGTCACAGTATTTACAAGAACTCTCCTCTCAAAGTATCTCTATTTTTCAGAGTTGTTCTCAGCCATTAGAAGAACCCTAATCCCCTTTTATATAAAATATATGACTAATCTCCTAATACAAATAGAATCCCACAAAATAATAAAACTTAATTATAACAAGTTTCTCGCTCCTATTCAAATCTAAATCTCCTTAATTTTAGGCAATCATCCAATCTCTTGATTTTTGGAACTGCGGGCGTAGAGATCAAGTTAAATTCTAGCCATAATCCAACAAGTTTGGTTGATGCGAAAATTTAACCAAAAAAATCCTTAGTGTATAACTAAAAAGAATGATAAAAGATTTTGTGACTTGAAGCAACTCAATTGTAATTTCCTTTTATCATTTTAACTTTCAATCTAATTCAAGTGCCTACATTTAATCTTCATACCTAAGTATTATAGGAAGATTATTTCAGTTTTAAATTTGTTTAAATTTATTTTTGCTGTACTCTTTGCCGAATATTTTTTTTATTATTATCATAACCAATCCTATCAGATTGTAATTAATTTACTAAAAGTGTAGAAATAATGAAATGATATAATAAAATGTTCTGAACCCAAACTGTGAACAAGAACTAAATAAAAGTTTTAACTTATAATTAGCATTCCTTCAATCCTACCAACTTCAACAGGTGAGAATAATCAATCCTCTTCTCATGAATTCAAAGTCTGAATATCACCATCTTTCCTTTACATTATATATAGGGAAAACTAACACGTATACAGGGGTAGCTTGTTTAGGGCATAGGATAGCAGCTACCGCCAATTTTTTTTTTTAATTAGAGATAGATAAGTAATTTTATCTCTTAAAAATTTGTTTTTTGCTAACTTACACAATTTAGGAGAGATTTTTGTTTAGACTCCATAAAATTTGTATAAACTAAGCCTATAAAAAACTAATGTATCATAGAATAAATAAAAAAATTGACACATCATTAATGCTTATTTGATTATGTGTAAATTTTTTATTGATTCGTTAAGTAAACTAAGTTTATAGAAGAATTTCTCCTAGACCTCAAAAATTTGTTTTCACCCCCAAAATTTTACCTTTATGCCTTCCTCTTTCTTCACTTCCAAAATTTGGCTCCCAATCTGTCTTTCTCTTTTTGATAAGTTTTCACTTCATCACTTTTAACAACGTATTAGTTACTAGATGAGCAGATGCATGGTAGTCCTATAATGATGCTCAAGTACTTCATCCTAGTTCATTAGACTATAGTTAGATGGCTCCTCCAAAATTTTAGGTCATGTTCTGTCGCTACACATATACCTGCATACTTAGAGGGCTTAGTTCGAATTCTTCCTCAGGCATATTTTCTTTCTTAGGTCAACTCGTCATGATTCACGGGACTCACTAATCCTGAACTAGTTCATTATGATATTTTTTTGTGTTTTGCCAACAACATGGGAAAAATGAAAGTAAATTGGAGATGTAACCTTCCTAATTTGATCCATGTATAGATAAGATCTTTGGATTTAAAAAGGTGCAAATGACTCCTTTATGCACACAAAAAAAAAAATTCGCTAAATAAATCATTAAATATCTTATGGAGTTGTTATATAACATTAAAAAAATTAGTAAAAATTATAAATAATGTATTAATCAAGTTAGTTGTTCACTTAAATCTAATTTTTTTTCTTTAATTAAGTGTGGCATTATTTGAGTTTAATACATGCTTTTATTTCTTTGTTTATTTTTTCCATTAATTTGTTTGGTGTTACGTGACAAATTTTATAAAATGTAACAAAGGGTACAATCCGCACTTACACATATACCAAATTTAACGAGTGTAAGTTGCAATTTAGCAAAAACTAAAAATAAAAATAAAAAGGGAAACTATTATTTTGGGTCGACTTTGGGGACAAGGCGAAACAATCCTGATTAGCTATTATGTAGGTCCAGTCCAATCCATCTACGTAAGAAAAGAAACAAAAACAAAAGTGACTTTGAAATTGGATCTGGTTCTTACGTTCTTTTCTTGCTGTAGTTCTTATATGGACTTAGAGAATACTATCTCATTAGGATTATATGTAGCCCATAACGGAAACCTTAAAGCAACTCATGAGATGTTCGTACTACTGAAAGCCCAAAGTGTAAGACCCAATATATGATTGGACAGTTTTCCCTTCCCTTTTCTAATCATCTATAGTGCAAGAAAATAACATACTTTTTTAACTATAGTATTCATATATTTTTTTAACTATATATGCTCAAATATAATATATTTATTAATTATTAATATTTTTTTAAATTTTAAGTATTTATTATAAAAAATAATAACTAATAAATACTTGACAAAATAATACTTTAAAGAAAAGGTTAAAATTCAATAAATTTCTCCAATTATGAGCTATGTGTAAAAAAAAATTATACTTTGAAACCTATCAACACAACACTTTGAACTTATTAAAATATGTATACTAATGCATATTGACTCCCATGCGCATGTGTAAAAATCCTCTATAAATAGTTAAAATGGACGGTTTAATAAGTTTAAAAAATTATATTTATAAGTTTCGAATCATAAAATAGTTTTTTACGCATATCCAATAATTAAAGAAGGTTTCTTAAATTTTGGCCTAAAAAAAGCCATGATACCATAATAACAGCCGATATAATGAAATTAAGTGACCGTCGAATATCTGATTTTTAGTTCTAAACAGTTATGCATGTTGTATTAATTAGATAGCCTACAAATGACCTCAAAGATCTGCTTTTTCCTAACAAACTAGATTTAAACTCTTGCCATGTACTGTAAATTTGTTATAAAAATATAAATAAAAATATTATTAATTAGTAATAATTTATAATATTTATTTAAACAAAAAGACTAAAAAAATATAAAATTCACTTAATTAATTAAATAATTAAACATAAATATGTTATTATAATTTTAACTAATTATCGATCATGATAAATAACAAATAATCAATAAAAGATTTTATTTCAGTAAGAGAACTTAGCAAAATAAATATTTATTTTAAGATATTTTCTATCATTATATTTAATGACCATATAATGGATTGATTAAATACATGTATTAAAAAAAGCCAGAGTTATAGTAAATAAAATTAGTTACAAAATAATAGAATTTATTATAATATATATCTTAGTTATAAAACCAAATAAAATTAAACATATATTAATAGAAGTGTATCAAATGACAACAATAATAGAAATATATAAAAGTTAAGACTATATTTAAAATAATAATATATTGTTAACTCACTATAAGAACATATAAAAGTTAAAACTCTTAAAAATATTAATTAACTAATTTCAAAATAATTTTAACTAAAAAATATTAATTCATTAATGTTTGATTGACAATCAATCAAGCAAAGATATGCAAAAAAGTAATAATAATATAAATACAAAAAGACAATTAATAAAGTGATATGTAAAAAGAATACTAATAGACTTAAATTTGAATTACTAATGGAAGCAATCCGATGATATGTAAAAAATATACTAATAATATATTTATCTGTGAAATATAATTCTTTTATGAAAAAATATTATTTTTATGACAAAATTTGATTTTATTTGTACACAATAAAATATGAATGTGAATTCATATTGTAAAAAGCTTGAGATTATTTCATTTTAAAAAATATCATAACGTTAGAAAAATATCACATCCTAATTTTAAAAAATATGATCGCTCAAGTATTATGCATTCCTATTCCCAAAGCCTCATTATTACATATTAAACTTAATACATTTTAACATAAAACTATAATTATTTAAATTTTATTATATCAAATATATAAATAACAAATCAAAATATCTAATACATATACGAAGAAGACTTACCACTTTTGGTGGAATGGTATCACTTTGCCGCTAAATCATTAACAGCTTCGTATGATTTTATATAATTATATTAATTTGTGTTTTTATTTTTAATATATATATATATATATATATATTAAAAAAATATTTTAGCATATTAATTATAAATAAATAAATTTAATAAAAATATATTTATTAAGAAACTACAATTTTAATAAGATAAATCTTCAAGATATTGAGAAAATAAAAATAAAATAAATATTCAAGATGAATTAATTATTAAAAATTATATAAATAACAAATGTATAATATATTTATAGAAATATAAATACAAGTTTTTTTTTATTTAAAGATCGAATTTATTATTGGGCAAAATCTGCCAACAAAAAGTCACGAATAAAAGTTGGAGGAGACCCCATCCAGGAGTCATTACAATTGCCATATAAGGCATGTTTAGCTAGTCTATCTACAAAAGCATTCTGGTCTCTAGGAAAAAAACTACAATCAAAGGCACAGAACCAGCAGGCTATAAGGTTAATATCTCTGATGGTGAAACCATTGCTGGAGAGATCTTGTTGACCACCTTGTATAGCTCTGTAGACATTATAAGAGTCACTTACTAACTAGACTTTTTCAAGGCCTAGTTCTCTTGCAAAAATAAGCCCTTCCAATGCTGCTAGAAGCTCCGCACGGTAGGATTCTACATAGCCATTCCTCTTGCAGCATTTGCAAGTGATGAAGCTGTTAGAAATGTGTCTCATGTTTAATGGGAATTAAGCATGATTTAATTAAAACATATTAAAGGACTAAAAGGTTAATTAGTTATAAGTTAAGGGAGGTTATGAAAAAGGATAATTAAGTAATTGCTTGATGGGAGTAATTATCTGATGATTATGGGATGTTATCCTAAGTGATAACTGATGGTTTTTGAAATTCAAAAGAAATCGATAACTGATGGTACTATCTGATGGTTTTTGAATTTCAAATTAAACCCCTATATATTTAGTCTCTACCCATAAGGATACGCAACAGTTTATTTCTATCAGAAAGTGAAAAGCGTAAGCAAGAAAGGGGAATGGACCGATAAAGATTTAACAATCAAGAAGGCTTTCAGATCTGAAGTTTATTCCGCATCATGGATAAAGGTTAGTACCATTTATTGATTTGATTTTAATGTATGTGAAAAACCATAAATTCCTAAGATCCTAATTGTGTTTCTAGTATGATGAACCATAATGTAAAGGACACAAATTTTATGTTTACATGTGGTATCAGAGCAAGGTTTGGGAATTCATGATTTTCCATGTATGATAATTTTTAAATCGTTCTTACAAAATGAACATGAAAGAGAAAGATCTGAGAAATCCAGATCTGAGAAATCGTTCAAAAAAAAAAAGAGAAAGGGTTGCTGCAGAACCCCTCTGTTTTCCGTCAGTTTTTCCGGCGTTTTCCCTGTTTTCCGGCGAAGGGCTTCCGACCCGCTGTTCCTCCTGCTTCTCTTCACGGACAGCCGCGCACCGCTGCAATTCAGGCCATCGACCAACCGAATGTTTTTGGTTTTGGCCGAAAATTTCGTTTTCTGACGAGAGTTTGACGATGGGTTCGGAGGAAGCGTGACAGATCCGTGAGACCGAATCCTGGCGAGGATGAGTTGGTCGTGCCTCCCCCGACCACCGTGGACTCCTTCCGTTGCGCCGATGGCAGTTTTTGCCTCTAAGGTGGTGCGCTGGAAAAACTAGGAACTGCATAATCGTTGCTGCAGAAATTTCGCGCTACTGTTCCCAACTATAGCTGCGGTTTCGGATTTCTGGCGGTGGCAGTTCTCTCGTTGAAAAGATTTGCGGAAGATGGTCGGTAAAGGAGGACGCGTGAAGGAACCTGCTCCGTGATCGGGGTCTGGTACGGTGGAGAGAACGACCGGAGATTATGGTTTCGCGTTTGGGGCTGGGGTTCCAGCTGGGAGTTGGGATCTGTATCGCGAGGGGTTTCCATATGGGTCCTGGCCGGTGGTTGTTGCCTGGGCTCGGAGGGGTTAACCGGACTGTGAAGGTTCTTGGCGTCCGCCGGATAAGACGACGAACATGATGGTTCTGGCGCCGCCGAAGAGATGGACCGGACTGTGAAGTTCTGCCGCCGGAGAAGACGACCGGAGGTGGCACCGGAGATGGTGGTTCGGTTGCTGATGAGATTCAAAAAAAGAAAAAAAGAAAAAAAGGAAAGGAGGAAATTTGAATGTGAAATTTTAATCCTATAATTGTTTAGAAAATATTTCTGTTTGGAATTAAGTATGATGGATTTGTTAGTCACCAAAGTGGCCAAATTCTTATGAATTATTTTAATTCTGAACAGTATTGATTGTGTTTCAATTACCCATAATTTTGATGCTATAAATAACATGAAAATTATTTTTTTATGGGTAAATTGAAGTTCATTATTATAAGGCAATTAAGGATCAACCCAAAGGTTTGATTACTTGTCTTTATAATAAATGAGCATGAATGTTGGTGATGTGAATATATTATTAGTTATATTTATCAAGGTTCTGAAAACTGAACCGGTGATTGAACCGGTCGAGGTACTGATTCAAGGTTCAATGGTCGAACCGTGGTTGAACCGTGGTCGAACCGGAGTATAATTAAATATATATTTATATTTATATATAATATATATAATTATTTATATAGTACTAAAATAAATAAAAATTATAAAATACAATATAAATTAATAATAAATTTTTGAAATACAAAAAAATAATATCATAGATCAAAAAAATATTACATTCATATAATCAACACAACAAAAAAATGTCATAAAGTAAAAAAATATTACATTCATATAAATACATAAATTCAACAATATTCCATCAAAAGTAATCATAAAAAATTTCACAAATTATACAGGATCATCATAATCGGCATTAAGTTGTTGAACATTTTCATTAAAAAGATCTTGTTCATCTCCACCATCATGATCATCATCAAATGAAGGCTGCATTGTTGCTTGACTTGCTTCAGCCATACCAAATTCAGTATCAATATCTCTGCCTTCTAAAGAAAAAAAAGACTTAATTAGTTAATAAATAATATTATAAATTATAATACACAATATCAATACTTTTATATAGAACTATAAGAATAAGACTTACCAACATGATAAGAAGGAATAGCATTGTCTTGATAAATTAAATTTTCAATCTCTTCATTATCAAATTCTGGTTCAGGATCTTCTTCCATCACCCAAAAGTCAACATTGTCAATACTTTCATAATCAATTGGATCATAAGTCCTTTTCTTTCGATGCAACCTAGAACAAATAAACAAAGTATTATAATTATTTTTCAGCTAACTAACCTAAAGTTTTAAACATAATAAATGACGCCATTAATATAGAAGTGTTAAATACTTAAATTATTAATATACCTGGATTTAAGACGCAAGTTGTAAGTGACATACACAAGATCATTAAGTCTTTGATGCTCCAGCCTATTCCTCCTTTTAGTATGAATTTGTTCAAAAAGACTCCATTTCGTTCGCATCCTGAGGAAGAAGCTGTCTGACTAAGGATACGATATGCTATATTTTTCAAACATGGAGTACTGTGGCAAAAAATGTCCACCATTCATCTACATAGAAATAAATATAATTCTCAATATCAACCATCGATTATATATTATAAGTTTCAAAATATTAAAACAAAATCAGCATATAAAAAATAAATTGCTTACTTGGTTAAAGCTCCTTAGCTGCTGTCAAAGCAAGTAGGCATCAAAATTTTCCTTGCGCTGCCGATACACCTGTATCTCCTTCATTACTTTAAGTGGATCATTGCAAAGGCTTTTTATATCAAACAAGTTAAGTAAACCTTGCATGATCCTGTGCTTCTCAATGAATTTCTCATCATAAAAGAAAGCAGGATTTAAAAAGTAAGATGCTGCATGGAGATTCTGATGCAAGTGCTTATCCCATCGAGCCTTACTGATTTCTATAATAAGGCTTGTACAAGTTTTTCCTAATCTTAAACATATGCTTGATAGCATTTTTTGCCCTTTGCATGCCTTCATATACATATCCCAATGAAGGTTTTTCATCAGCATCCACTATTCTCAACAATCTAATTAAAAGGGTTTACAATCTTTACCGTAGTAAAGCAATCATGCCAAAACTTATTATCCAAGATAATATCACTAACATCTTTCCCATTAACACTTCTTCCCAACTTGTGTCCAGTGAAGTGCTTGTCTACAACTAAAGCTTGCAAGTCTTCCTTGTGTTCATAAATACTTTTTAAAGTAATAAAAACAGTAACAAAACGAGTAGCTCCTGGACGAACAATTTCCTTCCAATCTGGCCTTTTTTCTAAGCCAAGACAAAAACACCATATGATTGTAAACAAATATTGTTATCTTTGAAGCACGGGATGCAAGGTTAGCTACATGGGGCATGTTGCTAATATCTTTCAAAATAAGATTAATGCAATGGGCAGCATAAGGAGACCAAAAAATATGTTTATACTTATCATGAATAAGTCTTCCAGCTGCCACATAATTAGCTGCATTGTCAGTCACCACATGCACAACATTACTGGGCCCAATCCATTCAATAACATCAACAAACAAGTTAAATAATGTTGTGGCATTTTTCACCATGTCTGAAGCATCAACAGATTTTAGAAATGATACACCAGCAGGACAATACACCAAAAAATTAATTAGAGTTCGTTGTCTTTGATCAGTCCAACCATCAGCCATAAGTGTACAACCAGTTTCTTTCCATGAGCTCCGATAACTATCAACAAGTAGCTGATACTCATTCTTAAGGATCTCCCAACAAGTGAACCCTCATTTTATCATAAGATGGACCTTTTAAAACCAGGCCCAATAGCAGCAATACCATCCAATGCACCTTGAAAATAAGGTGATTGAATTGCATTAAATGGAATGCCTGCATCAACCAATCCATCTAGCTATTCCCAATTTAGCTTTATGTATGGCCTCTTTTGCTAGCAAAAACACTTTTTAAAAACTTGGTTGGGCTCCTGGAGTTGTCCTTGGTGCAAAATATTTACCAATTGGTTGGGAAGCAGTTACTTTTCGTTTGCCTTTGTCTCCAATATGCTGCATCTTAGTTGGTGGAGGTGAAGGAGTAATCATCTCTTGTTCTTCTTGTTCTTCTGCTTCATCATAATCATCACCAAAGCTCACTTTATTATTTTTATTTTTTTTTACTTGTATTCCAAATGTGATAACATTTGGCACATTAACATCATAAGGAACTTTTTGTTGCACGAAAGCTATTTGTCCTTGTTTTCCTGCAAGATGCTGGTTCATCCTATTAATACCCTCCTCCTTTATATCGTGTCAAACAAAATATACAAGTGTACACTGGCTTTCCATTTTCATGAGCTAAACTAACATGTTTCCATGCTGGATCACTTTTTCCACGACTAGAACCTTGAGGAGGATTGCTGGTCAACAGTATTACTTTCTACTTGTCTGATTATTAGAATTATCCATATCTGAATAAAGAGGGGATAAATAGCTTAGACTTCATGCCTAAAAAAATATTTCCATGCTGTTGTGATGCAAGAATATAAAAAAATTTCTATAGATGTCTAAGGATTTACTAAAGCTAATGAAGTAATGCTAGGCTTCAATGGCCTGCAGCAAAAATAAGTGAAATTTTTCGTTTACAAAGACATTTCATGTAGGCAAAATCTAATATTGAACCAAGTTAACCAACCTAAAAATACCAACTGTCAACATCAATTTCGCAATTCTAGTTGCAGTGTCTTTGAAGCATTTTATCAAACACTACATGCGCAACTAAACAACAATTATAGAAACAAAAATGCTACAACCCACACAGTGTACACGGCACAAACAATAATCAAAATCATCTGCAAGATCAAATCAAACACACAATCTTTCTCATTCTCGGCATCCAGATTCCAGATACAAAAACGGAAAAATCCTCAGAAAATAAAAATAAAAATGTGCAGAGGTGTATCCGTGTATACCTCGAGGATCTCCGATAGCGAGGGTTTCTAACGGTAAGAAACCGGAGTCGAGGATGCACCGACACAGACGAACGCACCGACGCAGACGGACGCACCGACGCAGACGGATGCACGCGGGTTTCGGCTTCCGCTTCCGCAGCGAGCCAGCGAGGGTTTCGGTGAGAGACGACCGAACGGTGAGACGTGAGAGACGACGCGGAGCAGCGAGGGCGAGGGTTTCGGTGAGAGACGACCGAACGGCGAGACGACAGAGACGATGTGCAGCAGCGAGGCGAGGGTTTCCGGCTTTCCGCAGCGAGGGCGAGGGTTCCGCAGCGAGGGCGAGTGTTTCGGTTTTCATGCAAACCGAAACGACGTCGTCCCATTTTTTTTTTTGAAAAATATATATTGAAACGACGTCGTTTTGACGTAAATATTCAAAAAAAAAAAAAAGAGAAACCCGGGCAACCGTACGGACCGGCGCCGGTTTGCCCGGTTTGAGACCGGTTCACCGGTTTTTGACCAGTTTTTGACCGCCACGGTTTTGGACGATGACCCGGACCGGTTAGGGAACCGGTTCCCGGTCCGACCGGCCGGTCCAGTCCGGTTTTCAGAACCTTGATATTTATATATCCAAAGATAATAAATATTTCTAGTTAGTGTATACATCATTGCCAAATTATGTGAAATTTTTATTAGCATCATTATATTGAATGTTGTATATTGATGGATTGCCCAAAGGTGAACATCAATATGCATTGTATGAAATGTATCTGAATCTGTGAAGCATGTTAATGTGTATGTATGTATAACTCAAAGTATTAATGTTGTGGAAGAGCTCTCCCAAACTACTGATAAGTGTCTTGCTGGGACACTATTGAGTACATTGACCACCATGAAATTTGATGGTTATCGTACAATGTATGAGCATGTTATGACGAATATTGCAGCAAGACTGAAATCATTGGGGATGGATGTGCAAGAAAATTTCCTGGTGCAGTTCATCCTGAACTCATTACTGGCTGAGTATGGTCCTTTTCAGATGAACTATAATATCATGAAGGATAAATGGAATGTGCATGAATTGCACAGTATGTTGGTTCAGGAAGAGACCAGACTCAAGAATCAGGGAATTCATTCCATCAATTATGTGAAAGGTCAAGGAGCTGAAAAGAAAAGTTTCAAGAAATATGAGAAGAAGGGAGGAGGACCTCTGAAGGTTAATGAGGCTTCTTCTTCTAAAATTCACAATAAGGAACATAATAGAAACATATGTCATTTCTATAAGAAGGCTGGGCACTTCCAAAAGGACTGCTCGAAACGTAAGGCTTGGTTCGAAAAGAAAGGTAACCCTAGTGCTTATGTATGTTATGAATCAAACCTACTTGAAGTTCCTTATAACACTTGGTGGATTGATTCTGGATGTACTGTTTATGTTTCTAATATGTTACAGGGATTCCTTACAACTCAGGCCACAAAGCCAAATGAAAAGTTTGTCTTCATGGGCAATGGAATGAAAGCTCCAGTGGAAGCTGTCGGGACTTATCGTTTAATCCTTGACACTGGATATTCGTTTAGATTTGGTAGTGGTTGTTTCAGTTTGTACAAGCACAATCATTTGATTGGCAATGGTACCTTATGTGATAGATTATATAAATTATGTCTTGATAATCTATATGCTGAAACACTTATGACCTTGCATCATAACGTTGGCACTAAACGTGCCTTAATAAATGAATGTTCTGCTTACTTGTGGCATAAACGTTTGGGACATATTTCCAAAGAAAGAATGGAAAGATTAGTAAATAATGAAATCCTTCCGGATTTAGATTTTACTGATCTGAATGTATGTGCGGATTGTATTAAAGATAAACAAATAAAACACACAAAGAAATGAGCCACAAGAAGCACTCAGCTTCTTGAAATTATACACACTGATATATGTGGGCCTTTTGATGTTAACGCTTTCAATAAAGAAAGATACTTTATCACCTTCATTGATGATTGTTCACGTTATGGTTATGTCTATTTGTTACATGATAAATCTCAGGCTGTAAATGCCTTGGAGATTTACATTGATGAAGTTGAAAGGCAATTAGACAGAAAGGTAAAAATTGTCAGATTTGATAGGGGTGGAGAGTATTATGGAAGGTATGATGAAAGCGGACAACATCCGGGTCCATTTGCTAAATTCCTTGAAAAGAGAGGCATATGTGCTCAATACACAATGCCAGGTACACCACAACAAAATGGTGTGTCAGAAAGGCGTAATAGAACCTTGTTAGATATGGTTAGGAGTTTGTTAAGTAATTCATCTTTACCCATTTCGTTGTGGACTTATGCTCTTAAAACTGCCATGTATCTGTTGAATAGGGTTCCTAGTAAGGCAGTTCCAAAGACTCCTTTTGAACTGTGGACTGGAAGGAAACCTAGTCTAAGGCACCTGCATGTTTGGGGTTGCCAGGCAGAAATTAAATACTATAATCCACAAGAAAAGAAACTGAATGCAAGAACAATCAGTGGATATTTCATTGGTTATCCAGAAAAATTAAAAGGGTATAGATTTTATTGTTCTAATCATACTACAAGGATTATTGAAACTAGAAATGCTAGGTTCATTGAGAATGGTGAAGTTAGTGGGAGTGAAACACCACACGTAAAGTGGAGATTCAAGAATTGAGAGTACAAGTTCCCTTGACTTGTGTCTCTAATAAAGTTGTTGTTCCTCATGTTATTGTACCGATTAATAATAATGAAGAACAACAAATAAATGATCCCACTACTCATAATGAAATTATAGTAAATGAACCTAATGAGCCCATAGTAGAAGAACCACAACAAATAGCATTAAGAAGATCTCAAAGAAAAAGGAGATCCGCTATTTCTAATGACTATGTAGTATATCTACAAGAGTCTGAATTTGACTTGGGAATGGAAGATGATCCAGTTACGTTTTCACAAGTCATGAATAGTAACAATGGTGAAAAATGGTCAGATGCCATGAAAGAAGAATTGAAATCTATGGAACATAATGACGTTTGGGACCTTGCTGAGTTACCAGAAGGTAGTAAGAGAGTTGGATGTAAATGGATTTTTAAGACCAAACGTGACTCTCATGGTAACTTAGAACGTTACAAGACCAGACTAGTTGCAAAAAGGATTCACTCAGAAATATGGCATCGACTATAAGGAGACCTTTTCACCAGTATCCAAGAAAGATTCTTTAAGAATCATTATGGCATTGGTGACTCATTATGATTTAGAGTTACACTAAATGGATGTGAAAACTGCCTTTTTAAATGAAAATTTAGAGGAAGATGTGTACATGGACCAACCAATGGGGTTCATAGAAAAAGGAAAAGAGCACATGGTGTGCAAACTTAAGAAATCAATATACGGACTTAAACAAGCTTCACGACAATGGTACCTTAAGTTTAACGATACTGTTGTTTCCTTTGGATTTAAAGAAAACACCGTCGATCGGTGTATATATCTAAAGGTCAATGGGAGTAAGTTTATATTTTTGATTCTGTATATTAATAACATCTTGCTTGCAACTAATAATCTTGGTCTTCTGAGTGATACTAAGATATTTCTCTCTAGTAACTTTGAAATGAAAGATATGGATGAAGCAACCTATGTAATTGGGATAGAGATATTCCGTGACAGATCACAAGGAATGTTAGGTTTGTCTCAGAAAACATATATTAATAAAGTTTTAGAGATATTTGAAATGGAAAAGTGCTCATCATCTCTGGTTCCAATTCAGAAAGGAGACAAATTTAGTCTCATGTAATGTCCTAAGAATGATTTGGAACGGAAAGAAATGGAAGCAATTCCATATGCATCGCTTGTTGGGAGCTTAATGTATGCTCAGACATGTACGAGACCAGATATTAGTTTTGCAGTTAGAATGTTAGGAAGATACCAGAGTAATCCTAGTATGGATCATTGGAAAGCTGCAAAGAAAGTTCTGATATATTTGCAAGGAACAAAGAATCGCATGCTTACTTATAGGAAATCCAACAACCTTGAGGTCATTGGATATTCAGATTCAGACTTTGCCGGATGTGTGGACACAAAAAAATCTATTTTTGGTTATTTGTATCTTTTAGCTAGAGGAGCTATATTATGGAAAAGTGCGAAGCAGTCTGTAATTGCTGCATCCACTATGGAAGCTTAATTTGTGGCATGCTTTGAGGCCATGGTTCAGGCTAAATGGCTACGGAACTTTATTTCAGGGCTTGGATTGGTCGACAGTATTGATAGGCCGCTGAGAATTTATTGTGACAATTCTGCAGCAGTCTTCTTTTCTAAAAACGACAAGTATTCCAAAGGTGCTAAGCATATGGAGTTGAAATACTTTGTCGTTAAAGAAGAGGTTCAGAAACATAGAGTGTCTATAGAGCATGTTAGCACCGATCTTATGATAGCTGATCCCTTGACGAAGGGATTACCGCCCAAAATATTTACTGGTCATTTGTATAGTATGGGCATTATGTCAGCTAATGACTATTGATCATTATTGTAATTATTGACTATTGACGTTCTGAGCTCATTAATATATAAGTTTCTGAAATTTTCCTATTTTTTCAAATTTATGTATACATGCATGTATGAATGATGATGTTGAAATACAGGATTTGTCCCTAATGAAGACATTATTGTTTGCTATGGGACATAATGTATACTTCCATTAAAGTATTATATTAGGGAGAAGAGCTAATATAGTAGTACATAGAAGGAACTATGCCGATTTGATAGTGTAGAACCGCCATGACTCTTGTTGGTTTTATTCCTAATTATGAATTATGATGCAACTAATGTATGAAACCTTTAGCCGAATTTATGCGCATTAAAGTTGATGTTTTATTAAATCATGGAATGACATTTACCATATGAGCCAAGTGGGAGAATGTTAGAAATGTGTCTCATGTTTTAATGGGAATTAAGCATGATTTAGTTAAAACATATTAAAGGACTAAAAGGTTAATTAGTTATAAGTTAAGGGAGGTTATGAAAAGGATAATTAAGTAATTGCTTGATGGGAGCAATTATCTGATGATTATGGGATGTTATCCTAAGTGATAACTGATGGTTTTGAAATTTAAAAGAAACCGATAACTGATGGTACTATCTGATGGTTTTGAATTTTAAATTAAACCCCTATATATTCAGTCTCTACCCATAAGGATACGCAACAGTTTATTTCCATCAGAACGTGAAAAGCATAAGCAAGAAAGGGGAAGGGACCGATAAAGATTCAACAATCAAGAAGGCTTTCAAATCTGAAGTTTATTCCGCATCATGGATAAAGGTTAGTACCATTTATTGATTTGATTTTAATGTATGTGAAAACCATGAATTCCTAAGATCCTAATTGTATTCTAGTATGATGAACCATAATATAAATGACACAAATTTATGTTTACAGAAGCCACCTTTAGGAGCAAAAATAATAATGCCAATCCCATAAGTCTGCGCAGAGGGATGAATAGCCACATCTACATTGACTCTGATCAGGTTTCGAGATGAGAGTTGCATAAGGTGCAGTCTAGGAGGCTGCCTCATAGAAAAACTCCTCTTTCATCCCAGCATCCCTAAATTTCTGCAGATAAGTTGCTGCTTGAACAGCTGTTTGGCAAGGTGATTTGGCTGCCTTCCCTTGCCATAGTTGATTACGTTCGCCCCAAATTGCCCGCCAACACATCGCTAATGATTCCAAGGATTTAACACTAATGGAAGATGATAAACTTGAGAGCTGAGTTAGCCACTCCTCTTCGTGAACAGTCATAGCATAAACCTCCTGACAGTTTAACTGGATAACCTCTTTTGAAAAAGGGCACTCCCAGAAAAGATGGTAGACATCCTCTGGGACTGATTTACAGAAATAACACCTCCCTCTTGCATCAACACCTCGGCAAGCAAGTTGGATCTGGGTTGGGATAATGTTTCTACAATCTCTCCATAAGAACACCGAACTTTAGGTGGGACTTTGAGTTTCGAGATCTTCTTCCAGATATGAGAGTAAGATTTTTAAATGGCAATCTTGTGCTGCAAGTCTTCTTCATAATTAGCTAGTTTGGAATTTAGAGCTACCTTATATGTACTCTTGACTGAGAAGATCGCCCTTCTGTCATGGATCCAATATGGATGGTCCTCATTCGGGACTTGGCAAAGAGGCATTTGCAAGACAAGTTAGCTTCCTCTGGTACGAAAATTGACTTCACCAGAGCCCCATTCCAGCACCTGGTCTCATGGTTAATTAGTTGAGCAACTCTTTCTATTGACGGGCCCACACCTGCAGGTCTTGTTGGTTTGAATTGCTCCAGCGATGGCAACCATGGATCATCCCATATCCTGATTGTGAGACCATTGTCCACTTTCCACTCGAGGCCCTGCTGCAGAAGCTCACGACCTGCAAGGATGCTACGCCAAGAATATGATGGGTTAGCACCAACATGAGCATTAAGGAAATTCCCTCTTTGGAAATATTTGGCTCGTAGAATGCGAGCTGCCAAAATATCTGGGAAGTGCATCAATCTCCATCCCTACTTTGCAAGCATATCAATATTAAATAAGTGTAAGTCTCTGAATCCCATGCCTCCAGTACCTTTAGGCCAACATAGTTTGTCCCAACTCATCCAATGAATCTTCCTTGCAGTGGATTGGGACCCCCACCAAGATTTACAAATCATGTCACCTGACTCCTTGCACAGAGAAATAGGTATTTTAAAGCAGGACATTGTGTAGGTAGGGATTGCCTGTGCAAGCGCTTTAATAAGGACCTCTGTACCTCCTTTTGATAAGAGCTTTTCTTTCCAACCCAGTAGTCTCTTCCAAAATCTATCTTTAATAGACTGAAAAGTACTGTTTTTTGATCTATCTACCATTGTAGGGAGGCCCAGATACCTCTCACTGAAAACCACTAGTTGAATATCAATGACCGATTGAATTATTTGTTTCGTGTTGGCTGGAACGCAAGGGCTGAATATAATTGCAGACTTCTCCAAATTCACCTATTGACCTGAGGCTCTACCATAGAGAGACAGAACTCTCTTCACTCCTTCACAATCCTCGGGGATGCTTTTGAAAAAATTAAGCTATCATCGACGAAGAATAAGTGGGAGATTGAAGGTGCTGACCTGCAAACTTTCAAACCATGAATTTTCCCATTTTCTTCAGCAGCTGTCAACAGGGCTAAGAGACCTGCTGTACAAATGACAAATAGATAAGGTGATAAAGGGCCTCCTTGTCTCAAACCCCATTGGGGGGTAAAGGTTTGGTGTGGAACACCACTAAGTAGCATAAAGAAGGAGACAAAGGAAACACATGCCATAATCAAAGAGATCCAGTATTCACAAAAACCCAATTTCCTCATGATAGCTTCTAAGAATGCCCACTCTACTCTATCACAGGCCTTACTCATATCTAGTTTCATTGCAAGATATCCTTCCTTACCAGAGCGCGTAGATTTTAGAGCATGGATGAGCTCATAGGCAATCAAGACATTATCTGTGAGGTGTCTATTCTGAACAAAAGCACTCTGTGTATATGAGATGATATTAGGTAGAATAACTTTCAATCTATTAGCCGGAGTTTTAGCTATGATTTTGAAGAAGACATTGCAAAGTGAAATTGGTCTTAGCTGTGACATACTCTCTGGATTTTGCAATTTAGGCACCAAGACTATGAAGGTCTGATTAATTGAATCCACAAAATTACCATCATTGAGAAAACTTAACACAAGATCAGTGACATCCTTACCTACAATGTGCCAGTATTTCTTATAGAAAGGAGCAATCATGCCGTCTGGGCTTGGGGCTTTTGTGGCTCCCATTTGGAAAAGAGCCTCCTTTACTTCATTGGTCATGACTCATCTTTAAGAAAGCATTCATTTCGTCATTTATTCTTTCAGGGATAGCCTCCAGAGCTTCATGAATGTTATCTGGCCGTGAGGAAGTGAATAATGAGATGAAGTAGTTCAGTGCAATATTACTGATCTCTTCTTAAGTGTTATACCATTGGCCTGCCTCATTTCTTAGCTTCACAATTTTGTTCTTTTTCCTTCTGGCTGTGGCTCTACTATGAAAGAACTTTGTGTTCAAGTCTCCCTCCTTCAACAACTCTAGATCGTTGCCTCCACATGGTTTCTTCCCTATATAGCAGTTCGTTCAGCTGTCTTTTTAGGTCCTTCAGTTTTCCCAATGATTCACTGCTGGGTGGAGCAGTAGAAACATCCTGCACTTCCTGCTGTAATTTATTTATCGGTTTGCCTACATGACCAAATTCAAAATTGTTCCACGCCTTCAAACCTTTACTGAGATAGCTGATTTTAGATATTACCTGGTGAATTGGGGGCACATCATCACTCTATCTCTAGGCTTCTAAAATAATTCTCTCACAGTCTTGTTGTCTGGTCCACATTTTTCAAAAGGGAAAGGCTTAGCACGCTTGTGACCCTTTTCAATCAATCTGCTTCCAAGTGTATCAAGAAGGATAGGGCAGTGGTCAGAGTGAGATGAAGCTGGATCGTAAACCTGGGCATTTGTCCATCGCTGCATCCAATCAGAATTGGCGAAATATCTATCCAGGCGCACTAATACAAGTATTTAATAATGAAATTTTATATTTTAATATATTTAAATATAAATATATATTTAAATATACACATGTTAGATTACTGTTTAACTATAGTTGAATCATTAAATCGTGAATTAGTCTTTTTATCAATTCAATAATCGGTTTAGTTTTTAAAACTTTGTTTAAAAATATTAATTGATAACATTTAAATAAAATAAAAAAGTCCAAATATCACTTCAAAATCTTGTTTTTTATAAACAGAAGTTGAATACTGAAAATTAATCTAATGGTAGAATGTTACTTAAACAGAGAAAAAGAATAAAAGTATCTGAAATTAAATGAAGAGATAATTGTGAATCTATATTTAATGAAGATATATAATCATCTTTCATTTATTAAATTTATTTTTTTCAAACAACAAAAATTTAAAATTTTTAACAAAAAAGTTATTCAATCTTTTCATAGAATTAATAATACGTAGTATTTTAGAGTCAGATATTTATTTTATTTAGTCTTTTAATATTACTATTTATTGTACTCAAAATTTTTATTACTGTAAATTCTAACAAATTAGAATAACAATTTGAATTATAATAATATCAATTTTTATACTAATATTTGAGAATGACGAATATAAAATTTTTAGAATATCAGAAATTTTATAATATATTAATAAACTATTGCGATTTTATGAAAATATTTAATCTTTCTTTAATTTTAAGATAATTGATTTTTATTATGTTACGAAAATAAAATTAGTGAGTCAAATCAATTTGCATATATTCATTAAATACATATATATTATTAATATCTCTCTTTATTTAATTTAAAATTTTTTATCTTTCTTTATATTCTCTTGTGCAGGACATCATATTGCTATCCAACTCTGTTGACTGAACGATTCGCTGATCCATATTTACCGGGAAGTGAACTCTGCTACTGACTTTCTGGCTAGACATGGCCATCATCTCCCATTGGGACTACATCCTTTCGATTCTGTTCCAAATTTTCTGGTTCTATCTTTGTTTTCAGATGCTTCAGGTGTTGTCTTTGATCGTGTAGTTCGTAGTTAGTCTTTTGTTTTCGGTTCTTTGACCCCGTTCATTCACAAAATAAAAAAAAATAAATAAATAAAAGTGAAACCGATAGATGGTAATCCACTAAATTAAAATATATATATATTAATAGATACTTTTATCTATATTTTGTAAATCAATTCATATTCACGTCACCTTTTACTTAAAAAATTTACAATAATAAAATTTTCTATAATGTTTTTATTAAAAAAATATTGTTTTAAAAGGTACTTGTTTTATAAGTTAATTTTTTTGTAATCATTAATTATTGAAATTTTAAAGTTGGAAAAAGTTCATTAACAACATTAAAATAAAAAAGTCTAAATATCAATTCAAAATCTTATTTTTTTATGAACGAAGTGAAATATTAGAAGTTAATATTTAAAATATACCTGGTAGTCCTATAAGATCCACTATTCTAAAGTACTCTAAATTGAGTGACCTCATAAATATTTCATTTCTTCACAAGTCAAATAAACCTCTATATAAACCATCTATTCACAGTTACATAGATTATACCATTATGTTGATCTTCTAATATCATTTCTATGATATTAATTTCATTAGGTAAGTTAAAGTCAAGTGTAATATATAATTTAACAATCCTGACTTTAATCTTTCAAAATTAAATATGAAATTTAAAAAATTTTAGTGCATAAAATCTTAAATTTAAAATTATCTTAATATCAAATTTGTGTGAATTGTTTCCAAATTATTACATTAATTTATGTAGATAATTTGTGTATATCAATTATAATTAATTAATTTTTAATTTTTTTAATTCGTATATGTATAAAATTTGTAAAAAATAAATGCACAAGCGAAAAAAAAAATTTAAGCGAAGACTTTTACTTTTAATTATTATAATAGATAAATTTGACCTCTTTTATATATTCAAATAAATATAATTAAATATGAAATTTAAAATTTGAGTGCATAGAATTTTAAATTTAAAAGCGCTTAATATTAAATATATGTGATTTCTTTATCAAAATATTACACTAATTTATGTAGATAATTTATGTAAATTAATTTTATTTGATCAATTTTAAATTTTCTTAATTTGTGTTTACATGAAACTTGTAGGAAACAAATGTATAAGCAAGAAAAGAAATTTTTGGTTTTCATTTACTGTAATTCATTTTCTTTTGTCACCTATCTATCTCTGTGATCTCCTTCAGGTTTGTTTTTGATTAAAGTTTTTATTTTATAGTTGATTTCTTATTTATTATTTACTTTTTTTTTTCTCATGTAAAATAAATTAATGCCTATTTTTCTGTAATTGTTCAAAACAGTAGGTTAACTTATAAGGAGTGCAATATTTTATTGACGAAACCTTAGACTTAATAATGTTGTTGTTATCGCTGGACGTATTGCTTTCCAACCAAATTGTACACACAATTTTTCTTTTTTTTTATTTTTTGAAATATTGAGATTTGATAAAGAGTCTTTTTTTTGTTTAGACATTATTATTGTAGGATCAATAGCTTTGCATGCCTCTCTTCTTACATTTACTCTCCATGTTCATCCAGAATTTGCTTTATTATGCTACTTCAATTAATCATAGAAATTGATGCAAATATGTTGAAAAAATTCTATGAGAACATGCATTCTCTGACCACCCGCTGTATTCAAAATTGCAATACATTATTTGTTTTCATTTTTTTCAATTCACCAGTTCAAGCTACTACTTGGTATTTAATGCATTGTGACATGTATTTCTTTGAAATTATGATATAAGATTTTAAAATTAATTACTTTTATTTATTATTTATAGTGTTAGAATATATTTAGAATATCTTTAGAAGATTTTTAGAATATATATTGTAGAATCAATTAATGCACTAATTGATGAAGTAATTTTAGGAGTCGTATCATAATTTTATTATATTTTCTGATTTATTTCCTTATTTGATTAGGGTTACTAGAATATAAATAGATGTTAGTGCTTTTGTCTTTTGTAATATATCAACACATCTAATATATTTATCACATTATTCTCTATTCTCCTTTTTTTCTTTCTTCCTACCTAAACCCTATAATTCCAATATGGTATCAGAGCGGTACCATCCGCCTTGAGAATGTCCATGCTTTTCACTGTGTCGAGTTTTATAGAACTCTTTTGTAAATTTTCCTTTATTATTTTCTTAACTCATTCTCTCATCTATTTTCTCTATTTTTATACTGTTTGACTCTTTTATAATACTAGCATAGCATTAAGGAGGAGTGATAATGATAGTGATAACTTTTTAATACTAGTGTTTGTGATGTTATCTTCCTATCGACGATCATTCTGATGATGATTTCTTTCCCACTAATGAATCATACCAGTGGTGACATCTCTTTAATGTTAGTGTTTTTCATATTATTCTCTTCTCATCGACGATCATTCCGATGGTAATTTCTTTCCCACTAATGAATCATATCAGTGGTGACTTTTCAATACTAGTATTCATGATGTTGTTCTCTTCCTATCGATGATCATTTCGATAATGATTTCTTTCTCACTAATGAGTCATTCCAGTGGTGACATCTCTTCAATACTAATTTTTTTTTATTATTCTCTTCTCATCGACAATCATTCCGATAGTGACTTCTTTCCCACTGATGAGTCATATCAGTGATAACATCTCTTTAATACTAATGTTTGTCATGTTATTCTCTTCCTATTTACGATTATTTCAATAGTGACTTCTTTCCCACTTATGATTCATATCAGTGGTGACATCTCTTGAATACTTATGTTTGTGATGTTATTCTCTTCCCATCGATGATAATTTCGATGATGACTTCTTTTTCACTGATGAATCATACTAGTGGTATAATCCTTTCTTCTCACGTAGGTTGATGATCATTCCTTACTGAGTTATCTTTCCAGTAATGTTCATCTCTCTGGTGTTCCTTGTGTCCTGAGTTGTGGAGTTCACTTTATATTTATGTTATCTAATTAAAATATTTATTTGTAACAAGCTTAAAGCTTGGTAAGCTTTAATTTGAGGGGGAGTGTTAGAATATATTTAGAATATTTTTAAAAGACCTTTAGAATATATTATAGAATCAATTAGTGTACTAATTGATAAAGTAATTTTATGAGTTGTACTATAATTTTATTATATTTTTTGATTTATTTCCTTATTTGATTAGGGTTACTAAAATATAAATAGATGTTAGTGCTTTATCTTTTGTAATATATCAACACATTTAATATATTTATCACATTATTCTCTATTTTCCCTTCTTCTTTCTCCCTACCTAAACCCTATGATTCCAACATATAGAATTTAACACGTTATATCATATTTTATACTATTTCGTGTATAGCACAGGTACTTCTGGCAAGTGGCTACTCACAATGAAACACATCTCCTTGATTAAAATTCAAAATTTGAAATTATAATCAATTCTAAATATTATATTTGTTAATAAAATATAATTGCTCAAAGAAATATTTAGCATCTAAACAAAGTTGATACCAATGTTTAAATAATTTAAAGTAATACATTCAATTTATATAATTTAAATAATTATTTTAAAATTTACACGATCAATCTCTGACACGGGATGCTTAATGTATTTTATTAAGCGTAAATAAAGCATTTTGCTTCTTTATCAATAAACATTAACATCATTAGTGTTTTAATAAATATTTAGGATTGTAATTTGATATGCTAATTATTAACATTTTAAATATTTTATTGATTGGCCCATTTTATGAAATAATTTCATATTAATGTATTATATTTAAGATAACTAATTAAATATTATTTTGATTCTAACAATTAATAATAAAATCTTGGTAAATAATTTATTAAAATTCAGCATTTAAAATTATAATCAATTCTAAATATTTCCTTAAATATATTTTATTATAAACATAGATTTTTTTTACTTTCTTTAATGCATTATATCAACTTTCATATTAATGATAATACAAAATCATGCATTTCATATTGATTATAATCAACATTTATTTAGATATCTAATTCGATTAGAATATGTGATATTAATCATGCATGTATATTGATTATAATTAATATTTATTTAAAAATTACAATACATTGGTGAATCTTTTTTTGGATGACGATTTTTTTATCATTTTTTAGAAGAAATACATTACTCTTATCAACAAAAGTATTGTCAACATTTTTTTTTTTTTTGAAAAAAACAAGACATGAGCATGAAAACATTTGTAACATCGTCATTAAATATAATATTAATATATTATAATATTTATGACAGACTAATTATATGGTATTTTGCATGTAATAAATCAAAATTTAAAAAATTTAAATGTTATTATCAATAAGGATTATTATTTTTGTAAGTTTTCCTATTCAAAATATCTTTTTAGGATAAAAATCATTGTCAAAAAATAATATAAATTATGACTAGCATATGTCATCACCATTTGAATTTATTAGAAATGTTTATCTAATCATTATATATTTTTAAAAAAAATTATAAAATCAAATCAATTTTCACTTTATATTTTCAAAAATAATTTTACTACACAACATTGCATATTGATGTGTTTTAGAGTATTGGTATTTTTTTAAAATTCAAGAAGTTTTATTTTTTCGTCATAATGTACATACTACTTTAATATACTTTTTATTCTTCATGATCATAAACTTAATGACTCATTATCATAAGACATAATGTATTATTATTATATTTTTTAAAAAATAATACATATTTATTTTGAAATGATTAAATGGGATTTTTATGATTTTTATTGAACAATTAGTTTTTAATAATTTATTTATAATATGTTACTTTTATATTCTTTTTCATTTTTATAAAAATTTATAAAGTGTAAAGTACCAAAAATGTTATGAAAATTTTTTTGATTTTTTTTATAACTATAAAAGCTTTTATAATTCACATTATCACAACACATGTAGATAAAAAAATGTAATAGTGTAACAAATTATTACTTTTACTATTTTTTATGATTTATATTTAAAATTAGACTTACAATTTGGTTAGTAAATTTGTCAGATTCTATGTAAAATATTTTTTTCATAAATATTATGTCAGATTTCAAACATATTATCTTTCGTAATGATATTTCAAATATTTATATTTACCTATATTCATACATAAAAAAAATTTCTCTATGGATTTTTTCGTACATTATACATAGATTTATAATAAATTTGTTATTTTTAATTATATATATATATAGTAGTTATATAATAATATTTTCATACCGTGCATAAAAATATAGTTCAAATAAAACATATGTCATGTATATATAATGTGACTTTACCTTTACAAAAAAATAAAAAAAAATTTTATTACATAATCTCTTAAAGTGTGAATTTTTATCACTTAACCCTTTGAGTTCTTATTACATAACTTTCTTACAATTTGATTTTAAATGTATTTTTATTTGACTTAATTGAAAAAATAACATTTTTTTGTTTAACTTAAATATTGAAAACTAAACTTCAAGTAAGTAAAGGGTATTTTAGCGATAAACAAACAAGTGCCCCTTTCGTGTTTTGACCCTTTGAATGTAGGGTTTTGAGATGAGCCAGGTAACTTAGTCCCTCCTTTTCCCTTCATTTTTCCTCCTTTCGTACTAAGAAAAAAGGAGTTTATTAATCATAAGAATATAGTAATTGTGACTTTTTGCTCCACCAAAAGACAATTGTGATTTTTTGAATTATATAACACTCTCCAAGTACAAATCAATCATGTGGATTGCATGAAACGATGACACGAAGCCAAGCAACAACGGCCAAACAATGGTCCACGACCCGTTCGGAATCTTTTTAAGCACCAATGCTTGTCAGGTGATTCCTGCAGCAGCTTTGCCAACTAAATTTCAACAAATCTTAAAAGGGGTAATCTTTTTTGGTACGCAATCTTACGGGTGGGTAATTGTCACGGAGCGTGCTACCGTACACCAACTAAGCTTTGGAGTACGGATGCTCCTAAAAAATGACTTGTAACCATAGGTAAGCCTTGGTTTCATTTTTTTTTTAAATTGTAGGCTTTCGCGTGACATATCACTCACCAAAGGATTGAGTACGGACATATCATGCTGAGAATCGATACCAACTATGTAATGCCACGTGGCTTTTTTTTTGTCAAACTTAACATTTATATCATATAATTAATGAATTTTGTTAAAATGTATTCTAAAAACACATATTAAAAAAAGATATTTTTTTATTTTTTATTAAATTATCTTAATTATTTAAAAAAATTAAATATATTTTTAAAATTTTAAGACATTAAATACTTTTACATGATATTTAATAAATTTTTATTTTTTATTCTTTAATATATACCTTAAGAGAACATGTTAACAAAATCTTTAATTAATTGATAAATTTCTTTTTGAACTTAGTTATCTTTTCGTTGTATTAAATATTTATTTTAAAATATTATTAATTATTTAATATTTTTGATAACTTTTTAAAAATAATTTTGGACCAAATAATATATAAAATTAAGAAAGCATGCTTAGACAAATATAATATCAAAACTAATGATTTCTTAAGAAATTCTTATATTACACTTATTTAAAAATGTATTATTTTGAAGAAAGTTTTACCTTAATATTATCCTTGATCTAAAAGGTTAATTTTACAATAATATCTGTGGGCATACAATGATCAATGACTAAAAAAAAAGAACCCTTCCCTAAGTGATATGCCATATAATTTATATAATCATTAATGAAATAAATTAAAATTCTTCGTAAATAATTAATATGAGAAAAATTATAACTGGTGACTTTGATAAGTTTTTATATTACACTTCTTTAAAAATGTGTCAGTTTAAATCACGTTTTAGCTAACTACTATTTTTGATTCGAATAATTAGTCTTACAGTAATGTTTGTGGAAATATCCTAATCAAAGACAATAAAAAAAATATTTTTCAAGTGATATTTCATATACTTTAAATAATTATTGATAAAACAAATTAAAATTTTTCATGAATAATCAACATAAAAAAAATTATATTCTAATTTTTTTTCTTTTTTTTGTCATAATATTTCATATTCTAAAAATAATTTTCTAATTTTTATGTAATATTTTTGTTATGCCAAATATTTATTTTAGAATATTTTTTATTATTTGATATTCTTGACAATTTTCTAAAAATGATTTTATACCAAAAATTGTCTAAGTGGCTTTACATGTAACTACGAATCATTTTTTGTTAGTAAATTTTTATATAAAAATGAGAATATAAGAATAACACATGGTTAAAACTCTGAGGGCTTCATACTTACTTATTTAAAAAGTTATTAAAATCTTTCATTTGCTATCAACGACTATTGCATTAGTTATCAATAGCTATATAAAACTTATCATCTAAGGTCAGTACTGGGTTTCATTTTTAAGTAACGTTACATATGTCTATAAACTATTTTTTGTTAGTAATTTTTTGTAAAAGAATAGAAATATGTGAATAATGTATGGTTAAAATGTTGAACTATCTATTAGTTGACCTGAAAAGTTGTTAAAACCTATTTTCTATTATCAACCACTATTGTATTGATTATCAACTGATGCCAACAAGTTATTATCCAAGGTTAGTATTGGGTTTCACTTCTATCTGACCTTATACCTATGAATCATTTTTAGTTAGTAAATTTGAAAAGAATAGGAATATGATAATAATGCATGATTAAAATATTGGACAATATACTTATTGATCAGAAATGTTATAAAAAATTTTCCTTTGTTATTAACCACTGTTGCACGGTTATCAATCGATTTTAACGATTTATTATCCAAGGTCAATACTGGATTTTGTTTTTAAGTGGCTTTACATGTATTTATGAACTTTTTTTGGTTGCTAAATTCTTGGATAAGAATAAAAATATGAAAATAATACATAATTAAAATTTTGAGGACTTCTGAATTGCATACCTGAAAAATTATTAAAATATCTCATTCGTTACCAACCAACGTAGAATTTGTTATCAACAACTGTAAACAGATTCTCAACTAAGGTCAGAAGCGGGTTTCACTCTTAAATGGTCTTAAGTGTATTTATTAATCATAATTGGTTAGTTATTTTGTTGAGTGAGAATAAGAATATAATAATATTTTTTGTGATTAAAAATCTATGAAACTTGTTACTTGATTCTTTAAAGGTTATTAAAATATTTCATTAGTTATCAACCAACATAGAATCTGTTATTAAGTCTAGTAAACAAGTTATCAAATAAGGTTAGAAGTGAGTTTCGCTCTTAAATGGCCTTAAGTGTATTTACTAACTATGATTAGTTAGTTATCTGTTGAATAAGAATAAGAATATGAGAATACCTTTCTTATGGTTAAAAATCCATTAAACTTATTACTTGATTCCTGAAAAGTTATTAAAATATTTCGTTGATTAACAACCAACTTATAATTTGTTATCAACTTTTGTATACAAATTATCAACCAAGGTCAGAAGCAAGTTTCGCTCTTAAATGACCTTAAGTGTACTTACTAACTATGATTAGTTACTTATTTGTTGAGGAAGAATAAAAATATGATAATACCTTTTTTGTGATTAGAAATCCATAGAATTTGTTACTTGATTACCTGAAAAGTTATTAAAATATTTTGTTTGTTATCAATCAGCCTATCATCTGTTATCAACTTCTATGGATAAGTTATCAACCAATATCAGAAGTGAGTTTCGCTCTTAAATGACCTTACATGTACTTAGGATGCATGATTGGTTAATATCTGTAAACTAAGAATAAAAGTATAAGAATATCTTCCTTCCAGTTAAAAATTCATGAAACTTGTTACTTGATAGATTATTAAAATAGTTAGTCTGTTATCAGCCAGCCTAGCAACTGTTATCAACTTCTGTAGATAAGTTATTAACTAAGATCAGAAATGAGTTTTGCTCTTAAGTAGCCTTACGTGTACTTAGGATGCATGATTGGTTAGTATCTATTGACTAATAATAAGAATATGACAATACATTCTTTATTGTTAAAAATCCATGAAACATGTCACTTGATTATTTGAAAGATTATTAAAATTTTCGTTTGTTATCAACCAGCCTAGAATTTGTTAATTTTTGTAAACAAGTTATTAACCAAGTTCAGAAATGGGTTTCACTCTTACATGACTTTAAGTGTACTTACTAATCATGATTGGTTAATTATATATTGAGTAGTAAGAATAACAATATGAGAATACATTCCTTGTGGTAAAAAATCTATGAAATTTGTTACTTATTAATCATGCTTAGTTAGTTAATTGTTGAGTAAGAATAAGAATATGATAATATATTCTTTATAATTTTATAAAGTATATAAAAATTTATATAAATTTATATCTATATAACTTAAATTAGATATATTTGAAATTTTATAATCTCAACTCAAAGGGTTAGTTTTACAGTAATGTCTATAAGTATACCCTGATCAAAGATTGAAAACAAAAAAGAAAAATCATTTCCCAAGTAATATTTTTTATAATTTATATAATAATTGATGAAACAAATTAAAATTTTTCATAAAAAACTAAAATCAAAAATTATATTCTAAATTTTTTTCTTTTTTCTTGTGCCATAATTATTATTTTATTTAAAATTTTTTAATTTTTTGTGTAATATTTTTGTTATGCCAAATTTTTATTTTAAAATATTCTTGATTATTTGATCTTGACAATTTTTTAAAAATAATTTTGAACAAAAAATTATCTAAAATTAGTAAAGTGTACTTAGATCGATGAGAATAACATTAGAACTAATGACATCCTAAAAAGTATTTGTATTGCACTTATTTAAAAATACGTCATTTTGAAAAAAAATTTACTTAACCACTGCCTCTAACCTGAATGTTAGTCTTATAGTAATGCTTGTTGCTATGCCTTGGTGAAAGATAAAAAATAAAAAATAAAAACTATTCTCAAATGATATTTCATATAATTTATATAGTCATTGATGAAATAAACTAAAATTTTTCATAAATAACTAACATAAAAAAATTAGATTCTAAATTTTTTTCTTTTTTTGATGTCATAAATATTATTTTGTTTAAAAATATGTTTCTAATTTTTTGTGTAATATTTTCGTTGTTCTAAATATTTATTATAAAATATTATTGATTATTTGATATTCTTCACAATTTTCTTAAAATAATTTCGACCAAACATTATTTAAAATTAGTAGATGGTGCTTGGATAAGAACAATATTAAAACTGATGACCTCTTGAGAAGATCTTGTATTGTTCTTTTTTAAAAAATATATTATTTTATAGAAGACTTTACCTAACTACTATTCCTAACACAAAGAATTAGTTTTACAGTAATGTCTGTAAAGATACCGCAATTAAAGAAAAAAAAATTCCCAAGTAATATTTTATATAATTATTGATAAAACAAATTAAGATTTTTCATAAAATAATTGATGTAAGAAATATTAGATTCTAATTTTTTTTCTTTTTTTGGTATTATAATTATTATTTTTTTTAAAAATGATTTTTAAATTTTTTTGCGTAATATTTTCATTGTGCCGAATATTTATTTTAGAATATTTGTTATTATTTGATATTATTGATAATTTTTTTTAAAATAATTTTAGACTAAAAATTATTTAAAATTATTAGAGGGTGCTTAGATAAGAGAACTATTAGAACTGATGATTTTTTGAGAAGTTTTTATATTACACTTCTTTAAACATGTGCTCGTTTGGAGAAAATTTTACCTAACCACTAACCCCTACTCGAAAGGGTTATTGTTACAGTATTGTCTATGGAGATACTCTAATCAAAAATAAAAAAAAAATTTCTAAGTGGTATTTCATATAATTTATATAATTGTTGATAAAACAAACTAAAACTCTCTATAAATAATTAACATAAGAAAAATTAGATTCTAAATTTTGTTTTCTCTTTTCTATGTCATAATTATTATTTTGTTTAAAAATATTTTTCTAATTTTTTGTGTAATATTTTCGTGTGCTAAATTTTTATTTTAGAATAACCTTCATTATTTGATATTTTTGATAATTTTCTAAAAATAATTTTGTACAAAAAGTTGTTTAAAATTAATAAAACATTGTTGGACGAGAATAATATTATAACTGATTATCTTCTAAGAAGTTCTTGTATTGTACTTCTTTAAAAATATATTATTTTAGATTAGACTTTACTAACCACTATCCTCAACCTAAGAGTTAGTCTTACATGAATATTTGTTGGAATACCCTGTCAAAGACAAAAAAAAAAGAAAAAACCTTCTTCAAGTGATATTTCATGTAATTTATATAATCATTACTGAAACAAATTAAAATTCCTTAACAATAATTAATATAAGAAAAATTAGTTTCTAAATTTTTCTTTTTTTGGTCACAATATATTATTTTGTTTAAAAATAAATTTCTAATTTTTTGTGTAATTTTTTTGTTATGCTAAATATTTATTTTATAATATTCTTAATTATTTGATATTCTTGATAATTTTTAAAAATAATTTAAGATAAAGAATTGTCTAAAATTAGTAAAGCGTGCTTGGTCAAAAGTAGTGTTAGAACTTATGACCTTTTGAAAAGTTTTTGTATTGTTCTTCTTTAAAAATGTGTTATTTTAGAAAAAGCTTTACCTAACTGTTACCCCTGACTTGAAGGGTTAGTAGAGTTAATTTTACAGTAATACTTATAGAGATATCCTAGTCAAAGACAAAAAGAAAATTTCTTAAGTGATATTTCATATAATTTATATAATCATTGATAAAATAAATTAAGATTTTTCACAAATAATTAATGTAACAAATATTAGATTCTAATTTTTTTTTTTGTATTATAATTATTATTTTGTTTAAAATATAATTTTTTTAATTTTTTGTGTAATACGTTTATTGTACTGAATATTTATTTTAGAATATTCTTGATTATTTGATATTATTGATAATTTTTTAAAAATAATTTTGGACCAAAAATTGTTTAAAACTAGTAGAGAGTGCTTGGACAAGAGAACTATTAGAATTGATAACCTTTTGAGAAGTTCTTAGATTGCACTTCTTTAAAAATGTGCCCGTTTGGAGAAGATTTTACCAAACTATTATCCCCTATCTGAAGGTTAGTGTTACAGTATTACTTGTAGAGATATTCTAGTCAAAGACAAAAAAAACTTCCCAAGTGGTAGTCCGTATAATTTATATAATTAATTGTCTATATAAATAATTAACATAAAAAATTAGATTCTAAATTTTATTTTCTCTTTTTATGTCATAATTATTATTTTGTTCAAAAATAATTTTCTAATTTTTTGTGTAATATTTTTCTTGTGTCAAATTTTTTTAGAATATTCTTTATTATTTGATATTCTTGACAATTTTCTGAAAATAATTTTGTACAAAAAGTTGTTTAAAATTAACAAAGTATGCTTGGACGAGTGTAGTATTAGAATTGATTATCTTCTGAGAAGTCTTTGTATTGCACTTCTTCAAAAATGTGTCATTCTGGATAAGGCTTAACCACTATCCTCAACTCAAAGAGTTAGTCTTATAGGAATATTTGTTGGGATACCTTAATCAAAGACTAAAAATAAAAAAATAAAAATATTCTTCAAGTGATATTTCATATAATTTATATAATCATTGAAGAAATAAATTAAAATTCTTCATAAATAATTAACATAAGAAAAATTATATTCTAAATTTTTTTTGTCACAATATATTATTTTGTTTAAAAATTATTTTCTAATTTTTTGTGTAATATTTTTGTTGTACTAAATATTTATTTTATAATATTTTTAATTATTTAATATTATTGACAATTTTTTAAAAATAATTTTGGATCGAAAATTATTTAAAATTGTAAAGCGTGCTTGGTCGAAAGTAGTATTAGAACTTATGACCTTTTGAGAAGTTCTTATATTGCGTTTCTTTAAAAATGTGTTATTTTGAAAAAGGCTTTATCTAACCACTATCTTTGACCTGAAAGGTAAGTCTTACAGTAATGCTTGTGGGCATACCCTAATCAAAGAAAAAAAAAAGCTTTTCCAAGTAATTTTTCATATAATTTACATAATCATTGATGAAACAAACTAAAATTTTTCATAAATAATTAATATAAGAAAAATTAGATTCTATTTTTCCTTTTTTTTGTGTCATAGTTATTATTTTATTTAAAAATAATTTTTAAATTTTTTGTGTAATATTTTTACTGTGTCAAATATTTATTTTAGATATTCTTGATTATTTGATATTATTGACAATTTTTTTGAAAATAATTTTGGATCAAAAATTGTCTAAAATTAATAAAGCATGTTTGGATAAAAGTAATATTAGAACTGATGACCTACTGAAAAGTTATTATATTATACTTCTTTAAAAATGTGTTATTTTGAAAAATACTCTACCTAACTACTATCCCTACCTGAAAGGTTAGTGTTATAGTATTGTCTGTGGGGATATTTTGGTCAAAGATGAAAAAAAAAACTTCCCCAAGTGATATTCTATCTAATTTATATAATTATTGATGAAACAAAATAAATTCTTCATAAATAATTTACGTAAGAAAAATTATATTCTAAATTTCTTTTCTTTTTTTTTTGTCATAATTACTATTTTGTTTAGAAATAATTTTTTAATTTTGTTGTGTAATACTTTTGTTATGTCAAATATTTATTTTAGAATATTCTTAATTATTTGATATTTTTGATAATTTTTTAAAAATAATTTTAGACAAAAAATTGTCTAAAATTAGTAAAATGTACTTGGACGAGAGTAATATTAGAATTGCTGGCTTCATGAAAAGTCATTATATTACACTTCTTTAAAAATATATCTTTTTAAAAAAAGTTTTACCTAACTATTGTCTCAATCCAAAGGGTTATTCTTACAGCATGCTTATTGAGATATTCTAGCGAAAGATAAAAAAAAAAAACTTCCTCAAGTGATATTTCATATAAATTATATAATCATTGATGAGATAAATTAAAATTCTTTAGAAATAATTAATATAAAAAAATTAAATTTTAAAATTTTATTATATCATAATTATTATTTTGTTTTAAAATGATTTTTCTAATTTTTTCGTCTCTAAATATTGAATTTTGGATTAATTAACAATGGACTGAATTGCAATAATTAAAAACTAATTTATAAATTAATTTGTTTTTGTTTAGCCATTTATTTATTTTTATTATATATTTACGGCTCCCAATCGTTTGGAGCACCAATACTCCATACCAGAGTGGGAGTACGAAAGACGCTTCCAATTATCATTTACTTTCTTAGCGATTATTATACGTACACTTTTTTATCTGTAATATTATATTTATTTTTTATTTTTTTATTTATAAAAAATAATGGTGTAGAAATGTATATAAAATAAAAAAGATATGCATATATATTTTAAATAAAGAAGAGTATAAAATGTGATAAAAAAAGAAGAAAAGACTGTAATTTATAATAATAATATATAAAGTAAGATATACGAATGTAATTTTTTAGATAAAAAAGATGTCAGATATAATAAGTGTTAATTTTTAAAAAATAATTGTAATTATCTTTAAATTTAATAATAAAAAATTTTTACATTAAAAGAAAGTTCTCATTTAAAAAACTCCTTGTAATTTTAAAATAAATTTTAAATAAAATATTTTTATTTGATCTTTATAATTTCATGTTAAATATGAATTAAATAAAGATAATAAAAATAATTTTATAGGGAATTTTCTTTTTTTTTTCCCTATCCTCTCTGGGAACATGCATCATGCATGATATTGCTTTTGTCCACATTTCCCACTATTGACGTACTTCTTATAGTTTCCCTTCTTATCATTTATTTTTAATTCTACTTTGTTCTTGTCTCACATACTCTTCGAATTAACTAAATATTAAACTGATTTTAGCACTTATCCATTTACTGAGGTGGTAGTGGGTTACCAATTTTGGCTTTTATATTAAAAATTCGTAGTTTAAACAAATAACTCGTAGTATAAAAATTAAAAAGATTATAGCTTAAAAATTGTAGTTTAAACAAATAATTTACTGTGAGGTTGAAAATTCATGGTTAAATCAATGTTTATTATCACCTATGTGAATGCGAAGAATAGGTGAATCTATTATTTCTCTCACTTCCATTTCTCTTTTCGAGGCCTCGCTGCTCTTTGCTTCTGTCTCGCTCCCATTCTCTCCTCGTGTTTTTCTTCTTCTGGTATGTGAATTCTCATGCACATGTTTTATGCGCTTTGCTAAAAATTAATTACCTTCGAGTTCTGAGGGTGTTTGATTGATTCGCTTGCGTAGTAGCAACTCAGTTTTGGTTTGAATTTTGATTCGTTTTACAATGATTCGGCTATCTAACAGTGTGATTGTGCTTAGTGATTGTTAAAGCGCTTCTGCTGTTGATCTGGTTCATTTGCAATGGTTTTATAAGCAACCGATTTTTTCGAATTTGATATTCAGAAATTTTACAATTCCTTGGAATTTGCAAGTTCATGGCGTTATCAGCTTTTTACCATTTTGTACACTACACCCAAATCACCGTTTTAGTTTCTACGTTATTTTGTAATGATTATTGAACATGAAAAAATTTCTTCAAATCAACGTTTCTTAATTTAGTTTCATCAATGTATCAAACCTTATAGTCAGGATATGGTCGCCAACTGCTATGATCCACGAGGCTAGGAGCGTAATCCTCCTTGTTGTGCAGCATTCCTCATTCGTACTGTACTCTGTAATGCGTTGGTATAGCATATGCCAGCATAAGCTGAGATAGAATAAATCCTCTCCTGTCATTTGCTTTTCTGCATATATTCTTGCCTTTGCTTGCAACTGTTGGGAATTTGTGTGGTTTACATCTTTGCGTTTGGGTACAAACACTGATTGATCAAACTTTTGTACTTGTGCGACTAGTTTTGTGACTTGTGTCTATGTAGTTTCATGCATGTAGAGCTATTCTGAAGATCTGGGCATGTAGTTTTGCCTTTTTCTAAACGCTGGTTTAGTGATACACTTTCTTGTTGGTTTTTCTTTTATGCCACTGCAGATATGGATAGCGCTGCAGGTTTAAGTCTCTACCCACTGCACCGTTGCAAAACTGTTCACCTGGTTTGTGGCAATTTTATCCCTGAAGCAGACTTTTGTTTTCCTCATGATATGAAATATGGTATTTTTCCCACGTGATGGGGCTTAAAAATTTATTTTCCCTACATGTTACATGAAATCCAAAGCTTTACTCACCTTTGATTTTCTATGTTGACTGGTGTTAACTACTCATCTCATTCTGACTGAAATTATAAGATGAACTTTTGAACTAATTTGTGATCAACAAAAAGATTAGGAATTGCCTGAAATTTAGTTGATACGGACTAAATTCGATTAACTTTATGTTTTAAGGACGAAATGGGTCATTACATAGTACATAAGTTGATATTTTGTGTATTGGAGTATGTTGTATTCTGGTTCTTGAGATCATCATTTGCTTTACTTTCTATAGCATTGATGTCTTATCCAACCTTGTATACAGGTTAGACATGCCCAAGGGGTTCACAATGTAGCAGGAGAGAAGAACCATGATGCATACTTGTCTCACGATTTTTTTGATGCTCACCTAACCCCTCTTGGCTGGAAGCAGGTAATTGCCAGTCAAAATGATCTGAATGTCATCTTGTCACGTATTTCTGAAAGGATGAATTTTGTGTTATGGGTAATTCATCATTGTAGTGATTACAATTATCAAGAAGAAAAATGTTTCAGACTTTCTGTAGAGATTGATATCAGTTTTATGTGCTTGTATTTCCACAATTTGATCTCTCATCAAAGAAACATTGTGGCAATGACAATCATGTCCTGGCTTAGATCTACCTCTAGCTTGTTCTTTCCCCTGTTTTTCCTGGTTAATTTTTCTTCCTTAAACATCATGGTGGAATGTTTGTGGCTCTATAACAGGTTGATAATCTGCAAGAGCATGTTAAGGCAAGTGGTCTTTTCAAGAGAATCGAACTAGTTATTGTTTCCCCATTGTTGAGGTATAATAACTTAATTCATTATAATTTAGAATTCTGCTAAGACTTGTATTAGTCTCACTTGCCGGGATCTTTTACTGTTTCTTATTAAAATTGTATATTTGACCAAGGCCTTAAAGATTTATTCAACCATACCTGACAAAGTCAAAATGATGCTTATTGGTGATGTAAGTCGAAAGAATGTGTTATGTATTATTCACACAAACAAATACAAATATGCTACTGCATATGATGTGAGATGTATGGGAAGTCAATTACGAACCAGGGCCTGGATAGCCTGCATCTAACTACTGTAAGATAAAACGCCAAAAATTGGACTAGAATGACTATAGATAATAGGATGTCATTTTTGAAAACTTCAATGTTTTACTGACTATCCATTGATGAACTAACTCTTAAGTTTTCTCCTGAAACATCTTTTACTATTCTTGACTTGAAAACTAGAGAACATAAATATTGACCTAATTAGTTAGAATATTTGACATTACTTTTTGTTACATTTTGTGCCTGTTGGTCTATTATGTAGATGTATATATTTGTTTTTGTCTGACACCTATTAATGTAATGTCTTTCAAATACTAATGTATTTTCAAACATGAGTGCACTATGCCTCTTGGTAAGTAGTTTCTAATTTCATTTTAAATTCTGATAAAGGAAGAAAAACCGAAAATGACATCTTACATATATTTTAATGTTTAATGTGTGGGATATTGAGTACAAGTATTGATCTTGAGTTGGAGTTTGACCTTTTAGTAGGTGATAGGAATTATTTGCATTGGTCTTGTGGAGTTATGCTGGTATGTATGCAGAAATCTGTTTAAAAATAGTTTGCATTGTGGTAAGCAAACAAGAGACCTTTTATGGTTGGGGCTATTGTAAGTTGAAATTGCTAATTCTTGCATTGCAGAACCATGCAAACAGCAGTTGGAGTCTTTGGTGGTGAAGCATACACTGATGGGATTAATGCACCTCCTCTGATGAAGGAAAATGTGGGACAAAGTGGTCGTCTTGCAAAATCTAGTCTGAATTGCCCACCATTTATTGCAGTAGAGCTTTGCCGAGAGCAGTTTGTATGTAAATGAAAAATAAATGCCTCTTGATGAATATTGTATAGCTTTGGAAATGTGACGATTGAATAAACTAATTACATCAATCATTCCTTTAGTTTCTTAATTCTCCAAGTTCCTATCTGTTTGACTTGGTTTTTCCCTCCTCCTAAAATGGCACAGCATCAGTAATTAGGAAATATACCTGAGAAAGTACTTACATCATTGCTTGTAGGCCATCTACCTTGTCATCTTGAACCCTGCTTTCCTGCTTCTTGAGGAAACTGATATAAGTTCATGTCTGCCAGTCCCAACTTTGGCCCATTTACTGTTTGTTCGTTTATTAATTTACTTCAAATCATTATATCAGCTTTTTGAGGAACTGCAATAAGGTCATACTTGCCAGTCCCAACTTCGCCCAATTATTGTTTGTACCTTTGTCACTTCACATTATCCCATCTTTAACTTGGTTTCCTGAGTCTTTTTAAACAGTCCAAAGTGGGTTGGTTCATTGTAGTATGATGAGGGTTTGGCTTCTTTGAATCAGTATAAGCTTTTCAACTAGCCCGTTCTCTTCATTAAACAATTGGTGGAGGCTACTTCTTCTGCATTTGTGTGGCGTATGGACTCGTACCTAGTGACTAGATTAGGTTATGATGAGGAGAACAAAGTAATTAGAAAATTTATAGAATTTTTTACCTCCCCTCCAGTTTTAAATTTCATTTGCCATCTAATGTCAATATGCATTTCGTGTAATGCTTTATTTTTGTAATACAGGGACTTCATCCTTGTGATAAGAGAAGAACCATCAGCGAGTACCGGAATATGTTTCCAGCAATTGATTTTTCACTGGTAAGTGATCTTTTGATTGTTATCTCATGATATGGACTAGCAGCTACTACATTTAATTTTGTTCTGATGCACTGGTTGCTAGAAGATAAATGAAATTTGGTTAGATCGAATTCATGTTTGGTGTGAACTCTGTTTAGATTGGAAGTGAGGAGGACATTTTGTGGACTCCTGACATTAGAGAGAAGAAAGAAGAAGTTGTTGCTAGGGGACTGAAGTTTTTGGAATGGTGAGTGTGATTAAATAATTTGATCTATGTTTCATGCCAATATCTCTGAAAATTTAACAAGAATGATCATACTGAAACGAAGGTTCATATTACCATAATTGAGGTTCAAGCAGAAAAATGTTTAATTGATACCTTAAGGTTCACTTTTTGGCCATTTTTCACTTATATGAAATTGTCAAGACAAAGAGTTGACATAGGGTTTCCTTAGGCCTTAACACGCTATCATGAAGACTATTTTATCTTCGTACTGAACATTGCTATTCACGTAAGTTAGGATGCATGTGGTTGGCCAATGTGAATTCTATTTTTCTACTGTGATTTTACATGGCATCTGAAGCACTTGTTTCCAGTATATCTGGCTTCAGATTTTAAGGTAAGAAGGTACCGTTTATACAGTAACACCAAAATCCACTTTTTGGATGGTTCTTACTCCTCACACATCCTTCTTTTTCTCTTCAGCTTGAGTAAAATGTGTTCTAGATAATTAGTTGCAAGTGTTATCATCTAGTGGCAGACATGGCTATAACCAAAGATCTGACATCTTTTCCCCACATTTCCATATTGGTCCAGGTTGTGGACACGTAAAGAGAAGGAGATAGCAGTCGTTACCCACAGCAGTTTTCTGTTTAATACCCTAGGTGCTTTTGGAAATGATTGTCACCCAACTGTGAAGAGTGAATTATGCACACAGTAAGCATTCCTCGAAAGATTGCCTAATCTTGTTGATGAACAGCATGTTAATTCAGGTTTTGAGATATATGCTGGAAAGAATAAATAATAAAGTTGCTTTTTTGAAAGTGTCTAATGAGCACTGGAAGAACAATTCTAATCCTTTAAGGTAGGAAATATAAAAAGAAAAAATTAACCTTATGACTTCATCTTTATGTTGTCTTACTATAATTCAGGTCAAATATACTCATATCTGGTAACTTTCGATATCTTGTCAGATCTCCAGATATGTGTCTTTTATGTATCTTTTTCTTCCGCATTTCTTATTTAGTTTGAATTTTCTGAATTTATCATGGAGTTTATGTGGTAATTATCTTCACCTTTTTAGAACATTATTCTTTTACACAGAAAAGAAAAAGCGGAAAAACGTGAAAGAAAAAAAGAAGTTCATTTGAGGAAAACTCTTACTCAACAGATATGTAATATAATGGAAATGTTTCACCTTTAAACTAAGTAGTTGTTTGCAAGCCCTATGGTTGACAAAATTTTGATTTTTTTTGTCTTACAGCTTTGCTAATTGTGAGCTACGTTCAGTGGTTATCGTTGATAGAGGGTGAGCATTTTACTTGGCTGAACACACAACATATATTCAAGCTTATGCAGAAAATTCATTTATGTCTGCAGTATGATTGGATCGAATGAGTCCACTACCAACTATCCTGGCAAAATTCCCCGTGGCCCTGATGCTCCGAGTGATGTTGCTGACGAGAAAGATCCAGGGAATGGGCTGAGCAAGTCATAGTTCCCTGGGTGATAACTGGCTCCAGTCTGGTACACTGAAGGAATTTTCTTCAGTAAAATAATGATTTCTTATTTGCATTTACTGGCAGAGGTTCGTGTATTCATTTTTTTGCCTAACATGGCAGTTTTAAAAGAATTTGGATCCTCTCCTATCATAGGAGCATTCTATTGACGAAAGATAAATACAAATTATAATATATTGAGACCTATAATGATACATTATAAATATCACTTTTTATATTTGAACCTTTTTATATCTTTTTCTCTAACAGGATACTTTTATGTTATTTTACTGGAAGAAGAGGATCCTCATCTGTTTTAAAATTCCTATTTTGTGGGATCAAGTAAATTAAAAACATTTGTAGGTGCCAATTTTCAAAGATGAAAAGATGGATGCCAACAATGAAAACTCCAAGGTTGATGGCTTTCGATTTTTTATACGAACAACACTTTTTAAAAAAAAAAATTTCAGTCACGCCTTCTTATGGTTTATTTTATCCCCTAATTTCATTACTTCTTGTCATCCCCTAATTTCATTACTTCTTGTCCCTACCACCATATTGCCATCAATTCCACGTAACAACACCACCACCACCACCTACAATCATTGTCCCAACACAACCACAACCACTGGTTGCCGCCACCGCCACCACCTGCCCCAGCTCCTACCATCACCACTTCGCAAACCGTTTCACTTTTACTTGTGGGTTTAAATTGAATAATGACAATTTTGTCTAAGCAGTATTTTCTATACAATCATATGTTTATATTTTTTTGTGTATCAAACAAGATATAGTATAATAATTTACCGGCTTATTCTATCTAGCCTTACCAATTCCTCTTATAGATTTTTTTTTTTTGGTCCAAGGGGTGAGGGGTATTTGGGGGCAGTTGAGATTCGATCCTGGTGAGGTTTTATCAAGACTAACAACCTGACCAGTCGACACTACAGCTTGAACTCCCTTTTTTGTCATGATTTGAAATCGTCGATTAAGAAATAAATTGTACTTATTTTGGGCCTCCAACGAGGGAAAATACAGATATTATGTGGTCCAGCAAGGTAGTCTCTGTTGATAGCAAGAAGACTATGACCAAATCGAAAGCCTTGTATGCTTACGATGAACAAAAAAAAAAAAAAACAAAACAAAAACAAAAACAAAACAAAACAACTTGGATGCTTAAGATTTCTGTTGCCACTGTCTGAACCAAATGTCTTTCTTCGGCTCATCATGGACATGAAGTTTGAAACTTTAAGTGCAAAGGTACTAATATCTAAATAATTAATGTAATAATTTTTTTTTTTTGGGTTCAAATGTAATGTAATAAGTATCTTCACGTGAGCATTCAGCAGGCATAGTGAAATTTGATGGCTATCATTTTAACATGTCAGCGACACTATGGATGGGTGTATAAAAAAATGAGTTTATATGTATGTTTTCCTGTAAAATTACCAAGAAAATTTTCCTTTGATGGAATGATTTGACTTTAAAATTAGGAATTAAAATCACATTGATATGGTATTTATTAAGTGTGTGTTTAGATTAATTGTGAAAAAAATATTACTTCAATAATCGATTATATGCATAATTGATTTTCTTTAAGATCGATTACAATAAAATCAATTTTATGTTTGGATATATTAACTAAAAAGTAATTTTAAAATAATATGTTTTGTTTGAATTGTATAAAAAAATCACTTTTATATAATAAATTATTAAAAATAATATGAAATGATTTGTTTAGATTAAATGTGATAAAATTATACTGGAGTAAATGTAGTAAAATTATATCTAACTATCAAATAATCAAAATGGATTATAATAAAAATGTTCAAAATTTAGCTTAAAATTGTAATCAATTTTCAACGTATCAAAATAATCATAGATTATAATCCATTTCGTATAATCAATACCAAACATGTTATAAAAAAAAATAAAAATAGCTTTTATCATGAAAAAAGCTTTTCTTCAAAGAAAATAACATTCCCAAACACACTCTAAATAGTTAGCTTATTATTATACACTATTGTGCAAAATTCGTACTATTATTGTTGATAAAGTGAAAGAACAATTCCTAGATTGAACTTTTGTCCTAAATCTAATTAAAAGCTCACAACACTTTATATATAACATTGTTCTAAAAACTATAAAGGAGTTGAGAGATGGAGAGTTCTGGTATCGGGGCCTCGAAGGAAGAGGAGGATATAGTGGCTCGAAGCACGAAGAAGGTGAAGATGCATAACAAAGGGGAGGATCTATCTACTAATAGGATAGCTATCACCGACAATTCTGTTGATGGAGATCATGTTATGTCAGGTATGGCTGTTGCTGCATTTGTTACAAGGGCTGACATGGAGAAGAGCATGGAGGAATACATGGAGATTTTTGACGATGCAGATAAGGAGAATTAGCAGAAAGCATCTTACAAAGATACTTTTTTATCCGTGGAAGGTTTCAATGAAAACATGGAGCCTAGTGCAATTGTACAAGCTTTGATGAAGGATCTTTGTCTAGACAAGACTATTGAAGAAGAGATGGATGTGGAGGATTGTGAATTCAATCCAAATCCATCAGAAGAGGTATCTTTGGAGAAATACAGTGACTGGTGCACACCATGGAAGTATACCTTGATTGTGAAGTTACTAGGAAAGAAGTGTAGTCTTCGAGCTATGTAGGATAGGTTAATGCGTCTCTGGTCCAACAAAAGATATATAAGGATATTGGATTTAATTGAGGACTTTTGCCTTGTTATTCAATTTTAAGGAGGATTACAAACATGCTGTTTCGGTACGTATTCCAAATCTTCCTCGTGAATTGTATAACTAGAAGTTTTTGTGGTGAGTCGGTGCTTGTTTAGGGAAAATGCTGAAAATTGATGAACATACCTCCATCCATTCTAGAGGAAGGTTTTTGCAAGAATATGCATGGAAATTGATTTACGCAAGAAATTAGTTCCAAAATTCAATATCCTTGGTAATGAGTTTAATTTTGAGTATAAGTGACTGCATTTCATATGTTTTAGATGTGGAAGGTATGGTCATCATTTGGAGAATTTTATTGATTTTCATAATCCAATTGAGTAAATGCCAGCAGCCATTGCTAAAGAAGAAGTGCAGCAACTAGTGTCAAAGATGCATCCTTCCGTGACAGATGCTGAGCAAAATATTATAGTTACGTCAGTTATGAAACGAGGAGATAATTCAGGAGAGATTCCTGGAAATGCTAATAATGTAGTAATTAATAACTTGCCTTGTGAGTTTGGGTCGTGGATGCTGACTAAGAAAAATCAAAGACAAAAACAGGTGAATGATAGAGCCAAAAATCACAGAGGGGATATGGGTTTTCAGCGTAGTTGGAGCACCAGGCAAACTCATGGCTCTCGATTTAGTATACTTACTACGAAGGGGGAGGGGAATATTTAGAAGCATGTAAGTAATGAGGGAGTGGTAGTGAAAATAAATTATCAAGAGACCATGACCTCTACTAGACCACTGATATGGGCTACTTATCGAAGCAAGAAGGCCTAAAACAGCCTGCCCACATAGGACAGCCCGGCCTAATCACTTATAAGAAGCAGCAACAACCAGAGGCCCACATGAGCCAGGTTCGTCCTATAATCCCAACGGTAGGCCCAAGTAAGCAGATGGATGCAACCCAAGATAAACAAGACCAGGAGAAGAAGGCACATTGGGCTACATTCAAACGCTTCCAAACTGATATGTGGAATAAACATAAGTTAGCACGTACAACTACTCTTTCCAGTAGTTCAAGCTATGGGAACCTCTAAGGAAGATTTGGAATTTCTTCAACAATTAAACCAATCTTCTGAGGAGGTTTCTATTAAGGAAATGCCACCAGACCTATGGGTTATGGAGCATGGAATACTTGGGAATACAGAGTTTGAGACAATTCTTGCCAGTCAGGTTGATACAGATGAGATTATGGTTATAGGGGATTCCCCTATAGCTACTAGGAGCTCATAAGCTCTTGTTCTCCTTGTCAATTCCTCATGAATCTCATAATTTTGATAGAAGTCATATCGAGGAAGTTAATGGACAGGCTGGAGGTATTTGGTGTCTATGGCACTCTCACTCTTGGAATGTAGATATCGTTCAATCTCACCGCCAATATGTGTATATGAGAGTGGCTAGGGGTAATCAAACCCTCTGGATGTTTACAACAGTCTATGGCAGTTCTCATATTAGTATTTGCAGGGAACTTTGGTCTAGCATTCGGAACATAGCCAGCAACGTTACTAGTTCTTAGTGTATTGGAGGAGATTTTAATGCAATAATGGGAGGTGCAGAATCTTTTAGTGACACTATTACTCATATGCACATTTATTCCAAGATTGTCTTCTTGCCTGCAAGCTTCATGATATGGGATACAAGGGACAAAATTATACATGGCAAAGGAGAAATATAAGGAAGCAGCTTGATAGAATTGTTGCCAACCTGGACTGGAGTATGCGTTTTGAAGCAGCTTTTGTTCAACACTTCCCTAAGCTCAAATCTGATCACGTACCTTTTCTGCTGCGTTTGAAACTAGGGACTTTGGATATAGTAGAAAGACTTCATTTCAATTCCTAGCTCCTTGGCTAACACATGAAGGTTTTAGTGATGTGGTCAAAGGTTGCTGGGACTCATCCAAAGACTTGATGCAGAACATCCATTCCTTTATTAAATCAATTCAAATCTAGAATAAGGAGGTTTTTTGGGGATATAAATAGAAGGAAAAATAGATTGTTTAATCGACTTGAAGGTACTTCCCAAAAGGCTTATGATGTGTAGCAACTCTTTCTTGGAGAATCTCTAGCAGGAGCTCTGGAAACAATATGAATCTATCCTAATTTAAGAAGAATTACTTTGGAAGCAGAGATCAAGATGCAAGTGGATTTAATTTAGAGATAAAAATATTAAATATTTTCATGGTGTTACTACAGTCAAGAAGAGAAGGAATCACAGAGGCATTGAAAGATTCTAATGGTCAATGGATCATCCATCCTACATAGTTAAAATTGCATATAATGGAGTTCCATACTAACTTTTATTTGGATTATAATGCTTATGAGAAATTCATATTATCCGGTGCTTTCCCTGCCTTAGATGATATTGAGTTTAACTTGCTAGATGGAGATGTTACTATAGAGGAGGTAAGGTGAGCTATGTTCTCCCTGGAGGGGTTTTAAAGCTCCCGGACCTGATGGCATTCATGCTATCTTTTATCAATCCCAAAAGGAGACAATAGGAAGTTGTGTGATTAATTGGGCCAAGGATGTTTTTGCTAATCCCCCCTCATCAAGGATAGCAATAACACTTCCATTACCTTAATACCAAAAGTGGATGGCCTTGAAAACATTAAGCAATTCAAATCGATAAGTCTATGTAATGTTAACTACAAATTGGTCACAAAAATTGTAGCTAATAGATAAAAGTTAGTGATGTAGAAACTTGTTGCCCCTACTCAATGCAGTTTTGTGCCGATTAAACTGAGTGATTATAATATCCTCATTTGCCAGGAGGTGGTTTACATGATGAGAATTAAAAAAAAAAAAGGGCCAAATGGAATGATGGCTATTAAGTTAGACTTAGAAAAAGCATATGATTGGCTGAAGTGGGAATTTGTTAGAGATACTTTGGTAGATATTGGCATTCCTACCTGACTCTTAGAGATTATTTGGGATTGCATTTCTTCCTCATCAATGCAAGTGCGTGTTAATGGATATAACACTTCCTCCTTCAGTCCATCTAGAGGTATCCAGCAAGGGGACCCCTGTCACCTTACATCTTTGTTTTGTGATTGAAAGGTTATCTCAGCATATATCTACTACTGTCTATATTGACTTTGTAATATCCTTAAAGGATAAAACTATTATCCTAAATAAACTACTAGTAACTGATGCTCATAACAAAAATTTAAAATTTAATTGATAATGATAATTGTATAATATGCTTTAAAAGTAATGCATAACAAGATCAAGTTTCTGCTACAACTTAGACATTTACATCAAAATAGTTACAAGGGATGTGCTACAGGATAATACTAGATATCATATAATCCATAGTCCCTTAAAATGAAATGCCTTGTATTTCCTCCGGTATAGATTTCTCATGAATAGTACAGTTCATAATACTCGCATTAATATGAAATCACCATGAATAGAGTGATAATTTAAAATTATCAGTAGAAAGATGAACAATTACAAAAATATTTATTAAAACATATGGTGAGTTTTGGCTGTGTAAAGCCACAGAAAATCACATAGCCACTAAATATGATAAAATAATATTATTTTCAACAGTATAACTAAAATATAATAGCATAGTTAAATAATTACTGAATAAATCATTCAATGCAACTCCACATGCAAACATAACACAAGTGTTCTACATGTCATATCATCTTTAATTTTGGCTTTACTATCACTTTCTATGTCTGCTTGTCTTACACTTTAGTTGAAGGCCTTCTCTTAGAGAATTCTCTATCTCTGGTATTACTATGAATATCGTGACGATAAAGTAAGATAATTACCATATTAACTAAAGCAAGTAACATAAAAGGATCTTACATCTATTCCTCTGCCTTCCTAGTGGTTAGATATATGTTTTAAATATCATTTCTTTAAACATAATGCATATGCACAAACATAAATGAATATAATCTTTTCTTTAAACATACTGTATACGCATAAACATAAATAAATATAAATAATCTAATATATCATATAAGAAATTCATTATTCAGCTTCAACCAAACATTTACATAATAAACTTATAACAAGTAAAATTATCTAAAGTTTATAATTATCAATTTCAAATGCTAATTCATCAAGGCACCAAATATAATTATTAAAATTATTCATGATTCTTTTTAAGGATTCTCAATCTAGTTTATAGTCTTCATAGAAAGTCTATTGCACAAGGATCCTATTCATACAACGGTTATTATAAAAGTCTAAAATTATCTCCAAGCAAAGTGATACGAATTGTATAGATAAAGAGTATAATTAGTTAGTAATAAGGCTAAATAGACTAATTGTTAAAATAGAAGGGTGATTTGTAAAAAATTGATTATAAGAGTTATTTTTCTCACTCGAAAATAACAAGTTTGTATTAATGGTACTTTCGTTGAGGGCTTCTGCAATGGAAGAAAAAACTCCGATAGTAGATGTAAAGAAGTGTGCAGAAGAATTTCAGAAATCTTGCAAGAATATTGAGGCAATGCTACTACAATGGATGCGTCAAGAAGGAATAAGCACAGATAATTTTGCATCAGAAGTTCAAGAAACTACAGAGGGAGACAGGATTTTGAGTCAAGAACATGTGGGTATCGGTATCAACACGTCTGATACATTGTCAGAACATCAAGGTTTAGGAGAAAAACTGAAGATGGGGTTGGAAAAGACCAATGAATATGGTTGTTTGACTGGTCCAATTAAGAGAAAGGTTCTCCCCATGCTCTCCAACACCAATGCCGAAGACAGAGAAGGGATCCCTTACCCAAGACACCAACGAGTTCGTTGTTCCACCCTTATGAACCTTCGTTTGGAGCGGATTAGTTCCAAGGCCAAACCCAAGGCATTGAAGAAGCGGGTAACACCGGTGAGACAGTGGAAAGCGATTGTGCCGTCGATGGGTGCCGTGGCCAGTGCTTGGATATATGTTGTGCCAGAGAGAGTCAAAAGGAAGGAGAATCCAGTTCCTCTTACGAAATTGCAACAACAACAACTGAAGGCCTTTGCATTTTCTTGGAACCCACCATGCCTGCAATCACAGATGCGCAAGCAGTTCCCAATACGCACACCTTCAGTGAAGCCTTGAAGCAAACCAAGATTTGGGCTTCCTTCTACACCATCAAAGAGTCAACAAGAACGACAAAGATTCAAGCGATAGGAGGTCGCTTGAACCATCAACACTGTCGCAACCGTTGCCGCTATAGCCATCATCAGCAGAAGCCATTGAGCAGACCAAGATGCATTCGGCAACATGTGCCAGAGAAAGTTGGGTCCAGTGTTATCCGTGGAAAAGGATGGTGATGCCTTGATCTTCATTGTTCAATTTCGTGCTCAAATACTTGACTTTTCAAAGGTTAGAGTAATTTCACTTTCTGCGATGGTAAAGTCTGCAACAAATTTTGAGTGGTGGGGCCACCCTTATTGGTACAGCGTTTTCAAACTTGAAAGCTTAGAAGATGTGGTTAGGCCTTTTGCTCCAAATAATCGATGATATGAAAGCACCACTGTGATAGAATGGAAAGCTTTTAACCTTGAGGAAAAGCTTATTTTGAAGGGAGGGATATTGATACGAATTGAATAGAAAAAGAGTATAGTTAATTAGTAGTATAAATAAAATTTAATAGATTAATTGTTAGAATAGATGAGTGATTTGTAAGAAATTAATTGTAAGAGTTATTTTTTTAATTTAAAGAAAGAGAGTTTGTATCACAAAAATTGATATATGTTCTTGTAAAGATTATTATAAAAATTTTAAAATTATTTTTAAATAAAAGTATCAATATTTTAATGTTAAAAATCTATATATGTCAGAGTCAAAATATTAATAATTTAATATCTAAAAACTATATATGTCAATAAATTAATTTTTAAGTTTTAGACAAACATAATATTAGTCCTATACAAGAATTAAAAATATAATAACTCTAATCAGAATGATATTTTCAAAATCAAAATATAACCATAAATATCTAATCATGTTTTTATAATACTAGTACAAACTCTCTAAACTTTATATGCAAATAATATAATAAAAATATCTAATTATATTTAAGGGTCATAGTTTAAGTTGAGTAAAAAAAAAGTGTTCATTTCTTACCTCTTTCTTAAGTTGATAGTAACAAAATTATAATTTTCTATTTCTTCTTTCATCCTTTCTCTCTTTCTCTTCTTTTTCTTTCCTCTCCTTTCCTTTTCTCTCTTTTTCTTTCTTTTTCTTTTCTCTTTCTCTCTCTTTTCCTTTTCTCTTCTTCTCTCCTCTCTTTTCTCCCACTCTTTCTATCGTCAGATCACTCCTCCTCCCCACCATTTATATTTGCTCATATTGCTTAATAGATAAGCTTAAAAAAAAACCCGTCCACCATGTTGCCATCTTACGTGTTGTACTTTTGACTCCTTTTTTTTTTTTTTCTAATTGTGATGAAAATATCTATCCTTCTTTACGTGAAAGAGTTCTCTACCCCTTTTTTTTAATTTTATTTATTTATTTATCCTTTTTAAGTTAAAATGTAATACAAAAATCTTATCTTAATAATTCTATTTTTAATAATTTTTATACTATTAAATTATTTTTAATTTAGTGTCATATTATTATGCTTATTTTAATTTAATTTTAAAATAATTATTATTATAAAAATTATTTTAAATAAATTTACAAACAAATCATTCACATTTAACAAAGAAATGAAAATTACTCTACAAAAATATTTTATGAAAAAAAGAGATGTTACATACTTGTGGGAACCCATAACTCTATCAAGAGGAGGTCCTCCGTTGTCTCATCTTAGATTCGCAGATGATTTAGTCCTTCTAGCTAAGGTTTCTATGGATCAAGTTCAGGTTTTCAGAGGAGTTCTCAATCTATTCTGTAATAGTTCTGGGCAGAAGGTAAATAATGAAAAGTCTTGTATCTATTTCTTTAAGAATGTCCATCATTCTAGAAGAAATAAAATTAGTTCTGCATTTGGTTATAAACTTACGTCTGATTTAGGGAACTATTTAAGGGTTCCTTTATTGCATAGAAGAATTTCCAAACAGACCTACAGTTTCATTTTAGATTGAATGGCTAGAAAGCGAGTTCACTGTCCTTAGCAGGTCGCAGCATGCTGGCTAGAGCTGTGGTTTCCACGATTCCAAGCTATGTAATGCAGACTTCTCTGCTTCCAATAGAAGTTTGTAATAGTGTGGATAGAGCCTTTAGAAGTTTTCTATGGGGATCAACAGCAACTGAAATGAAAATACACCTTATTAGTTGGGAAGGTGTCTGTAAGCTGAAGAGTACAGGTGGACTTGGTTTTAGACAATCCTAAGAGATAAACTTAGCTTCTATGATAAAGTTGGGGTGAAATCTTATTCATAAAAAGACGCCCTATAGGTTAGAGTAATGTGTGCCAAGTATGGTTGCGGTGATGATATATTGCCGAAGGTAGAGAGGAAAAGTAAATCTTCACAAGCCTAGCATAGTATAACCAAAAACCTGGAGCTCCCTTCATCGGAACCTAATCTGGAGGATTGGCAATGGCATTAAGGCTAATTTTTGGACAGATCATTGGATTCCAGGTATCTAATCTTTGATTGACTTTGCTATCAAAGATATTAGTGCAGTGGAAATGCATGAGAAGGTGGCAAAGTTCGCTACTCTAAATGGAGATTGGAATTGGGATAAGCTTTCCAATTTCCTCCCTGCAAACTTCAGAGATTATAGCCACTATGAATCCACCTAATCCTCTGGGTATTGCGGACACTGTTGCATGGCATCCCTCCTCTGATGGGCATTTTGCTGTCAAATATGCATATGAAGTTTGTTCAAACACACTCAACCATGCTTCTAGCCGCTTATTCAAAGATATTAACGATTGGAAGATCATTTCTCTGGCTGGAGGTTAATGATGCTATACTGACTAATACGAACAGACAACGTAGGCATCTTGCTAATTCTGACCTGTTTGCTATCTGTAATCAGGGAGCTGAAACAACAAATCATGCTCTTAGAGATTGAACACATGCTTGTGAGGTATGGAATATTCTGGTTGCAGATTCCAGGAAGAACAGTTTTTTCAGCTCTGATATTCAAGAGTGGTTAAACTTCAATCTATCAGTGAATTGTGGAGTAAATCAAAGGGAAAGTTGGCAGCTTCTTTTCGCAACAACTTGCTCGTCCATTTGGTACTTCAGGAACACATTACTATTTGAGAATGCAAATGAGACTAATAATTTCACTGCTAATATTAAATTTCAAGCTATATAGTACCATTGGGATTTACAAGCAAATAAATCTACCTCTGCAGCAGTGCCAAAGTTTAACCACCTCTGTTTGCTGGATCCCCTCTCCTTCGGGTTGGGTTAAACTCAATGTAGATGGATCAGTGTTGATTGCTCAAAGGAAAGCTGAATGTGGTGGTATATTGAGCAATGATCTTGGTGGTTTTCTAGCGAGTTTCATGACAAACTTGGGTTATTGTTTGATCATAGTGGCTCAAGTTATGGCAATTTACTATGGATTGAAGATGGCTTATAATATGGGGTTCAGACACGTGATCTTGGAAGCAGATTCCAATTGTGCAATCAGCCTCTTGAAGGATGATTGTAGTCCCTGGCATCCTTGTTTCCATTTTGGCTCTAATCAACTAACTCCTCCAACGTGATTGGGTGGTTAGATATCACCATATCTACATAGAAGGCAATGGCTGTGCGGATGTTCTAGCCAAGCATAGTCATCTTCTTCCTCTCAGATATCATTTCCTTAGCTATTTACCTTTGTTTCTATAGCGTATGTATATAATCTTAGCTCTGTTTCTCTGGATTGTGTAACTGTTGTTTAGTTGGGTCTTTTGACCTTGTTCTTTATCCAAAAAAAAAAGAACAATTCCTAAATCTACAAATAGATCGATTTCATGATTTTTTCTTCCCTAGAAGATTGAATGGTTCGACTTTATGGAAAGAGAATTGAAAAGCTAATGGGTCAAATCTTCCCCAAGAATCAAGACTGAGGATAAGTGGGCTTACAGCAGATTTGACAGTGAAGGGCCTTTTTATCTGTAGATTTTGGTGTTTCATTTTTGCAGTTGTATAATTTCAAAGTATACATACGTATGCTGTTTTGTTAACTATGAGAGGACGTGGGTCCATAATTGAGAGACTTAAATTAATGCCTCAACCCTTTAGCACGAGGAGCAGAAAACCAAAAAAGATTGACATGAGAAGGATGAAACCAGCAGCTACAACATTAACGTGACCTGGTTTCACAGATTTACTAGAACTTTCTCCTCTGCCATCAAGTCTGCTTTTCTCCTTCAATGGGTGAATTGCAGAACAGAAAGGTACCGCTAAATCCTAGAAAGATTTAGTTTCAACGGACGGGACCTCTTTTTCTGGCTCCAAAATTGTTGAGACATCAATTGGAGCTTTCATGGATAACAACTCTGTACAATGGTCTTTTAATACCTAAGAACGAAATTAATGTCAGATGATTAAATATTATATAAACTTTTTCTTGAAAGATACTAAGAAAAAACTTTGTAGTAAAACTAGTTCATCAGGACAGTGACAAGCTCATAGAGACTACAACATAGCAATTTAAATACTAATACTATTTGATGTTAGATGGAGCCTTAAAACCATATGCAAGGACAATCATTAATTGAGCTGTTGAAATTCCTCTATTCTTTTCATTTTGGTTTTTAAGATAGTGTCCTATGCAAAATGAATGCATGGATTTGAAAACTATTATCATGTCCATAAATCCATCCTCATGCTAAAATTCATGCCAAATTGTTGCTTAATCTTAAGTTCACATGGTTTATTTGCAAATACCAGGTATGAGTTAGTAGTTGTCCAGAAGCACTAGTTAAGTGTACATTTTGGATGGAAACATTCTAAATCAACAAATTATTAATCACTTAAGACTAGGAATGTCTCCTTAATACATGTATGGGTGAGTATCAATTAAATGGCCCCTTAAATCAAAATCATTTTTTCAGCAACAAAACAAGTAATGTTATGATCTTCAAACCAAATCAGAGACATATGCAAACAAATTCATATAGACACATGGAGAAACCAAACCTCTACTACCTCACTATAGCAGTGGAACAAACCTCAACTGCTTCAGAAGACAGTAAGTGGTCACACAAATAAGCCCCTACCAACCATGGTGTAAAGACTCTTCTGGGAAATGGAAGAGTGCATCCTTTTCTTTCATTCACAAAAGTATGACAAACATAACTGGGGTCACAAACCAGAGCATTGGCAGCTAAAATAACAAATGTATTAATTACAATTGACGTGATTACTTTTTTGCTACAATGAATGGATATGATTATTAATTTTATAGGTATTTAAGGTGATATAGCATTAAAATTGCAGTTTCACATCCACACACACACATATTAACACTACCACTTCACAAGAGATGCAAATAGATGATCCAGGTAATAAAGTGTTGTAACCTAGTAAATTTTTGGTTTAATAATATTTTTTTTATAGTTCCACTCAATTTTAATTTCGTCCATACACTTTTATTTTTCAATCGGGTCCATATAACTTCATTTTGCTTTGAATTAGCTCCCTGTTGTCAATAGCAGTTATAACATCATAAAAATTTGATGATGTCATGGAATTGTACCTGTCAGTCTGCACAGTTTTTTTCTTTTCCATGTCATTAGTTATTAATCATTTTTCCTTTCTTTCTCGCCCCATTTTTGTCAACAAATATAGGAAATAGCTACTTGAACAACATTAGAATTGGAGGGTATATAGCTTTCCAACCAATGTTAGAACTGGAGGGGGCAAAGAAGACAAGCTTTAATGGTGCTTAAGAATATAGGCAGGCAACAAAGGAGATGGTTGAAGAAACGCAGTCATGCTTCATAAAACATACTGCTTAAAATTGAGACATCTAGTATCAATAAGATGTAGTGCTTGACCTCCATTTTAAAGAACAAGACAGTTTAATACAATTGACTGTGCAGTTTATACAAATCAAAGCTCTTTGGGTATCTCTCGGGTTTGCCTAGAAGTGCTTGATAGCAACCATGAGTGAATTGGATAAGAGGGTCCTTCTCAAAAATCATGGAAAAGGCCAATCTATTGAGAGAGACACTCATTGAGTGATCTAAAGCATGGAACTGGAGACTCAGAAAATAGGAGTAGATTAGGGTGTGGCAGCGCTTCAGAGCATGGGTAATTATGTTGTTTTGGTAGGTAAAAAACACAGCACAATCTAAGAGCTACAATATTGGATTGTGGGTTTTTCTCCTTAGGTTTATTGACCAAATAATAATGTTCTTCTACCTAAACTAGATTGAAATTGATGTAGAAAAAAGAATTACATGGTGGAAGGTAGGAAAACGAAATGACAAATGTTAATTAATAAAAATTACTTTAAATTAACAAATTATTAAAGCAAGACTTTATTTAACGACGATAAAGAATGGTGCTCTCTGGGAGCGGAACTAAATCAAGTGATCCGTTGTCTTCTTCGGAGGAACACGATCAATTGCAGAGGAGTAAAAAGAAACTTCATCATGAATCTAAGTCTTTTTCAAATGATACTTCGAGACTAGTTCAATATGAAGATTTGGCTATGGAACAGGACAAGGCTCCATCATTCAAAAAATCCTATAAGGAATCGTTGACCGGTATTTCTTCTGATGGGAATTCTGACAGTTCCGATGAGGATTGGAGCAGTGGCATGGAAAATTCTGATGAGGAAGAAGATAAGATAGAGGCTGCTGATGATGAACCAAAACTGTAAGACATTATAGAAGAAAAGCATGGGAGTTTTGATCGCCTAGAGCTTATTTTTCACAAGCCAATGTAATCCAGGATTTATCACTCTTTCAAGAAAGCTCTAATTGTCAAACTACTTGGAAGAACTATAGGCTTCAAGGCTCTAGAGACTAGGTTGAAACAACTCTGGGCGCTTAACGAGGTGCTAGATGTAGTTGACATGGGTTCTAAATTTTTCCTAGTTAAGTGCACTAGTGATCTTGACTAGGATTATGCTCTCACTGAAGGCCCGTGGATGATTTACAGCCATTACCTTATAGTTAGGAAATGGAGACCTAACTTTGACCAATCCACGGACAACATGAAAACGGTTGCTGCTTGGGTTCATTTGCCGAGATTCCAATGGAATATTATGATGAATATGTGCTTAAGGTGATTGGCAATCGTATTGGCAAGACTGTCAGTATTGATTATACAACTTTAAGTCAAACAAGAGGTAAATATGCTCATTTATGTGTGGAAGTGGATCTCTCACAACCTCTACTAGCCCATTACAAATTGAAAGGAAGGTATTGTAGAGTTGAATATGAAGGACTACGTTGCCCGTGTTTTCAATGTGGAAGATATGGTCACTATGCTGAAGGTTGTCCGGACAAATCTATAATGAATATACTTCTGGTCAGACTTCTGTCTCAACGAATTCTGGGTAGGGGAACTCTGTAGTAGCTGAGCTTTCCACTTCCTATAGGCCATGGACGGTGGTGCAAAAATCTTGCTGGCAGAGGAAGATTCGGGATAAGGAGAATCATGGTGGGGGGAATATGGGGGCGACATTTATGGCTAATGGCTCTAGGTTTCAAACGTTGACAACAGTTATTGAAGAGGTGAGGGAGAATGTTACGGAGACTAATACTCAATCTAAGGAAATTCCAATTCAGGGGGAGATATGGGTTGCAAGCAATAATAAGGTAGGACCCTGTGAAATTCATCGTATTATTGCTCAAAGGACCAATCACACTGTCACTGTTGACAAAATTGGAAGTTCTGAGAAAGGGAAGTCTGTTATCCTGGAAATTGCTCCACATGGTCATGCTAGGAATAAAGATATTATTAATGCGGCAGTCACTTCTCTTGTTCCCAATAGGCCTGCTTCTACTGGGTTAGAGCTGTCAATTCGTGGGCCTCAACTAAAAGTACAAGCCCATCAGGAAAATAATCCAATCCTTGAGGATAGGCCTATTCCTTTTGGATTGGACCCAGATAAAACTTATCCTCCTCATGCCCCTGATGGGGCCTGTAATAAGGACAACATAGTTTTGGACATGGAGATTGTGGATGTCCTTCATGCTCCTACCTAGGTGGAGGTCAATTTGAAGTCATCAGATGATACTCCTATGAATTTGGACTAATTTCTATTTGGTTTCCATGAATTTACAGACTAATCCTATTTTCCTTTGGAATTGTCATGGTGCACGGAGTAATGCCCTGTTTAGATATTGTAAACAGTATTTTGAGTCTGTTTCTCCTGATATTTTAGTTCTTATAGGACTTATATCAAATCTAACTAATTTGATTAAAACAGTCAACTCATTGGGTTTTGATAGTTATAACTTTGTGGAGGGTAGAGGTTTAGCAAGTGGCATTTTTGTTGCTTGGAAGTCTGGAAATATTATAGTTTCTATTGAGCAGAAGCACTGCCAGTTCATTCATTTGTGGGTGTAGTTTCCTGGTGGTGCTGAGTGATTTTTACGCCTTCTTATGTCAATCCTATTGAAGATCACAAGACTGATTATTGGGAGACATTGTTTAATATTGCTGGCTACATGCATGAAGGTTGGCTTGTGGCTGGTGATTTAAATGATATTAAAAATGCTCAAGAAAGGAAATGAGGGGCTAATATTAACTAGCGAAGATGTAATCTTTTTGTGGAGAGAATTGATAAATGTGGGCTTTTGGATTTGGATTCGATTGGGTCCAAAATATACTTGGAGAGGTCTGATTCATCAAGGTTATGAGAGATTATTTGAGAAACTAGATAGAGGTCTTTGTAATCCAAAGTGGAGAACTAATTTTGCTGAGGCTTTAGTGAAGGTTCTACCTTAAGTGCAATTTTCGGATAATCATCCAATAGTTGTTTACAGACCTTTCTGGTTTGAGTTGGCTTGGACTACTCATGCTACTTACAATCAAGTGGTTCGTGAGGTGTAGACTTTGGAAGTTCTTATTGTGCAGAAAATTCATCATACTGCTACAGTGTTGAAAGAGTGGAATCAATATACTTTTGGTAATATTTTTAGGAAGAAGGGGAGAATCCTTGCTCAGTTGGGAGGTATACAGCAGAAACAAGCTCAATTAACTAGACACAATCCTTATCTTAAGGAGTTGGAATTCAATTTGCAAAGGGAGTTAAATTATATTCTTGTGCAGGAGGAAATCTTATGGCATCAAAAATCTAGGTCTAAGTGGATTACTGATGGAGACAGAAATACAAAGTACTATCATACTAAAACAATTGCTTGTAGAAGAGAAAAATAGAGTTGTTATGCTGAGAAATGAAGTTAGGCAATGGGTTAAGGATCCTGATTCTCTTCAAAATTTGGCTGTTAATTTTTTCAAATCCTTTTTCCACGATAAAGGCTAAGGAAATGTTTCTGTTGTTGCTAATGTTAGCTTTCCAATTATTCCAGAGGATGAAGTGCAATGTCTAAATGATCCAGTCTCTTCTATGGAGGTTAGGCAAGCCATTTTCTCCATGGGTAAACTTAAAGCTCTTGGCCCTGATGGCTTTCCTACTGTCTTTTACCAGAATACTTGGAATACGGTTGGTGCTGATGTGGACAAATTTGTGCAAGTTGTTTTCAACTTTTCTGTTGATATTGGTTAGATGAATCAAACTTTTATCTCCTTGATCCCAAAAATTGATAAACCAGAGTTTATTACTCAATTTAGGTCGATCTCTCTCTCTGTGTACTGTTTTGTATAAGTCTGTCACTAAAGTGCTTGTGAATAGACTTAAAGGGAGTTTGCCTAATTTGATCTCTCCGTTTCAATCGAGTTTTGTGCCTGGTAGATGCATTCAGGATAATATTATCATAGCTCAGGAGATGGTTTATAGTATGAGAAAAATGAAAGGTCAAACTGGTTTTTTTGCAATCAAAGTGGATCTTGAGAAAGGCTATGATAGGCTTAATTGGAATTTTATCTCCCAAATCCTGGAGGACATTGGTCTCCATATCCACACCAGACAATTGATTATGAATTGTGTTACTTCTGTTTCTACTAATTTTCTCTGGAATGGTGGTAGCACAACTTTTTTTCAGCCTTCTAGAGGAATCAGACAAGGTGATCCGTTATCTCCGTGCTTATTTGTTCTTTTTATGGAGAAATTGTCTCATTATTTCAAGTGCAGTTGATAATGGTGATTGGATTCCACTCAAAGCTGGTAGGAATGGCCCCCAAATTGTTCATTTGATGTTTGTGGATGATCTTTTTCTTTTTGGCAAAGCTTCTTTAGATCAAATTCGATGTACTATGTAGTCTCTTGAAATTTTTTGTAGTGCTTCTGGTCAAAAGGTTAGTAAAGCTAAAACTAGCATTTTCTTCTCTAAGCATGTTTCTCAATCAGTGAAAGATTCCATTGTTAGGTTTTCTAGTTTTTCTGAAACGAGAAATTTGGGTAAATATTTGGGTATTCCATAATGCATGGCCTTCCTAAAAGAGACATCTTTAATTATGTTCTTGAGAAAGTTAGAAATCGTTTGGCTGGCTAGAAGACATCTCAACTATCTCTGGCTGGTCGAGTCACTTTGGCTAAGTCAGTTATTAGTTCTATACCTCTTTATTCAATGATGGTTATGAAGCTTCCTGTTGGAATTACTAATTTTTTTGGGGACATGATGCTAGTACCAGAAAATTTGATCCCACTAGTTGGCAAACTGTTTGTTATCCTAAATGGCAGGGTGGTCTGGGCTTCCATAATCTAGATAATATGAACTCAGCTTGTGTTATGAAATTGGGCTGGAAGATTAGAATTAATCAGAATAATCTCTGGATTAATGTGCTGAGAGGAAAGTATGGTAGAAGGCATGATTTAATCACTTCTGCTGTGCTTAAAAGGTCTTATTTGAAAATTTGGAGAGATATCTACTAGATTAAAAGTAAAAATTTTGAATACTGGAATATTGGTAATGGTCAATCCATGAATGTTTGGAGTCATTTGTGGTAGCAACCAGATCTTTGTTTGGCTGATAAAACTAGTTTGCATTTGCCTGAGGTTTGGAATTGGAATGTTTCTGATCTAGTAGATGCTACTGGTGATTGGAATTGGAACATGCTATCCCAATGTTTCCCAAAAGAAATTGTTCAAAAATTTTACTCGGTTCACCTTTTTTGTGCTGAGTTTGGTGCTGATAGATTAATTTGGAATGGAACCACTAGTAGTAGTTTTTCGATCAAGAGTGCTTATAAGCTCCTCAGTAATGAATTTACAGAGAATACCAATAGCATCTGGAAGTTGATTTGGAAACTTCATGGTCCTAAAAGAGTTCGCTCCTTTCTTTGGGTTGCTGCACATGACAGATTGAGAGTCCGTTTGGATATATACTTTTTTTTTATAGAAAAAGTACTTTTTTTTTAAAAAAAAAAGAGAAGTGTTTCAACACATTTTCAAGTATGTTTGGATGCAACTTTTCAAAAAAGTAAAAGTTAAAAAAATTAATTTACCTCTTTTTTTAGAAGTTAATGATCTCTATCTTCTAGAAAAAGTAGAAGGAAAAGTGATTTTTAATATAATTTTATGATAAAATATCCTTTACCTTTATTAAAAATTACATTTCATATCCTCTCTTTTTCTTTCTTATAAACCTTATTTACATAAACTTTCCTAGGTAATTTTATGAAATACATTTTAAATATCGTAACTTAAAGTTATTTTGTCCTAATATCTTTAAATTGAATTCTGATTTTAATGACTATATCACTTAGAGAAAGTAAAATAGAAACAATATTAGTAACATATTGTTAAGCCTTTGGATGCACAATTAGACATGTTATTATTCTTATATCTCGTTTTTTCATGACGTTGTTACTATGACATACTTAAAAATCTTACTGTCCCTATTATGCTAGCTCATTTAATCATATCTTGCATTTGGATGTCTTTTTCAATAATTTTGATATAAATAAAATGTTTCTATTCTTTTTTATCCAAACAAACTTAAATTTTTTTTTATTATTTAGAAGTATTTCTTAATATTATATTCGAATACAAAATTACTTTTTTTAAAAAAATATATATTAAAATAAGATATATAAAAAAAGTATTTTTTTTAAAAATTTATCCAAACGAGCCCTGATTACGAACTACAGGAGACACAAATGGTCCTTTTGCAATCCTTGTTGTCCTTATGGTCCCTTTGCAATCCTCATTGTCCTTATTGTTTGAATCAATTGGAAACCAACTTGCATATCCTTCAAGATTGCCTCTGGCTACCAAAGTTTGGAATTGTTTGGTTATTCCGTCCAAAAGAGCTCTTTTTTATAGTTTTACTCTTCAAGATTGGTTTGTGGAAAACTTCAAATTTTCCTGGGGTTTGTCTTCCACTCAAAACTGGAGTTGTTTATGGGCTACTGTGGTATGGTTGTTGTGGAATTGGAGGAATAAAGGAATTTTTGACAGTTCTTTTCATAGGCCAGATGACCCTGTTAAGTGTATTTTAACTTATTATAATGATTTTATTCGTTCTACAGATGTGTCTATTACTAATGAGCAGGGAAATAGTTCTAGGAGAACAACTAGTTGGATTCCTCCGAGAAGTGGTTTTATAAAACTAAACACGGATGGTGCTTGTATTAGAAATCAATTAGAGTGGAAGGCTGGCTGTGGTGGAATTATAAGGGACATCTCTGGTAATTGGCTTGGAGGTTTCTCTAAATTTTTGGGTCCTGCTACTGCTCTAGTTGCTGAGACTTGGGGTGTTCTAGAAGGGCTCTTGCTCGCCTGGGATAAAGGCTACAGGCATGTTCAAGTGGAGTCTGATTCCAAATTTCTCGTGTCTCTTATTTCAGATGATACAATGGGAAGCTTTGAAGTTAAGAATCTTTTCTGCAGAATTAAGCAGCTGCTTTGTAGGGACTGGGTTGTGGAAGTCAAGCATATCTATCGGGAAGCTAATAAGGCTGCAGATTTTTTGGCTTTTCTTAGTTTATCTCAGTGAGATTATGTGCGTGTGGGAAGTGCCTCCTATTACTGTAGGTTCTTTTCTTGCTCATGATGTTTCGGGAGTTTTTACTCCCAGCTTGAGTGTCTCTTGGTTTGGTTTTTGGTTTCTTTCTTTGGGCTTTTAGCCCCGTTCTTATATCCAAAAAAAAAAAAACTTTAAATTTTATTAATCATACTTTTTAAAAAATCTAAAGTTATTTTCTCGTCCATATTTTGTATACTTTGCACACACATTTATCCAATAAAAAGAACATAATATGTATGGTTGTCAAACAAGTTAATCCGGCCATTTAAGTTTCATCGTCACAAATCGAACTTAAATAGATTGGATTAAAATTAGCCACTTTTATGACTTGCAAATTAAACAAGCTGTTCATTTAGAAAAAAAATTATATATTTTTTAAAATTAATATTTTTTAACAAATTCAAGAATTAAGTTAAATTAATTATTATATTACATAAAAAATTTAATTATTAATATCCAACAATAAAAATGATATAATTCTTGATATAAAATTATATAATTTTTGGTTCAAAAATATATAGGTATTTTTTAAAAAATCATACGAACTAACAGACCAACCCACAAGTAAACAGCTTCACTTTGTTTAATTCGTGAATTAAACAGTTTGAGACAATATTAACTACTTTTAAATGAATCAATAAAATAGAAGTCTAACTCACATAATTTACGTAATTAAATAAGTTAGACATATTAAACCCATTTTAATAGCCTTAATAATATAGATTATTTGTTTTCAATTACATGTTGATAAACACAAATGGCCAACGGCTCCATTTTGAACTTGTGACTTGTGAATTGTGAATTTGTAAATGGTGTCTGGCGTGGAGGCATCCAAACTCCAACGTCAAATTTTAGTTCTCTCATGAAAGGCTTATCCATTAAACCCCTTTGGGAGCCTATGGAAGAAAACAACTACACTTTCTATGAAAAATGACTACACAAAGGCCCACGATCTATGCATGAATTCTTCACGTGGAAAGCGGCAACATGAAGTCGAATTTCGAAGGAGCCAATGGCTGAAGACTCACTTATGAAAGTCAAAGTCCAAACTCCATGCTCCATACCTACCCTTTTATCTAATCTAAATTTAAATCTTCAAAAAAAAAAAAAGAAAGAAAAGTTGATACCAATCGTTTGAGTTATACTTACTTTTTTTCAATGAAAAATCAGAATAATCAAGGAATAATGCTGACTAGCGCTTTACCCTGCGTTGCACAAGTGCATGAATTTTCATCGGTTGAACTGAAGAATTCCACCATAAATAATTATACATCCAATATAAATATTATTAATACATACTCAATAATAACATTGGCAATAAACTCGAAACAAATATAATAATTTAGCATAATTTCACATATATGCTTATACTATAAGTTGTAAAATATTTATAAATATTAAATTAATTTTAGTATTAGATAACTATCTATTATTATTTATCACAAATTAATATTTATATTCCATTTTTTATTTTCTCTTGAAACACCAATGTAAATTTGAAAGATATTTTTTTACTATTTTTACAACATATTTTTATTAAGGTATAAAAAACTTATCATAACAACTTGTATAATTAAAATTAGAAGACAGTAAAAATTATAATATTATTAAAAAAATAGCATCGAAAAGGTATTTTATTAAGGTACATTTTTCTACAATTATTGCACTTTAGGAATTAAAAAAATGTACGTTTTTCTTTTCCCGATCATGGATAATTCTTTTCTTGCTTAAAAGTTTTTCATGCAAATTACTTTTCCTCGAAAATTTCATAAAGGCCATTTACCTAATTTTCATTAATTATGAATTTAATTTTATATTAATTTAATAATTATGTCTAATCACTAGTTTTATATCATTAATTACTAGTTTTTCTCAAAGACCTTTTTTATATATTTTAATCACAAATACATTGAAATTATTGCCTAAACAAATTAAAAAAAATAAAAAAAAAACAGATAAATCAAATTTGATCTAATAGAATATACATTGATCCCTTTAAAAGTTCATGCGAACTTCTTTTTTCCTCCCAAAACTTTTTTAAACACTATTTACCCGCGCCAAGTGTCCAAACACATTCTTAATAAGGTGTCCCCCACATCATATTTGCTGCAAAACCTAAAACTTCGTTTTTGTAATAGAAAACTAATAAAATTAAAATAGTCATATCCATGCATGAAGCAAAATTTTTAGAGAAATTCCAAATTTAGTTTTTTTATTGAATCAGGAATAAAATGTTTTTTGTTATTTTTACTTAAAATAAATTAAAAAATTTAACATTATTCAATTTTAAATTCGAATCACTCAAAATGTAAAGTATATTTTACAATATATATATATATATATATATATACATACATACATAAGTTGTAGCCACTCATAAAAAAATCAAGAGAATAAATTCTAAGCTATAGCAAACTTATATGGATTCATTCACATACAAACTTATATGCTGAAAAGTTAGCTTCTTACTTATTAAAAAAAAAAGGTATTGATGTATTGATAATTCAATGGTATAAAACTAAGGATTATCAAAGTAGTAGTTCAACAATAACAATTATTTAAGTATTCATTAATAAGTGTATTGATTCATTCCAATGACGATCTGGCTTTTTTTTTAAAAATAAATTTAATCAATATATTTATATGGCCATTAATTATTATGACAAAAGATATATTTTTATGCATATTTTTTGAAAAAAAAAATTATTGTGAAGAGAAATATTGTAAATATTAGTCTCTATTACTTTAAGTCACAGCAATTATTAGTTTTGGTTAAATCTCTTACTAAAATAAAACTATTTTACTGACTATTCATTATTTGTCATTACCAGCATATAGCTCTAACTTTAATCACATTTTTATGTTTAATTATTTAATTGATTTGGTGAATCATGTATTTTTTTATTTTTTAATTCAAATAAATATTATAAATTATTACTAATCAATAATAATTTTATTTATTTCTTAAAATAAAGTTACTATGTATCACACGGGTACAAATCTAAAATCTATAACATACAAAGTTTTGCAAACGATAAAATCATATATGATAATAAAGTGTCAATTTTCGTATTAAAATATAATGAACTTGAGTCAAATCATATTGTGGAAAATAATGATTTACAAAGAGCTCATATATCACTTAAGTGCAGCTTGTCATTATAAAATAGATAAATAAATAAATTGGATTTATTATGTAATAATAAAAGAAACTACAAAATGATAAAATATCAATTTTTTATATCACAAAATAAATTTAGCTAAATTACAAGATAAGAAATATTTTTCCTAAGAAAAAGGTGACTTCATCATCTTGATTTGGTAGACGAGGTTGAAGACCCATAACAATAAAAAGAAAACTTACCTACTACAGGGTCTTTCTTTGAGAGTCCCAGACATAACAGCAACAACTAAAATGATATTAAGAAAGGAAGGCACTGCTGATATACCCCAAATCAAAAGATGACCCTGCTTGGCTTGGCTGTTTACACAAGTTTCCTTCTCTGTAGATATGAGACTAATGGACCATCCATTCATTATTCAGCATCAGTAAAATTTGAATAATAATAATGTTATTTACACATCATTTTTATTACACTAAATGTTAAAATTAATATAGAAAAGTGGTGTAGAAGAAATATTTTCCTTTCAATAACTAGAGTAGCATAAGCTTCAACAATGAGCCAAGGAATTGTGAAGGACAAAGCAATCCAAAGCCCACGAAGAATGCCCCAAAGTTCAGCTGCTGTAATTGAACATACCCCAGGTTAAAGAAAAACCCATCAAAAAACTCCCCGAGCCATCATTGTATCTTGACATTATGTCATTGCTAAAAAATTGAGAATGTGAGTTGTCTACTACCCTTAGATTTTTAGATTTGGAAGGGTTTTGATATCCTCCTTTATGTGGCCTAATTAAATTTATACATATGACAATTATTGTACAGCCAGCACCAATATTTGAGAAAGTGCTTAATTTATTTTATTTGCTAAATGTCCCTTATGGGCTTTTTCATAATTTTGGCAAATCCCACCCTCACTTGAAATTTCATAAAGTTTTGTTTTCTTTTCCCATCTCTGTTCTCTGCCACTGCTGTATTAGAAAGGGAAGCCCAGCCCCAAATTTGAGTGGTAGTTGTTCATGGAAACTTAATTGTGTTGCAATCGTAGAAATGACTTTGGAATTCGTAGTTGCGTAGTCGCTTTCCCTGTGCGAAACCATCGCAGCCCCCTTTTCGAAACCATCGTAAGTAAGCCCCTACCATCGTCCCAGTTCTCTAATGCCCCTGCCCTTTTTCTCTAATGCTATTATTTTTGTTTTAAACGTAGCTTTTGCTTTTCATGAAAATGGGAGTCGAAGAATTATAGGATATAATTCTGTTTCCTTTGCTATCTTCATCTTGTTGAATTGGAAGAATACACCACCTTTCCAAAGAGCTTGATCGTCAGGTCTCTTTCTGATACGAAAGTGGCAGAGAACGGAGACGGAATAGGAAACAAAACTTTATGAAATTTCAAGTGAGGGTGGGATTTGCCAAAACTATGAAAAAAAAAAAAAACCCCCATGAGGGCCATTCAACAAATAAAATAAATTAAGCACTTTTTTATATATTGGTGCTGACTGTGCACTGAATGTCAAATATATAAATTTAATTAGACTACCTAAAGGGGGTATCAAAACCCTCCCAAATTCAAAGGTACTAGAGAACTCACCAATTGAGAAATGTTTGGACTAAAGGAATATTTATAAAAAGTATTAATTTAAGTGATATTAAAGTTTTTTTTAGTAAATATATGAAGTTTTTTTAGGGAATATTTGATTTGCATTGAATCTTATTTAAACCGTTTTATTTGTACTTAAGTGCTGCTAGGTAGATTTTTGCAAATGCTATTCATCCAGAATATCTTCCCAACTCTTTGTGCCCGAATGATGTGGCATCTAATATGGGATTAACGTATTTACATATTTTTTTCATCCAAAGTCCAACCCTTCATCCTTCTTTTAAACAAGATAAAAAAAATCAAGATCCTTCTCACCGTCAACATTCTGTCACTCCAGTCCCAGAAAATTCAATCCCTCCTTCGACAACAGTGCTACCTCTGAAATTCACCTCCATTACAAGAATCTGGGCCATCTCCATTAACTCTGCCTTGTCCAAGCATTTGTACCACCCTTTGAAATTCTGTGAATGCTTATCAGTGTTAATACTGCAATACTAGCTTCTTTCCTTGCTGCAATATAAGTGTTAAGGTTTTGGGGCTACATCACATATTGTAATCAGCTTATTCTATGCGGGTTCATGTGAGATAGAAGTAAGAAAGAATTAATGTTGTTGTTGTCGTTGTTGATACACACCGGGTCTTCCAAGTTTTAAAGAATCCTTTCTAATTTGTTAAAAAAAATCACTAATTAAATATAATATCAATAATTAAAATTTAAATAATTATGCCCCTCAGTCTGGCTGATAAATTCGGGACCTAATTCGGGCTATCTTGCAGCACTCTAGTATTTTTGTATTACCTTTTCTCATCTTATCTTAGATCTCATTTGTAATAAAAAGAATTTAAATATTTAAAAACTATAAAAATTTGAAAAAATAAAAAGACATAGAGTTATTATACCCATCTTTCAAAATTGTTGGTAAGCATTTATAATTATTGATTCTCGTAATAAATACTTAAATTTTATTAAATAAAATTAATAATTAATAAATATTCATAAGTTATAACTAATTAAAATATGATTGAATTTAGCTTTTTTAAAATATTTATAGGATGATCATATTATTATTATTCTCAATTTGACGATATTAAGCTAATGGGACAATTATAAAAGATAGAACTATATAGGAATACTTTAGTTTATACTCAAAAAAAAGTAAGGCTTCATTCTAAAAAAAAATAAAATGAGGAAATAGAACAGTAGATAAAAAAATTAAAAAAACAAATTTTAATAATATCATAATTTATTATATATATATATATATATTATTATAAAATTAACTATTTATTTTATTATTAATAATTATAATTTTTTAATTTTTTCTCTAATGTAAACTCTTTCATTTAGAAAAACGAAATCCAATATTATTACCATATAAAAAACTAAGCACCAAATTTATCTTAAAAAAACTAAACAATAAACAAAACGCATCAATGTTTTCGCCGCTAATTTGACTGAAATCACGCAAATGTTGTTTTGTCCAATGCATATAAAAATGTGGTACCCTCAAATCGAAAAGAAGTAATAAAAGAAAGATATTAATTAATTATTTAATTAATATGATAAATTTAGGAGCGTCTTACGGTGACAAGATGGATCACACATGGGCAGCGATACTAAGTTCGAAGGTAAGACAAGTCGTTTATTATAAGATATTTGAAGTTAGAATTAAATATTTCTTGAATTAGATTATAAAAATTAATATTATTTAAATATTACAAAACAAAAATATTTTAAAAGTATAAATGAAAAATTCCTCAGAAAAAAATTCGATTCTATTAATTAAAATTGACTTCCACATTATTAAATATAATTTTTATATTAATTATTAAAAATTAAATTAAATTATTATTTTAATTCTTTAAATATTTATTTGACATTAATTTTATTTTTTAAAAATATAAAATATTATATTAATTATATAAAAATTTAAAGTGACATTAAAATAATTTTTTTAAGATATATAATATAAAATTAATTTTTTAAAAATTAAAAATAATATTAAAATAATTATTAAAATATAATATTTTAAAAAAATTATTTTAATATTACTTAAAATTTTTAAAAAATTAATTTAATATCATATATTTTTTAAATTAATTATTTATATATTTTTAAAAGATAAATATTTTTAAAAAATTAAATTAATTTTAAGTAAATCTTTAAGCAACAAAGATAATAGTTTAGTATAAAAACTAGAGACCCTATATTCCACTCACAACATAAGCCACGTTGTGCCCACATTGTAAGAAGGTGTTTGGGCGTTGGGGTGTGATTAGCGGTGCCTTTAACTGGAGAATAGAAACAGCCGAACAGAAAAGAACACAGTGTCCGAGGCTCGTTTGCGGTGCCAGGATTCATTCTGAGAATAGAAACGCTGAATTAGGTCTAGTGTTACATCTATATATTTATATTTTGATTATTTGATATTAAATAATTAAAAAATATATTTTTTTAAAAAATATATTCATCAAAATATACTAATTGATTTTATTTAAAAAATATATTTTTCAATTATTTAATAATAATATGTTAAAATATTAAATAAATGAAATAAAATTATACCTAACACTCTAAAATTATATAATAATGAGATGATTAGATTGATCTTTTATGAAATTAACATTTATTATATTTAATATTTTTTATTTAAAAAGTTATATTTATATTTCTTATTTTATATGTTATTTTTATACTCAATATTATTTTTTTATTTAAAAAATATATACTTACTCTGTATATTTTATATATAGTTCGTTTCTTATAAATAAAAAAAATAGAAATATATGTAATTTTACAACAAAAAATTTATCAATGTAACAAAAATTAATCGCAAAAGAGATACGTATAATAATTTCTCCTGAGAATCCGAAACCAACATCGCTGATGGCATTAAATTAGACAGCATTCTTTTCGTTTTCTACAGTACCTGTCCGTTTAGATATACATTTTTTAAAAGTAAATTTTTTTTAAAAAAATACTTTAATACATTTTAAAATGTATTTAAATATAATTTTAAAAATATTAAAAATTAAAAAATTAATATACTTCTTTTTTTAAAAGTTAATAATTTCTACCTTCTAAAAAAATAAAAAATAATAATTTTTAATATAATTTCATAACAAAAATATTATTTATTTTTATTAAAAATTATATTTTATATTTTTTCTTTTTTTTTATAAATTCTATTCACATAAAATTTTATAAATTATATTTTAAACAACTCAACTTTAAGTTATTATTTTTTAATATCTTAAATCAAATTCTGATCTAAATGACTAAACCATTTAAAGAAAGTAAAATAAAATAATATCAATAACATGTTTTTAAGCATTTGGATATACAATTAGACATATTTTTATTATTTTAGGTCTCATTTTTTATGACGTTGTTATCATAACATACTTAAAAATCTTATCATCCTTATTATGTTAGTCTATTTAATCATATTTTATATATCATAACTCATAATATTTTATATTTGAATATCTTTTTTAATAATTTTAATATAAATAAAATATTTTTATTTTTTTATGTAAATAAATTTAAAAATATTTTTATTATTTAAAAATATTTTTTAAATATTATATTTAAATATAAAATTACTTTTTCTTAAAAAAATTTAGTAAAATAAAATATATAAAAAAAATACTTTTTATAAAAACTTATCCAATGAAGCCCCATATGCCGTTCTTCTAAACGAGCGAAGACAGCACCAAAAGTCCACAACCACTTGACAAGTTAAAAACATTACACGTCGGGTCACTAAACGTAACATATCACAGCGTATGGAATATGGATACAATATCAAATTACGCTTTCTGCACATGCTTTGAGTTGCATGCAGAATCTTTTTGTCACTCTGAACATTTTTTTACATCATTCAAAGTCAAATAGTGGAACAGCAAATCACATTTTAATTGAAATTTAATTTATAAAATCACGTAACGTCAATCATTAAAATTTAGTCAAACTAAACGCAACACTAATTGGAACAAGAGAGAGATGCAATATATTACGTACATAAATTATGTCTCGTACTTCTATATTTTGAAATATTATAATATGATTGTATGTTGTCTATTATATATATATATATATATATATATTTGTTGAGACTAGTATATTTCAAAGTCTTTTATGAATAATTTTTATAGACTACTATTTTATAAAATTCACGATGTGAATGAAAAGTATTCTTCATGCATAATGCATATAAAATTTCACATTAATCATTAAATTACAGTTTATTCCATTAATTTGTATTAGAAAAAATATAATACAATTATTCAGTAGTGAAAACATCCAGCAATTAATCACATACTTGTAAGTACTTAAATGTTATGAAATTTGGTATGCAAAATTAACATAGTAATTAGGTATAATTCAATGATCAAATAGTAAAAAAAAATTATAAGAAGTTATTATATTATATAAGTGTGTCAATTTTTATATAAATATTACTTCTTATCCTTGTAATTATTTTTTGAAATGGAAACTAATCTACTTGCAGAATAATCATCCCATCTTTTTGTGAGGATAACATTTTAATAAATTGAACAATTTTTTTATTGTACAAATAAATTATACTACATTTTTTTTCTGTAAAAACTAGAATCTATCAGAGAAACAAAATGCGCACGCAACACTAAATACACACGCAGCACAACTACGATCATTAACTTGTTAGAAAATTTAAAAAAATTATGAAAATAATATGTATAAAAAATTAATAAAAATTAGAAGATTTAAAAAATGAGAAGAAAAACATTATTTTTTTAGATTAGAAGAAAAATATTGTTAAACAAAAAATAAAAAAATAGGAAGAAAGAAAAATTTTAAAAAATTAATTAAAAAGATCTAACGTATGAACCTATCAATTACCTATGATAATAAATATATTATTCAAATTATGAATACTTATCATTTAATTATTATTTATTAAATTCAAATGTTAAAAAAAATTTCACATAATATAGTCTACATTAGGATTACTTATCATTTAATTACTGTTTATTAAAATTAAATGTTAAAAAACTTTTCACATAATAAAGTCAAATTTCGTATATCAAATTCATACTACAATTTTTTTTTAAATATTATAATGAGTTAGTAAATCTAATCTAATCAGTGAACTGACAAGTTCCTATCGTCTAAGGTCTCTTAAGGATAAGAACCTGTTGATCGTTCCTCCATAGAATTAATTAAAACTTTTACTGTATTAGAAATTACTAAAATAGAATTAAATTAATTTTATTGAATTAATTTAATTTATTTAAAAATTATTTCTCATATTTAAAATTTATTATAAAATTAAATTAAATTTTATTTTATAATTTTTCAAATAAATAATTTTACTTATTTAAATCAATTTATAATTTTTTTTAAATATATGATTCTAAAACATAGTTACAATCATTGTTACAAGAGCTGAGACACACACATTCCTTATTTTTAAGTGTAGGTTTGATATGTAAAAAAAAAAAATGAAATGGAAGTGATAGTAGGAATAGAAATAAAATAAGTTTTTAAAAATAAAAAAAATAACATTTTTTAAGTTATGTTTGAATTAAAAAAAAATGAAGTGGAGATGATACCAGCGTATGGCGAGGGCAGGGGCGGGAGAGGGGAGTGGGGCAAGGAGATACTTTATTGCATTTATGAAATTGATTAAATTTATATAATTTCATATAATTTTAAAATTAATTAATATTTTATCACATATTTTATTTTAACATATATACATTTATACTAGCATCTTAATAAGCACTTCGTGCCTTTTAATTTTTATTTTTAAAATTTTTTCTTATATATATACATATAATTATTTTATAAATTATTTATATTTAATTTTAAATATAATTTTTATAATTATAATTTTTTAAAGAAGTAAAATATGTTTAAAGTTAATTATAATAATATAAATAAAAAAGATAACTTTTTATATTTAAAAATAATTGTAATAATAAAATGTAATTATAACAAATAATTTTTTTAATTTTATCCTCTTTTATTTGTATTTAATTAATTATTAATAATTTTTTAAGAATAAAAATTGAATACCAAAAAGAAATTTTTTTTTATATATAGTATAAATTAAATATATTAGATATAGATAAAAAATATAAATTTTTTTCTTTTTCTTAATGAAGGCATTTATGTTATTTTAATTATTTTAAATTATATTTTATATTAATTTCACATACTAATTTACAAGTTATCAAATTATAAATTATAAATTATTATTTCATTCAATTTTATTCTTATTTTATTCTTATTCTATAAATTATCATTTTATATATTAAGTATTATATTAAAAAAATAAGTATTCTTTATTTAATTTTTTTATTAAATAAGATAATAAAAATATCTTATTTTTATTATATTTTATTCTTTTTCTTTTTATGCGAGTAAACGAGCTTCAAGTTCTAACTATATTTTGGATTGATAAGATCTCGACCCCCTGTATTCGATACTATATCCAGTGTATCATGGTAAATTGTACTGTGTTTTTTTTTTTTTTTTTTGGTAAAGAAATTGAACCATATTTCTATTGACATTCCGTTTGTGATGAGGTGTCAAAAGGTTTCTCTTCTTCATGTCAAGCGCCACCTGTCCTTCCTCCCCACTGTTAAGATAGATTTTCATTCTGGGCTAATATTCAGTACATATTTAAATTATTTTATTTTATATTTTAAATAATTTAAAATTTAAAATTTATAAAAAAAATTAAAAAAATAATATTTTTTAAAAATTAAACTAAATCAAACATGTATTATATCAAAATGAAACGAAGATCGGATTCAATTTACTCCTAATACAAAAAAAAAAAAAAAAGATGAGGGTGCGGCATTATTCTCCAACGCACGCATCCAGGGATAAAAAAAACCGTCTTCCCAATAGCTCCAACATTCAACTAACTCGTATAGGTAGGTCCCACCGCGCGTTCTTTAGTCGCTCTTTCTAATCTCCCTCGCTCGCAGATGACAGATCTAGACGCTTCTCTCGCTTCCGTAGCCCATAAAGCCATCTGTGCCGTCACACCGTTTCTCTCTCGCAGTCCCATGGCCTTCTCCAAACCCTAGTCCCCAAAAATTTCCCCGTTGCACAATTCCCATTTCCCAGCCATGGAGAACTATTCCTGCTCTACCTACCCCGATTCCCGCGATTCCTCGCCGCGCTCTCGCGAGGTAGACAACGAGAACTCCTCGTTGGACGAAATTCCCTCCAACAACAACAACAGCAGCAACAGCGGCGCCTACAAAGTGAAGTTCATGTGCAGCTATGGCGGAAAAATCCAACCCAGGGCCCACGATAACCTGCTTGCTTATGTCGGTGGGGATACCAAGATCTTAGCCGTTGATCGCAACATCAAGTTCTCTGCTCTCATGGCCAAACTCTCTTCGCTCAGCAGCGCCGATGTCTGCTTCAAGTACCAGCTCCCCGGCGAAGATCTCGACGCTTTGATTTCGGTCGCCAACGAGGAGGATCTGGAGCACCTCATGGTCGAGTATGATCGATTGTGCCGCGCCTCGGCTAGGCCCGCTCGGTTGAGGTTGTTCCTGTTCCCGCTGAACACTTCGGCTCCCGCGAATTTTGGGCTGAACGAGTTGAAACCGGAGCGGCAGTGGTTTGTGGATGCTCTCAACTCCGTGCAGATTCTGCCCTTGGAAGGTTCTTCGCCACCGGCACCCGTGCCGGCTGCGAATCCGGATTTTCTGTTCGGATTGGATAAGGGATATCCCGGGGTTCCTGCGGCGAAATTGCCCGATTCTGCGCCTGCTCCGACGATTCCGGATATTGCGGCGAAGGATTTACCGAAAGGATCGGAATGTGGGTCGGAGGATCGGCAAGTCGTTGGAGAACCGGTGGTGTCGCCCGCTGATGTTCAGAGGCAGATCCAGGAGTTGCAGAGATTGCAGCTGGGAAACAATGAGCAACTCCTCCAGCGGAAAAGCGATGAAGGGAATGGCAGGGTGTACAACATGGAGTATTACTCTCAGAAAAATCCAGAGACAGTGGCGCCGTCACTGGCGCATGCGCATGCCCACTCCGGTCCAGTTCCAGTTCCTGTACCAGTATCAGTTCAAGCATCGGCGGCGGCGTTTTTGCCGGAAAGGCACATGACAAACGGTGGTTATTCGTTAGCTGTTTCTGCTACCGGAACTGAGCCGCCGGTGTATCTCATTCAAACACCATCCGGAGTGTACCAAGCTGTGCGGCCCATGACTGCACCGGTCGGTCAGGCTTACTATGCAGTGCCGAGGATGGTTCCTGCAGCTGAAGTGTACAATGCGGCACCACAAGCATCCCTTTCACATTCACATTCACAGCCCAAAATCGCTTACAATGGTGCAGAGGTTGGGGCAGTGTCCGAGCACGGCTATTCCCAGGTTGCGTACCTGCCAGACATGTCTACTATGCTGCGGCAGCACCCGGTGGTGACGGCTGGAACTGATGGGAGGCAAGTTTCGGGGGCTTTGTTCGAATCAGGAGCGTAAGGTTGTTGCCAAGGTTTCTTCTGCTGCTGTGTGATACTGGATATAAGATTTGATTTCATTGTAGCACAATGCTGGTCGTTTTTTCGTGTTTCTTTTTCTTTGGCATTGTTATGAACATTGTTTCTTGTGCATAGTGCATATTTGAATGGATTCAGGAATTGTTTAAGAGTGTAACTACTTTTTCTAATTAGTTTATTGCTTTTCCTCAGCGGTTGTCTCCCCTTATTCTTGCAAACTTGCAGTAATCAGAATGTGGCTCCATGTCTGCCATTAATTGTTTACTTTGCCCGATTTTTGGTATAAAACCAACAATTGCAACAAAAGTTGAAACTGAAAGTTGACATCTTTTTAGTCTGGCATGGCGCCAGTATTGTCGACAATTTGACATAGGATCTTCCATTGTTACGCAATTGTTTGGCTATCTTTACTTGAAAATTGATAAACATTGGATTGAATTCCTATCCGCTTTTGTGGAATCAGCAAATGGAATTTGAAGATTGTTAAGCTGCCAAGGACAAAAAAGCGCCCAGCGAAAAGGTGGAATCCGAATGTCCCTTCTGTATTCACGCATTAAACAATAGGGTAGTGGACGTCTTGAGCAATGAGATAATTAGAATAAGCTAGGTGGGTTATGCGCCAATGTCTGTCCACCTCAGCTGGCTAAGTAAATAATTGCCATTGGTTTATGTCAAGCTAAAATTGAATCCACCAAGGTGGCGGCCCTCTATAAAGATACTCTGCCCTACATAGGTCTACTTCAGAACTCTTTCTTGGAGGTAACGTCGAATTTTGCATTTACGTGAAACATCGGTGACTTTTATGGACCAGTGGCTTACAGACGCATTTCCCGGGTCAAGCTAATATAAGCTTCCATGTGCTTTGCTGTGTTGAGGTATTCAAGAGAGATTTGGATTAATGAAGAGAAAAAGCTCGTGATTCAAAGCCAACGTGGACCTCTTTCATTCTGTTTCTGAAAGCTATTTCCTAACCTTGCAATGAACACAATACTACACACCGTTTTCTATTTGTATATGGTAACGCAATGCCTTTGCTTCTCAAGCGATTTGTGCCTCATTTTCTTTCCAAAGCTATACTCTTGGCAGCACCATTATTATTAGACTCTTCCTTTACTTTCTCACCTACCTGCTCTGCATTTCAAGCACCATCCACCTCGCCGGTTCTGTACTGGACATAACATTTGCAAGGGTTCCATATCTATGTTTTTCCACGGCTTTTCTGCTAGTCTTTTTGACATTAGTCCCATTCCATTTGCTTCTCTAAGTTTTGATTACTGAAATCAGGCAAATTAGAGAGAACAAATGCAGATAATATCCCAGGCAATACCAGCCACTCTTCCTTGATCTGTTCATCAAATTTTAAATACAGTCACAAGTGAGTGATGTAAGATGAAGAAGAAAAAGAACAAGATGCGGCGCTTGTGTTGTTCAGAAAATAAAATACCTCTAGAAATCCATATGCCAAATCCATCAAAGCGACAGCTTTTCCATAAGGATCTTTTGGAGAGAATTCTACTGCTGTCATGAAGCAATTTCTTCTCTCATTTCTGTAGTATCTAGTTTCATACTCCAATTTTCTACCTGGAAAAATAATCACCTGGGAAAGAGCAGAATGAACGTTACATTGGACCTTGGATGAATGCATTTCTAGCACAATTCCTATGTGAACTGTGAGTGAGATAAACTTTGCCCTCGCTATTAGATTTAAGAATCTAAACCAAGGCAAGGAGAAGAAGATGACCTTCCGGGTGCCTGTGAGCTCAAATACATATTTATCTTCATCATTGGGCTTCTTGGCCTGTAACATCCAGTCAGAGTTCATCATAGACCACATTGTTCCCTTTAGCTCTGCAAGAAGATGAGTTTCACCAGATGCAGTTGTCCCAATCACTTCTTTCTTAATATTAATCTTTGTCTTGTCAGTTGTTGGATGCCTATTGTGCCACAAAAAAATGAAAAAAAAGGAAGGGAGCATCAAATTTAGCATCCAAGCAGGCGACGGAAAAATTAAGCAAGTGCTGGCAAACATTACTTAAACCATTCACCGTATCTTCCATGAAAACTATATGAATCTTAACAGAGGGCAATTTGATTATAATAATAAAGGATATTAATACGGTCTCCTTCCTAAGTTTGTAGTCTTATGTGTCATGAATCAACTATACAAAAAGTTTAAGCTATTAAATTTAAAGCGCTTCCTCATGTAAGAGCCCTTTCGACTTGAAATATGGATAATATACTGGTCCACCTTAGGCAAGGATTCAATTTTTGACCACTTGGTCATAGAGACTCTTATATCATGTTATGTACCAACTATCCCAAAAACTTAAGCTGTTAAGTGAAAGCACGTTAATAGATTTAAATTTCTAACACTATGTAAACATATACATGTTATCAGGATGTAAGAAAAGCCATTTCTCACAAGTCACAAAGCAATGCTGATAGAACTTCCTGTTTGATCTAACTGTGATGTGCTAAAACATGTACTCATGGTTCAACATTCTTAAATACTAAACCACTCGGCTAATGACATTCTAAATTCCGCATGGTCAGTTATAGCTTACCCCATTTGAATGCTGATGACTTCATTGCCAGCCTCATCCACAACATTTGCCCAATTTTCTATTTGCTGGAACTTTCGAGGAAGCATGAAGGAAAAATAACTTCTTATGAATGGACGGGTGCAGAGCATGTGCAGCTCACATGGTGCTGGAACTGGAGGAGTTAAAGAGAAAGCAATGCGCAAACTAATAGGCTTCGAGCAATTGACTGAGGATCTTGTTGTCAAATCTAACCACTTTTCTATTGGCAGTTTAGATGCTGCATTCTGAAAATCCTCCAAATTGACTGAAATTTTCCCCAATACTTTGGCAGGCCTTACTATTGGAAAGTTGAAACTTGTGCAGGAAATGAGTTCAAAGACTAACTCTCCACCAAATTCACATTGGAAAACAGCAACTTGTTTAACTTCTGACTCTGAGGAAATCCTTAATTGTTTCTTGGTATTGAAAAGTATGTCCTGCTGTTTCTTGTTGAAGGATACAGCTAGCTTGCCCTTATGCTCGGATGGTAAGTCTCTCACACCAACAATCTCAAGCATAACCTGAATAAGAATCAAGAACCCAAAAACTTACTACTTTTGATGCCCAAAAAACATGTGACAAGTTACACTTGCTAGTGTCTTCTCATGCAACAAAAATAAAAAGAAAAATTGCAGAAGACATATTGGAGGCTACCTCTACAAGCATTTTCTGTGGAAGCTGAATCAGATTCTGATTTTTATTGGATGGGGCTGAACTTTTGTGCATAGCATCTATTTTGTATTTATCAACAGCAAGAGGAGATGGGGGACGACCCCTGTGCATTGCTCCTGCTTTCCAATATCTTGAACCAAATGTCTCTTCCCATTGCTTGGTGGTTTCAGAAAACCCAACATCCAGCTTTTGACCCTTGGATCGATCAGAATCTGTGTCATCATGTTCTAATACTATGCCCATAATTGCCACTATATCTTTACAGTAAGACTCAGGATGCAACTGGTGAGAGTGCCAGATGAGGTCAATGTCATAAGTTGGGACACAGAAGCGCCTTATAGACCTCTCTCTATTCCTCTTGATCAAATGCAGAAACCCCTTATATCTGGCCACAGCTCCTTCAAGAAAGTTATCATTATTCCAGTGAGGCCTGGAAACCTGTCATAATACCAGCATCCATCATTAGCACATGATGCCATTCAACATAGGTCAAGCTGAAGTCATAAAAGTTGGAGACTATAATAGATAAGCTAGTAGGCTTTTGAGTCATCTTATTGATAGAGTAGACATGAATACAAGTCATCCTTACTATGATTGAAGTGCCACTCAATTAAGGATAATATTCAGTAATTCTGTTACCAGTAAAATGTCTGATCAACTTGTAGAAAGAATCTGACATTGGCAATTATTTGTTTATGATGCAGTTAGTAGATAGGACCTGGAAAGGCAAGGCTTTCTAAATTTCTTAATTACCTGATAGAAGAAAGGACTTTGTCTTTTAACAGCTGAAATCAAATCATACTTGGTGGTGCTTTCTGGGGCTCCCAAGAAATTTTCAGCAAAATCTTGCAATGAGTCATTGCTCAGATCAAGTTCATATGGCTCACTTGGATACATTGTCTTCCAGATTTTTTCAGTTTGCTCTTTGCAGGTTCTCTCAATTGAAGATACCACATTCAAATCGTCAAGTATTCTCCCATATAGTTCCATGCAGTCAGTCTTGTAACGCACCTGGCAAAAAAGCAAACACAGATTGAAGGGTAATTGCAACAAAATTTATCAAAAATTAAGTTCAGCAGATAAAAAGTATGTGATTTTGGTTTTGATGCTGAAGCATACCGGATTAAGCCTATGACAGTGCCAAATCCATTCACAATCTAGAGGTACAACCAAAGGGTCTTCTGTCACTGGTGATTCGGCATGTTTGGCGAGCAAAGGAAGCCAACAGTATTTATACCTAATTACCTATAGTGAGTCAGTGATCAACCAAGACATGCACAAACAACAAAAATAAATAAATAAATAAATAAATAACCCTTTGAAGTAAAGGTGAACTTACAGCAGAGGAAAATATGAAATATGCTATGATTTCACTTACATGCATATAGATAAGTTGATAAGAGTATGTACCTGTAAATAGCTCGGTCTGAAACTGGGCCATCATAGAGGCAGCGATTCCTATCAACCTCCGCCAGAAACAGAAGTTGCTGTTTTGCCGCAGCTACGAGGTCTTGGCTTATGAAGATTTTCTGGGCTTCACCCCACTCTAACTCTTGCCGTGTCTCCATAATTGCTGCCTCAAGAACACCTTCACAATTCTGCAGGACAAAGAGATCAGTGGTATTTAATTTGTTTAGAACTATGGATCAGCTTAGCAATGAAGGTTATTGCCTTTATGATGCGTTTTATGAATTTCCCCTCTCATTTCTGTGTCGTTCTGCACCGGGTTATATAGTCTTGTGCCACAAATAAAAGTCTCGAGTTGAAACTAGGAACTTCACAAACGATACGCTACGCGGAGAATCTTCCGCATAGGATTAGATGTAATTGACGAACGAAACTTCCTATATTCTGCTTAGTTATTTGCCATGCCTAGAAATATTGATGGTTTTCTGTTCCATGGACCAACCAAGACCCCATTGGCTGTTGCAACATTTCGCATTTCGTTGGGTTTCATATCATTGAAGTGGTCAAAATCATAAGTTTGAACTTGGAACCGCAAGTAGACCCAAAAAAAAAAATAATAATAAAAAATAAAAAGCTTCAACTTGGGATATTTAGATGAAAGGGATATTTAGATGAAAGTTGGAATATAAGCTGATGCTCCAAGGACAAACCTTGAAATTTTACATTAGACAAGCAATTGTGATGGTTGGAAAAGTTTTGTGAATTTGGAAAAAGAAAAAAAAAATGACAGGCGTTGAAAGATCATGGTCATCGCGGATATTCTTTATGAATAAGGAGAACTAAAAAAAAAAAAAAAGAGTAAGAGCTCCCAAATGCTATGTTAAGACCACATTTAGTATACTGTATAAGGAATAAATAATATAATATAATTAATATTATTTATATTTAAGTAAGATATTGTATATTAATTTATTATATCAAAATAATTTTATCCAGCCCTAATTATATAAGACTGTATAAAATAAAATAATTTAATCCTTATCTATTATACAGTTAAAGTTAAATAAAATTATTTTAACTAGATATTATAATAATATTAATTATACTATACTATATATTACTTATACAATATACTAAACGAAGCTTAAATTTATAAGAATTGTTCAACCTACGTTTTAATTTTTCAATCAGACGATAATTTATTTATAAAATATTTAAATATAAAAAATATATGACAATTTTAGTTATTAATTTATTATATTTATAAACTAATTATTTGAATGAACCTAAAAACAACAGAAAATATGTTTAAATTTGAAAATAACTTCATGTGAGAGATGAAAATAACTTTTATATGACATTTTACAGTTTTAAACTTTATAATTTTAGTTAATATTTTTATCTTTATTTTAATTTGTAGAAGATTATATACTAATGGCATTTTAGTAAAACAAAAAGTTAGATATCAAAAGGGGAATCCCTTTTATATAATAATATAAATATCATCATTTTTTTTTATTTTGTAAAAATTCAGATAGAAAGAAAAAATGTCATTTGTATAGAATGTTTGAAGACATTCACTCTTAAACATAATCAAAAGAATTCATTCTTTGACTATCACGGTCAATTTTACCTCATAATCATCCACATAGAAAAAATAAGAATGTATTTAAAAAAAAAGATAAACTGATACGACCATGTAGGTTGAGTGATAAAAAAATTTGGAAAAAGGGTAATTAGATATTTACCAATCATATGCGAGATTCCATAGGATAACAAATTCCAGGATATGAGACAGATCACAATTGGATTAAAAGAAGTATCACTTAGCAACTGACACATTGAAAGATAAATTTTCTCCAACATAATCTAAATGTCATGCACATGAAAAGAAGTATATTTCTTAATATTTTATACACAGTTATAGATATTAAGTAAAAGACAAAAGACACTTTAAATGGTAGATTAGACATGATAGAGTATTGTAGGCTTAAACACCTAAAATTACATGACACTTTGAATATTAGAATGGACATGCGTATGATCCAAAATTTGCAATTGCAGTCTTAACTATAATGTGTTTTTGTTTCCATATACAATGTGTCTTTCTTTCCATTTCCCCTACTTATAATTAATATAATGATTTTAACACTTAGATGTAAAGCTGAATATTATTCACGAGACATCATTGGAGTCCACAACTCAAGTTACCTAACATCGCTTAAGGTTTGTCTGTGCTCTGAACTTACAAGTAAGGTTTTGAAAATCGAATCAGTCATTGAACTGATTGAAGTACTAATTCAAGGTTTAATGGTTGAACCGTAGTCGAACCAAAATATAATTAAATATATATTTATATATAAATATAAATATATATATTATATATATAATATTTATATACTAATAAAATAAATAAAAATTATAAAAATACAATATAAATTAATAATAAAATTATTTAAAAACATAAAAAAATAGTATCATAAAATAAAAAAAATATTATATTTATATAAATAACACAATTTTAATCCACATAATAATATAGCATACAAATTAACTAAAATAAATATAATTTACATAATTTACAATTTATAATCTTACATAAATATAATATTAATTTACTATGATAATCAATAGATATATCACACAAACATCCTTTAATTAGATAAGACTGCCACCTCCTACATTTAATACAAGAGCTTTAGCTTTCATTTCACTGTTTGTCACTTTGTCTCCATCATCTCGCACTTCGTTTCTCTCTACCACCATGGCAGAAAGAAAGAGAAAAGAGAAGGAAACAAGCGACAAATCCATCAATTCAGTGAATACAAAGTTACAAACAGTTGCACGAAGAGACGACGCACCGCACGTGCTCTCAATCATCACACGGCCTTCCTCTTTTCTCTCTCTCACTCTCACTCTCGCTCTTCTGCGTGGTAGGAATTGGATAAATAAAGGGGTCAAGAACTAGAAAAACAAAGGAGCATCGACATGTTCTCTTTCTTAGCCTGTGGCCTCTGCAACTGCAAGGGAACTGAGGGTAGCTATTAGTGCTAGAGTGCTAGATCTGCACCAAAATAAATAATGCATTAACTTAGTTTGAATATTTAATTATTTATTCTTTTTGAAGTTGAAAAACTCAGATTGTGAGTCTCAAGGAGACAGGGCCTCCATGGGGTTTCAATCCCCATTCAATTCGTGCGTGTGTTCTTTCACTTTCTCTCTCTCTCTCCCTCCCTCTCTCTCAGATTCTTCTTCTTCCTCATCGTCTTTGTTGCCTTCTTCTTTACCCAGCTGATCGTAACTTTTCACGGTGTGCAGAGCATGGCCGTCGCTGAAGGCACGAACGTGGTCCTTGAGGGATCTCTTGTGCTTGAAATCGGAGCCACAGATGCAGAACCAGAGCTTCCCACAGTTCTTCTCATGCGTCATCCAATCCCCTCTCAAAGTAAATGGCTTCTCGCATTTCCTACACCCAAATGGCTTTGCCCCATGCTTTCTCTTGTAGTGCGTCTGAAGGGTCTTGAAGTCCTACAATGGCTTTGACCTTGGATGAGAACTGGCAACCGCAAGGACCGTTGCCGGGTTGACCAGTTCAGCCAGTTCAGAACTGATTCACCGATTTTTGACCCCACTAGTTCTGAGAGATCGCTTGAACCGGTGAGGGGACCGGTTCTCTATCCGATCAGTTGAATCGATCGATCCGGTCTGATTTTCAGAGCTTTGCGTACAAGTATCTCATGTGACATTTCTTATTGGTCTCATCCTACTTCGTTGTATTTGATGCTAAAGTCAGGGTGTGGTGTTTGGGAAAAATTGGGCTATTGTAATATATCTCCTTGATCTATTAGCATAAAACTAGAAGGCTTATTAGAGATGAAGGTTATTGTAGGAGCCTACAATTGATTACTCACAACCTCATGCCTTTTACTGATATCAGGTTTCTGTCTTTGTCCCTCTCTAAGTATCTCTTTAACGATGCGTTTGGAATCATTAAAATTTTAATTGTTTGAGTTTCATCAAATTAAAATGAATTAGAAATTAATTTTTATGTTTAGAACTCATTATAAAAATTATGATTTGGATTAATTTAAAAACTAAATTTTATGTTTGAAATAAAAAAAAAAGAATTGAATTGATTTTATTTTAAAAAAATTTATTTTTACCCTTTCTTTTAATAAATTTTTTTTTCTATTTCTAAATATACTCTCCAACCATCTTAACTGAAAAAAGGTGTTTGCAGCCACATCTAAAAAGCTCAACTTGATGGGATTCATGTTATCTGTCGGGGAAAAAAAAAAGTACAGGAATTCATGTAATATGAACTGGGTTTCACTAGATTATTCACATTTTGAATTCAATGCTCAGTGAAAATACTCTACTTCTAGCTATCAGTAGCCATAGCTAGCAACTTGAAGACAGTGAGAGAGAAAGCTCCTGATGAGGTTCAAATTTTTAAAAGATTTATATGTATCCTGATTAGAAAACACGGTAATAGCTTCCATAAACGTACTTGTAGTAAATATCACACATCAGATTCTGATTTCAACCAACAAGGAACTAATATCACACAAGGTACAGCAGATAGAAAGCTAACAAGCATAAAAGCCTCATTAAAGACCTTCCCCATTTTTTAGTCCTGCATGGAAACATTTCAGTCTTTATGGTGGCCAAGCTACATAAAATTCACAACTATATAATAACCATTGCATTTTCCATGTCTAACTATATATGCTTAGGTCTATGGTAGATATTGTAATCAACATATGCTTAGAGTTAGTGGTAGATACTATTATCAAAATAAACTAGGAAGTGATATGCTGCTGCAGATATGCTGCTGTAGACTCATATGTTACCCATCTTCCTAAACAGCCAAGTTGTGCGTAGATCACTATCAAGAGCAATAAAAGATCTAGCAAGGACAGGACCAGCTACAAGAAAAATCCATAGCATCACACCGAAGATCCCCAACTAATCCAATCTCTTTCAAAATTTGCACAACTCATTCTTCAAGTGGTTTTGGGTTGCAGCTACGCATGGCATCTGCAATCTCCATCATGGCCACTTTTATATCTTGAACTCCTTCACTAACAATATCTGCAACTTGAGCCTTCCTCTTGATTCCTTTCTTTCTAATAATAGGCTGTTTCGAAAGAGAATTTGTTGAAGATGTAGGTATTTCTTCATAGTAGCTTTCACTCCCGTGAAGTGGATTAAGCCCCTCAAGATGGATAGTATTATCTGAATCAATATCTTCAATGTTTTAATTCTGACCCTTCCTTTTGCCACCTCTTAACCTTTTCTTTCGTACTCTCAGCTCTTGAACCAGTAGCTCTATCTTGTTCATAGATATCTCGCATGATATCCAAATGAAAAAGTTGCTTCCCACGAACTAACTTCCGGTCTTCTTTTCCCTAGCCAAGCAAAGACAAAAGCAAATGTAACTACCAATAACATACACATATATATTGCAAAAGAAGTTGGTTTTCTATGTCTTACCTTTATAGCTCCTTCCCAAACTTTTGGCTTAGCTTCTATTATCTTTGTAATGTCATTCCATGAGAATCCACCTTATTTCAAAAGGTCTATTGCGATCGCCATTTGTGACTTAAGAGTATTCAAGCGATTTTGAATATCTTCTTTCTTCAAATTCTTTCTGAACTCTTGGTTGATTGCTGTTAGGACTGCACGATACGCTTCATCCGAAGGTTCTTGTCTTGTTTTTGTCCTTTTAACTTCTGCTCTTTTAAAGTTTCAAGGAGAAGTGAATCCATTTGTAAAGTCCATCTCCGATAATTTTTCTGCTTTGATTCATCCGTAGATTCCACTTCTCCATCAATGGATTCCATATCCTTGATAATTAAACTTGCTGCCACTTATCCGATGGTAAATGCCGATTTCTAAGTTAAAACAGAAGCAAACAGCAGCAGAAAATAACAGCAGAAACAGCAGCAGAAAACAGACGGTAAATGTTCATTTCTGAGTTAAAAACAGAAGCAAACAGCAGCAGAAAACAGATGGTAAATGCTTACTTTTAAGGTAAAAGCAAAAGCAAACAACAGCAGAAAATAATAGCAGAAAACAGCAGCAGAAAACAGATGATAAATGGTGATTTTTAAGTTAAAAACAGAAGCAAATAGCAATAGAAAACAGCAGCAGAAAACAGATGATAAATGCTAATTTCAAAGAAAAATTAGAAGCAAATAGCAGGTAGAAAACAGCAGCAAAAACAGAAGCAGAAAACAGATGATAAATGCTAATTTCTAAGGTAAAAACATAAGCAAACAGCAGCAGAAAACAAATGATAAACGCTGTCTATTTATAGATTATTTAGTACAAATATGATTATTTAGTCCAGTGGCATAATAAAAGTTACAAAAACATAAGGTAAAAACAGAAGAAAAAGTTACAATAAATCCAAAGAAAGTAGTACTAACATAACATAAAAACTAATTATGAGAGACATAATCATCCCACATTTGCCTAGCAATGCTATCTCTGATTCTTTCTCCTTCTGTACCATCAACATCTCTAAGAACACTCCTTGTTGATTGTTCACATTCAGGCTCTCTGTTTAGAATCTCTCTATCAATTTCTGATATGAGTTCTTCATCAGGATCAAAAACCATCAAAAAATTATGTAGTATGCAACATGCCAACACAATTTCTGATTGAGTGTCAATATCATATTGCGCTTCTGTGCCACTTGCTATGATTGGGAATCTCTTCTTCAACACACCAAAAAGCTCGTTCCATTGAATTGCGCAATGATGAGTGTCTTAGGTTAAATAATTCCTTTGGATTTTGTGGAGGATGGCAAAAATTCTCCCTGAGGTGATATCCAGTACACCTATAAGGAGTGAGAAATCCATATCTCAACATATAGCCAGCATCAACCAAATAGAATTTTCCTAAAATATAAAGTCATGATTTACCTTCTAATATCTATATTAATTAAAAATAGTTTTTGAAGTCAAAGTTATACCTGAAGGAACTTTAAGATTATCTTCTCTATGTAAAGCATCTTCTAATACTCTTGAATCAGGAGTAGATCCTTCCCACCCAGGCAAAACATAAGTGAACTTTAGATCAAAAGTTGATGCAGCTAAGATGTTCATTGTTGGGTATCCCTTCGTACCCCGGTATCTGGATACTTCATCTGTTGAAACTTTCACCCTAACATGTATTCCATCAAGGGCACCTGTACAATCCTATATGAAATAAAACTAAATGAAAACTAGAGCTGAAAACGTGAAACATGAACTATAATATTTGAAAATTAAGTTTACATGAAAATAAGGATAAAACCTTCTCCAAGCATTCAAGATTTCTGGTGCGACTATCATTCCATCAGGTTGTACTAGAAATCGATCCTCAGGTGTAATGATTGCTTTGAGGACTTGAAGAAAATGCCTACTGATGGTCTCACCAGAGCGATGGAAGAAAAACGAAATAGTGCGGTTTCTAACATTATGCAACAAAATGTGAAGAAATTTCACCACTTGCTCCTCAACACAACTATACCTAGTGTCTCTACGGAGGCCAGTTGTTCTTAGGATGTTAACTAGATGATTGAATGTGTTAGGCCCCATACGCAAAATGTCACGAGACCTATCATCAGTTTGTATTCTCGTCATTAGCTCTCTTCTTATTGCCTCCCTTTCTACTCTTGGTGCCGGAATCTCCCTTTCAACCTCAGTAGCATTCTGATAAATGTGAAGCAATGTTATTAACCAACTCACATATGCGACTAAGGCAGCAACACAATTTCTCTCAAAATCTCTCATCCTTTACACAATAGTATAAGATTGCGAGACTGAAACCCAATAATATAACAATTCAAAACACCAATTCAGAGATTCAAGCAAGAAAATGAATGAAAAAAGGGGATATCAATCTTGTTAGCATAAATTAAATAACCTAACAGCCCATTTACTACACTTATTTACTACATTTATATTTTAGATGCAAGTTTATCCTTTCGAGTCCCAAAGGGGGACCTGAATGACAGATCTTGGATTTTACTTTAGCCCCACAATGCCACCCTTCTACTATGACTTTATACGATAAAACAAGCAATAAATGTATACTGCTATTTCATTTTTTTTTTGGTTTTGAATTCAGAAACTTGGTGATTATTTAGCACTGTAACAAGGCACACAAGATACTACCATGACAAGGGAATCCACTACCTTCACGTTGTATTGTTTGTATATATGTTATATTCCTAATTTTCCACTTTTTTTTTATCTCATCTTTTGAAAAAGTAGTACCTCTACTGATGTTCAAATACAGAGACATGGGGAACTAGTCAAAAGATAAGTATTGATTTTCCTATAGAGAGACAAAACATGTAAAACAAAGGAAGAAAACCACTACCTTGGTACTTTTCTTGATGAACAGAGAGTAATCTGCCTTGGACTGCATATAACCTGCATTCATTAGTGCTTAGACAGTTTAGAAAACCACTGGCGGCTAGCTTGTTTGAGACCATAAAGGGACTTTTGGAGCTTGCAAACTTGTTTGAGACCATAAAGGGACTTTTGGAGCTTGCAAACCATGTTGCTCTTTGGTGACTAAAAACCTGGTGGAAGCTTCGTATAAACTTCCTCTGACAAGTCCCCATGTAGAAAAGCGTTGTTAACATCTAATTGGTGTAGAAACCAATTATTAGCAGAAGCAATAGATAACAGTAGCCGTATGGTTGTCATCTTAGAAACTATTGAGAAAGTATCGAAGTAATCGACTCCCTCTATCTAATTGTAGCCCTTGGCTACTAGCTGGGATTTATACATCTCTACTGTACCATCCACCCTGTATTTGACCTTGAAAACCATTTGCAGTCGATGGGTTGTTTATTTGGTGGTAAATCAATGAGTATCCAAGTGTTGTTTTGCTCTAGAGCAGTGATTTCAGCCTGCATAGCTTGCCTCTAACATTCTAGCTTTGCAGCTTGGGAGTATGTAGTTGGTTCAACAATGGAAGAAATTGTGAAACTAAAATGCTTTTGTCTAGAGGACAGATTATCACATGACAAAAAGGAAGACAGATGATATATTATACCTGGAGATGATGTGGTTGCTGCTAAAGAAGACAGATTGCAATGGTACTCCTGTAGGTAACTTGGAGCCTGCGAATTCTAGTAGAATGCCTTCGAATATTATTGTTGTTTGATGGACAGTCTGCTGCTGGCTGTGTTAGTGATTCATGATCCTGAATTGGTGAATTTTGTGGTGGTAGAATAGAGTAATCAATGGATGGTGGAAGTAATGATGTTGTTAAGAGGTTGTTTGGGCTTGCGGTTGAATCATTTTGGGTGATTGTTTAAATGGAAATGTGGTCTCATAAAAGATTACATTTCGGGATAGAAAAACTTCATGGGATGTGATATCAAAAAGTAAGTAACCCTTTGTTCCTTCTTTATGACCAAGCAGAATGCATTTCTTAGATTTAGGTGAGAACTTTGTTCTGGAAACAGTTAGGGAACTAGCATAACATAAAGACCCGAAGACCCTTAAGCAAGAGAAATCTGGTATATGACTATTAAGAACTTCAAAAGTACTATTATTTGAAAGCAATGGCGTAGGTATCGTATTTATAAGATGCACTGAGTGAGAAACTGCGAATGACCAGAAACTCTTTGGTAAATTTGCTTGAAAAATTAAGGATCTAGCTACATTCAATATATGCTGATGTTTTCTTTCAACCACCCCATTTTGTTGGGTGTTTCTACATAAGTCGTTTAATGCCTAATCTTTTTAGCCTCATAAAAATCATGCAGCATAAACTCAGTGCCATTACCAATTCTTATAGCGTTTAATTTTGTTTTAAACTGAACTTCAATTCTGTTTATGAATTTTTGAATGCTAAATCTTGTTTCAGATTTAGTCTTCATGAGACACACCTAAGTAAATCTTGAAAAATCATCAACCAATGTTAGAAAATATTTGTGACCAAATATGGATGGTATTGAGAACGATCCCTAAATATCAGCATGTAACAATTCAAAAATCTAAGATATTTTCGAGTTGCTAGAATGAAAAGGTAACTTCCGTTGTTTGGAAAAGTGAAATATATCACAAGGTTGTATGTACATACATGGGATAGAAGGACACTTAGTATTGACTGCCTTCAACTTGCCATGGGAAACATGACCCAACCTAAAATGCCACAAAGCTGATTTATCCACTAAAGCAGAACTAGACCTATTACAAGATTTGGAAAGACTATTTATTCTTGAACTAGAACTCTGAAGGCTCTGTTGTACAGCAAGAGTCACCAATTTATACAATCCATTCCTTTGTTCAGCTAAGCCAATCATCCTCTTGGTACGTATCTGTTAAGAAAACAAATAGAGTTTCTGAAAATTAATTGACAGTCTAAGGTAGAAATGAGTTTGGTTACAGAAATCAAATTTATGGTGAACTGAGGAATGTATAAAACATCAAACAATGGTAAGCAAGAGAACATATTAACGGTTCCTGAATAATATGCAGAAACTTGACTATCATGCGGTAAGGTAACTAAAATTGGTTGAATCCTTTGGTACATATTGAACTAAGACAAATTAGAACAAATGTGATCAGTAGCTCCTGTATCTAAAATCCAAAAATTCATATTTGAACTAGAATAAGGCTGAGAAATTGTATTACCTATGGAAGTAGCATTTGTAGAATGATTTGGAATCAAAGAGTTCACTGCATGTGCAGTGTTGTTGTTGGATGAATTCTCAACAACTGAAGGGGCTTTGGACTGTTGGAGTAAGGCTAGCAGGCTTTGATATTGATCTGGAGTGAAACTCACATTGGAATTCTCTTGATTTCCTTGTTCATGGTTAGCAGCATCATCATCTTGACCTGAAACAACATTGTTTGCAGAAGAAAAAAAATTAGAATTTCTAAATTTATAACTTGGTGGAAAACCATGCTTGCGATAGCATGTCTCCACTGTATGATTCTTCTTCCCATAGTACGTACAAAGTTTGTTGGATCCTTGGTTCCAAAAACTAGTTCCTTGACCTTTCCCTTTACCAAAAGATGGTTTACGCATATTAGCTTGTCCTTGGTCAGGTTCAACATTGTTCAAAAAGACTCTTGATTCTTCTGCATCATTACTGTAACTGTCAACATTCATTTGGCGTTCTTGCTGAATGACCATAGAAGATGCCTTATTGATCGAAGGCAGAGGATCTATCATCATAATTTGGGATCTGACATGAGCAAATTGTTCATTCAGACCTTTGAGGAAACGAATCACATAGTTACTCTGTCTATAAGCTCTTATGGTTGTGAGTGCACCACAAGCACATGGAATGGCATACGTACAGGTAGGAAGAGGTCTAAAGTTCTTAAGTTCGTCCATAGAATTTTCAGTTGAGTGAAACAGGCAGTGACGGAAAGGTCACCTTTTCAAAATGCATATATCTCCTCTTGGAGATCTGAAATTCTAAACACATCACCCTGTGAAAACCGATCCTTCAAATCATTCCAAGCATTGTAAGCTTTGTCTATCCGGAGTATACTTCGAGCTATATTCTGAGAAATAGAATGGTGAATCCAAGACAACACCATAGTGTTCCATCTCTCCCAGGCTTATAACGTGCATGAAAAGGTTCAAGTTGGGTTACTTCATCTACTTCCCATTGCTTCGAAGTTGCAGCTAGCAGATATTCTAACCAAGGCACTCAACACGACTCCACTCCAGAACATGATATTCAAGCTGGGTCTGTTAGATGTACAGACTCTAGCTTGCGAGGGGTATCACCACCAACTAAGCCCATCAGGCCGAAGTCCAAACCAGAAGAATTTGAAGATTAAGCGTATCAGAGTTAGTTAGGATTTGGTTACACTAGTTGAGTAGCTTAATAGACTAGTTGCAATAGCTTAACAGCTTATTAACCTTATTAATTTGTGTATAAATATGTAGAACCATGTGGAACCACGTAATATTCATTCATTCGGATAAATCAATTACACATTCACATTTTCTCTCATTTTTCTTGTTCTCTAATATCATAATTGTAAGAGGGCTTGGCGTTCATTCTTTGTCTGGTGACTATTTTGCAACTCCAGAGGCAAGAATACTTTCTCATGAGTAGTTTCATATACTAACAAGGAAACTAGATGGAGTACTCTTTCTCAGTTGTAAAACATTTTACATGTTTACATTATTCTTCTTATGTTGCAGACTACATTATATTTTAATCTATAACTTAAATTAGTCAAAACCATGTATGAATTCAACTAAATATGGGGTAAAATGGAAGAATGGCAGCTGCTGAATGAGGATCCCATTGCCAGATTTCATGCTTTTGGGGTGTGTTTCATCCAAATTGGATTAAATCACAATGCTCTTTGTAGTTTTCTGGATATTCGTTTGCTTAGTTTAATAATATTGTTTTCCTTTAAGTTGTAGTTAATCGGTGTTTACCATCAAGTTCATTCACTTGGTAACTGCTTGATCTCATAGCATTTAAAGGGTAAATTTTTGCTGAGCTCATCAATCGTTTTGCTCATGAACACTACCTTTTGTTCCTATGTTCTAGATGTCATGGTTTACTATAAACCAATTTGATCAATAACCATTTTCCTCTACTGATTTACATTTTTGTTGGAAATTTTGTGCTGAGTGATTTTTTTTTTGTTAACCTTAAACTATTATGAACAATATCATTTACTTAAATGATTTAAAAAAGTTGCAAGTGTCTAATGGCGGTTAAATATTTTCTTCATTATATCAGCACGACTTTTTCTCCATTAATAAGTGAAAGAATTTTCGCATATTATATATATCCAACTTTATTTCCAGTTATATTCTAACAATGTTTAGCATATAGATATCATATAAAACACACTGAAAAATATTCATTTTGTTAACTTAATAGCATATAATGTATTCAAGTTAAAACTCACACTCGATTGAAAGGAAAAAAAAAAAAAAGAAAAACAGTGACCAAACCAACCATTCAACATGCCTGACTGCATGTAGTTATGTTTATTTCTTTGTCTAGTTTGTTAATTTTGTGTGTGATAATTACGCCGGGGGAGGGGGGAATAGAATACTTTGCTCTGCATGTTCCAACATTAATGACACATCAATCTGCCATAAGCACTTCATTTATGAATTTTATTTCATATATTTTCTAATAACATTAGTTCTAAAAATATCAATAATATTTATTTTCCTGTCTACTTCTAATAATTTTGTAAATAATTAATAAATACTTTGAATACTTCTAATAACTTTACGTTTTATAAATAATATTTAATTAAGTATAATTTAAGAAATTATAATTAAAAATAATTAATAAATACTTTGAATAAACAATTGAGAATGCTAATTGTTACATTCTTAACATAACCATTGATTTCTGTTATAAATAAACATATTTTAATGGATATTTATTACAATTTTTATTTGAGTTAATTATAAAATATTGTTTGATATTGACTATAAAAGATATTATTTTGATTTTAAATTTTATTTAAAAATAAAGAAAACAAGTTGTTTGACTATTTGCTGTATTTAGTATTTACTCCACCGCCAATTTATAGAATTTAAACCTAATAGATTTTGACAGGATATCAAATCTGATTTGATTAACGGTTAAAAGTTTAATTCTTTTTATCCTTATTTTTATAATTAAAATTAATTTTTTTATATATATTAAATTTAAATTGAGAGAAGAATGTTCAAGTTTAAAATCAAGACAGACTCTTAGACACAGTAAATAATTATAAGAGACTTACAAATAATATATTATTAGGAGACAAGTGACTCAGATAAAGATCAAAATTATAACTGTCAAATTATAAATTTATCTATTTATTACTTGACCTATCTTTTAGTGGCTTAATTAAAATTAATTTTCACACAAATATTGCATACTTACGTCCGAATAATTGGGTAAAGAAACGTGCTTGAATTATTATTAAAAATATTTTATAACTCCTCAAATCTTGAAATGTTTCTTTTTTTCTTTTCTATAATCATTAGTCTCTCACAACCTCCAATTTTAAAAAGTTTGGGCAATTATCAACTTAAATATTTTTCTAGATTTATCTATTCGTACAAAAATATTTTGAAGATATTAAACACAACATATTATTTATGTCACGAAAGAAAATGTTGAGATTTTTTTAAATAATAGAGCTATTAATGTAGGCTAACTTATCTTACACTGACGTGCCCTAGGACCAAAAAGCAAATATTTTAAATGGTGTAGATTTAGGACCAGCCCACATGAACGGGCTATTGTTAGCCCTCGGGTTGGTCCACCACTAAATTCTAATACAATCTTATAAACATGATTTTATTCGTATATAAATTTAGATGAAGTGATTTATATTTTAAAAAATAATTTTTAATATAAAAATAATTAAATAAATTTTTAAATATAAAATTATATTTAAAAAATAATATAAATATTAAAATAAATAAAATATAAAATAAGTAAAAATTTATTTAAATTTCTTAAAATTTATTTAAATTTTTTAAAATTTATTTAAATAGTATAAATACCTACTTAAAGAGGCACTTAACATGTAAACTTTGTGGATGAGAGTCGCATGGCTCATAAGATAACAATTTGTGGATCAAGCCATTCACATATAAGCATGATGGGCTGAGCCATGGGCTTTGACCCATTTTGAAAACTATAGGGAATAATTAATCTTTACTCAAATTTCATAACAACTTAATTATCTTCCTTTTAAATTATTATCTTACATCAATTACACACACATGCACACGCACGCACGCACGCATATATATATTAAAAGAATGGGGTCAAAGACTCAATAGGAAACAATAGCAACTATGACCCATATCCTATCAAAAGGGTGGAACTTGTTGAAAGGCACTAAGACCAAACTCCCTTTTCCTGAAAATATGATTTCAAAGAATTTCTTAGTCGAAAGAGCTTAGAATCATAGCAATCTTTTGCACCAAGGGAGCGTAAGGATAGGTGCTATCACAGCCTTACAAATGATGTTCAAAGCACATTGAGAAAAAGATTTCATGATCAATTGGTTGGGATTCAGAGACCTCGCCAAGTGGAGCCCATGAAGAATGTCCCCAAATTGAGCATGTGTAAATTAAACCCAACTAGGAGTTCAGGCTGTGGTTGGACTGGTCAGGTTGTTAGTCTTGATAAAACCCTACCAGGGACTGGTCAGGTTGTAAATATTAGCATGTTCTCTTTCATTATTGTTTGGGTAAATGTTGTCTTTGATTCTTGGTTGGTACGACAAATTAGCTAACAGTTCCAGCGTTTGGAGCAAGAATGATTTTGAATCTATTGTAAGTTGAGCATTTTGGCAAACAATTTTTGGGCATGCTAATTTTTTGTTTCCTCTTAGTTTTTCTCTTAGTTTCTTGGCACCCAAAAGAAAGCAATGACAATTAATAATAAAGATGACAACAGATAAAAGATTAAGAGGCAAAGTGTGTGCTGGATGCAAAGGTTTATCTTATTGATTCTTGCTTTGTGGTCTTCCAAAAAAAAAAAAAATTCAAGAAGAAATCGATGCAGTGACGGTGTGATTGCAAGATCCAACATGTTACAAACAGAACTTGAATTTCATAAATAACAGACACAACCTAAACCCAGCAAAAGATAAACACGGCAGAGGTAGTTTACCTTCAATCCTGGCATTGGCATCATTAATTAAGTAGAATACTCTTTTTTTCATTTAATTGAAGAGAAAAGTAGAAAAAGATTTCGAGAGAGAATTAAGCAAGTTAAAAAGGAGAATGAAAAGTGTTTACTGCGTTGGAAACAGAGGATTGAGGCGGAAAGGGAAAATCATTTTTAATTTATTTAAAACATATTAATTACATATAATGAAGTTTAAATCTGTCACTTCACTTAAATGAGTTGCCAGTTCATTCTGGCAAATAAAATTTGGTAACTTAAAAGGACTGAATAGCTGCACTCTAAATTTTGTCTTATTTGGCAAAATATAAATTATATGAAAAAAGTTTTAAACAAATTTAAAATTTTAAAAAGAAATTTTGAGAATTGGAAGGAACGTGGCTTCCACCAGCCTCCCTTCCCTTCCCCTTTGGAAGGAGGCCTGAGCATCTCTAATAAAAACTTAATAAGCTCAAATTTCATACCAAAGTTAATTATCTCTATTTTAAATCGTTGAATAATCAACTCATGAGTTATGAGTAATTTGTTATTTTGTATATTCGAATAATTGACAAACAGCATATTAAAAAGGCACTAATTTTAACCCTATATTGTGGAATATATAATCAAACAAACAAATTATAAATTAGGGTTCTTAGAATTATTTGGATAAGAGGACGAAGACGAATCCAATATCGCCTTGTAAAGATTCAAGAATGGAGCAAATCTCAGGTTCTATGAATGAGGATAGCAGACTATCCTTTTCCTGCTTAAAGTGTTTTCATTGTGTTTATCTCAATGAAGCAATCAACATCTCTGAGTAAATAAGGATAACGACCTCACCCTTTAGCCTATCAAATAAGCTAAGCCTACCATTATGGCTTAACCCATAATAAAGCTCAATAAAACAAATTTTACATATGAGAGTGTTTGATAATAAAAGCCCAATAATAAAAATTGATCACTTATTTGTACTTAACAAAATTAATAGTATGTTCTAATATTTTAACATCTAATTAATCTGAGTTTTATCAAATATGCATTGATTTATATTAGTTCACATAAAAAAAAATCTTTCTCACACACACACACACACACACATATATTCAAGACTAACATTATTTAACAAGAGTATATAATTTAGGAACTAAATTCTATGTTTCCTTATTTTATAATTCTTAAAATTTAATAATTTATATTATAATATAACCACATATGTAAACTATAATAGCATGTTTTAAACACACATTTAAAACTAATTGTTAGAATTCATCTATCTCACTTTACTATTTCATAGTTTTAACTTTGTTATTTTATCTTAGGGTTATTTTTGATAGCACCTTATTCTCTTTTAGTTTTATTTCGTTAACTTACACTATAAATTCATTAATTTTAATTAATGTAATTAGGATTTTTCTAATTCTTTAACATTTTGAAAACTCAAAAAGTAACTTAATTATATATTATTTAAGACAAGTAAAAAAATATAGAAATGGTTTGAAATTTCGGTGTTGTAATAACAGGCAGTTTGTTGAGCAAAAAGAAATATCAATTATACAAATTCAACATATTTACATGTGTAAATGCATTGATTTAACATATTACAACATAAATAATAATTTTCTTAATTGGTATAAGAATGGAAGACAAAAGATATATTGGCAACGAAATTTGAGAGACAAGATTAATATTAACAAAACTAATTACGAAAGACAAAGTGATAGAATCAAAATTACATGATGACAAATTAATTTCATCCCAAATCAAAGGGACAAATTAAATTTAACCATAATAATAATAATAATAATAATAATAATAATAATAATAATAATAATCTATATTATTACGAAAGAGAATTTTCTTTTTGGAGTTTGAATTTCATTTTTCTTAAAATACTACTATTTTTATATTTGAATTTATTTTAAAAAAATAAAATTGTAAAGTAGTTATAATTGGGCTTAAAATTCAAACACATTTCAATTTGTCAATTATAAAGAAATTTCTTTTTTTTACTATTCAAATCTTACTATTTTCAAAATGCTATTATTTTTAAATTTAAACATATTTTAAAAAACATAAAATTATAAAAAAAATTGCAATTTCTTTTAAAATTTAAATATGTGGAATAAATTTATTTAAATTATTAAAATAAAAAATGATAGTGCCTCTCAATTTATTAGTAATAACAATAATATGATATGCAGTGCATTGTGTTATGTAATTTGTTTTTTGATAAGTGTCTCATGTAATTTTAAATTAATTAAATTATTCATTTAGTCTTTATAGTTTTATTTTAAATTTTATTTACTCAATATAGTTAAAAATTATTTAAAAAGATCTCCGTAGTTTTTAATTAAAGCAAAATAATGGCTATTAATTAAATTTGTTTCTTATTTAGAGTAAAACTATAAAAAAACTAGTTTACATTGTTTAAAACTTATAAAAATCATTTTGCATTATCATAAATCATAGAGACTTTTTTATATAATTTGAAAATTATAGAAATCTTTTACATAATTTTAAATTAAGTAATGCAATATAACGAGATAAAATAATTAAAAAATAGAATTCAGTTATATTTAAAAATATTTTTTGAATGAAATAAAATGATAAAGACTATTTATTTATTTAAGATTCAATAAATATGTTAAATTATTTTATCAAAAATTTTAATAAAAAATTTTAATTATATAATATTTTTTTAAAATTTTAGACTAAAGTAAATTTATGACACAATTATAGAAATAACAATTCTGCACTTAGTTATATACTTTTTAAAAAATAGTGAATAGACTAAATTAATTGTATAACAAAATTATGGAGACCAAATAAATAATTCTGCACTTAGTTATATTTTTTTTTTAAAAAAATGGCGATTATTTATTTCAAACGATTTTGAAAAGCCGGAAAATTATGGATTGCTTGAGGGACAGATAATCTGAAAAGGCGGGAGTGGCGCGTGTGACTAATCAACTGCATCCGTTCCAACGAAAACTGCTGCATCATTCACACTTCCATTTCTCAAATCCAACCTAAGCCTGCATCTCAAAAAACAAAAAATATCTGAAATTACAAGTTTTAATTTTCAAACATTTTTCAAACCTTTTATGTATTTCTCTTTCCTTCTCCCGGTTTTCTTGGATTTCCGGCACAGAAAATATCCTGCATTTTTTTATAATTTTTGGCCCTAAGAAAATGTTTGGCTTGGATTGTTGATTTCATTTCTTTTTCCCGGGACAATTTTTATTTTCCTAGATTTTCCTTTATTCGTCTTTGTTTTATGACCTACCAATCAGCTTCCCTCCGCAGTTGTCAACCTGGCCTTCCTTTCATTCGAAGATAAATTAATCAATCAAATGCTGGAAAAGTGAGGAGTTTTTGTTACTAAAGTTTGATTTTTGTGATATGCTTTTGTGGCGGAGTTCTTGGTTGGGTTGGGAAAGTGTGCAATGCCGGAACTGAGTTTGCTGTAGTCAGGGAGTGAGATACAAAGAGAGAAGAGGAGCGCAATGGTGGTGAGGAAAGTGGGCAAGTACGAGGTTGGGAGGAACATTGGGGAGGGAACCTTCGCCAAGGGGAAGTTCGCTCAGAACACAGAGACTGGCGAGAGTGTCGCCATGAAGGTGCTCGACCGTAGCACCATCATCAAGCACAAGATGGTCGACCAGGTACCCTTCACTTTCCCAATTTTCTGCTACTCGTGACGACCCACTTCATTAGATAATTGGGGGCTGAAATTTTGTACTCGAAGCAATCTATGAAATTTGCAAAGTTCTGAAATCCCAATAATTCCCTGAATTGCCTCTTAATTTTTTAGTATTTTTTTTTTTTGGGTTTTCTTTAAAAAAATCATTTGGGTTGAAGTCTGTTGCCTTAGCTTGCTATTGTTTTCATGTGCAAAGCACAAAACTTGAGTGTCTTAAGCGCTTATCAATCATGTGTGGGAGTTTCGGTGCAGTTGTTAAATAAGATGAAATGATGAATTAAGAAATTTAACCGCTTCAATACTTAGTGATGTTAATACTTTGATTGGATTGGCATTCCAATGAGTGACTTTAAGACGCTTAGGCTCTGGTTTCTTCCATTTTAAGGCACAACAGGTTTCATCGTTGTAGTTGTGACTGTTGTGGTTTCTATTTTCAAATTGAATTTGATTGTTCTCTATAATGCAGATCAAGAGGGAGATTTCTATTATGAAGCTAGTCAGACATCCATATGTTGTTCGTCTGTCTGAGGCATGCGATATTTTCTGGACTGTAGACCTTATTTCTTTCTCCGATCTTAAAGGTCATTAAGGGCCTGTTTGGCTTCTGTTCTGAAATAAATAATTTGTTCTCCAAATCATGATTATCAATATCAATGAAGTATGAAATATCGTATCAAGTAAGCTTTTAGAAGTCTTTTCAGGTAGTACAAGTAAAACCAAAATTATAGAATTTCTCTTTCTTTGATTGCTTGGAGAAGAAGACTATTGGAAACATCTTTTCAGATTTTGTCTTGGTTAACTAAAAGTTTCTTTTTCTCTTATACAATTTTTTTTCCTTGAAAAAGTTTTAAAAGAAGAGCCAGACTGACTCATTATTTGCTTCGATAATCTATTATAATGCTTCTCTTCTTGTTGGCTGTCACCATTCACGAGTGCTTCATTCTGTTTTAAAATATGATTTTCTTCAGGTTCTAGCAAGCCGTACTAAGATTTATATCATATTGGAGTTCATTGCGGGTGGTGAATTGTTTGATAAAATTGTGAGTATCTCAAGATAGATATTTTTTTCTTTTAAAGCTTTCAACATGATTTTTTTGTCAATTACTGTTCACAATACTGGATATGTTGATAATGAAGATAAAAATGATGGTGCAGGTACACCATGGGCGTCTTAGCGAAGCTGAATCTAGAAGATACTTCCAACAGCTTATTGATGGTGTAGATTATTGCCACAGTAAATGAGTTTATCACGGAGATTTAAAGGTTTGCATTAACTAAGATCTGGAAAGCTGTTATTCATCCTTATATGGTTTCTTCTAATTGTTTTCTTTTTCCTTCTGCAGCCAGAAAATCTTTTACTTGATTCACAAGGAATATATAAAGATTTCAGATTTTGGTTTTGAGCGCATTGCCAGAACATGTGAGATTGTTATTAAATAGTTTTAAAATTTGACTCTGATCCATATAGATGAAATGATATAAATGGTTTCATTCTTGTCAATATTCTCATAGGGGGTTAGTATCCTTCGGACAACTTGTGGGACTCCAAACTATGTAGCTACTGAGGTAAAAACAAGGGTGGCTTACTGCTTAGTTAAATTTGAGTGTATGTCAACTGCATCTACTAACTATTCTCATGCTGGCTTCTGTATTTGGCATTTAACTTTGTGCCTCAGGTACTCAGTCACAAGAGTTACAGTGGTGCTCTGGCAGATGTTTGGTCCTGTGGGGTTATCCTCTATGTTCTAATGGCTGGATATCTTCCCTTTGACGAGCTTGATCTAACCACGGTATACAGTAAGGCATGAATTTAAACATGCCATATATGTATTTTTCTGCATAATAGATGGGCTCCCAGTTGTAAATATTTGTCTTAAATATTTATCTTGCATATAATGACATAGATAAATAATTAAGATGTAGTATATAATTTCCGCTAGGGGGCATTTATCTATATCACTTAATTTATATTAGTGAAAGCATGTTCAAAGCAGCAAAGTGACCCTATGGGTGAGGACTGGGAATGAATAAATTTTGTCGATAGTCTTGCATTTTTTAAGAGGCGCTGACTGCATTTCCTACAAGTTCTTGTGCTAAACACTCTTTTATTCTGTGTCAAAAGGCTCAGGAGATACTGCAGTACTGATTTGTCTACTGGTTTCTTCTTATCAAGAAGATGTTTTGATCAAAATGAAATTCAGATTATGATTAATGCTGTTGCATTTTTTTTTTTTTCCTTACTCCCTTGCAGATTGAGAAAGCTGAGTTTTCATGTCCTACTTGGCTTCCTGTGGGAGCAAAATCTTTGATACATAGAATTTTGGACCCAAATCCTGAAACTGTAAGTACTGGATTTTCATGAGAGGTTTTTTCTTTTTTTCCGGCCTTGACAACAATAGTTTAAGACACAGCTTACGCTGTCAATTTATAAATTAATGTTGTCTCAGCACAGAAGCAGAAAATGAATTGGATCTTTGATGTGGTTCATGTTGTGTTACAAGGCATCTAGAAAGCCTAAGAATGTGATGATGATATGTAGCTGTCAAGCATGATTGTGAAGTATATGACTTTTTTCCATATAAAATAACTGGAAGTAAAAATACATTTGATTGAACAGACATAATAGTCTTGGTGGTTATTCTGTTGTGTCATGTTATGGTCCTATTTTTCCCCCCATTTGCATATCAAAACCAAGGATTCAAATCCTCTGTTTCCTTTTCCTATCCCCAACCCTGTTTTTTCAATTAAGTGCTGACAATTCAGCAAAAAAATATATCTCTCTCTTAATTAACATTAATTTCTTTCTAAATCCCAAAACCAATATTTTTTTATTAATTTCTTTCACTGGTAGGCATAATGATGCTTAATGTAATATTGTTCTTCAAATTGTTGATATATAGTGCTAACTTCTTTACATGGACTAACTTTAATATGTAAAATGACCTCCTGTGAAAGTTTGTGTCCCAGACAGAAGTTCATGGACAGTTCCCCCCCCCCCCCCCCCTAATTATAGGTGGGCAAGATGATAAGAAAGATGGATTAAGAATTAAGATTCCTTTCTTATGTTTTTACCAAATCCTTGGATCTTGTCAGTGCAGCAATATCTTCCTTTCTTGGATTGATCTGGCTGCCTCATCTCATTGCATATCATTTTTATCTTTATCTTATTCCAAGAGGATTAGATTCATAGATAATGCATCAAATCAAATAATATATCGCTTCTTTTTATGTGGAAAGAGAATTATTTCATGAAACTTATCCTTTTGGTTAAACTGAATTTTTATGATTAATACTCAAAGGAGTTAAAATTAAATGTTCATGGTTCTTATTACTCTAATCTTGTTGGTATGAAACCTGTATGTATTCATCATTCAAAACTAGAATAAAAATTGTGTTTCGCCAAATACTTCTTGATCCTTTTCTTGAGTATAGATACCACATATATGGATGAACATGTTTTATTCATTCTTGCAGTTCAAGGATTTCTTCCATTTTTTGTTGCAGAGATAGTTTTATTTTACTTGTATACTATACTATACTAATATTAATGTTTTAGTGGGTTTAATGTCTTCCATTTATTGTAATACTTGTTTCTCACAAGTCTCTTTCCCATTCCCATCTGTGTGTGTTTGTGTGTGCATGTTGATGTGCAGCGTATAACCATTGAACAGATTAGAAATGATGAGTGGTTTCAGAAGGGATATGTTCCTGTCAGTCTCCTTGAGAATGAAGATGTAAATCTGGATGATGTGAAAGCTGTGTTTGACCATGCTGAGGTCTGTATGATTTTTTATCTGCATTACGTCCAGTTGAATTCTATAGGAAATTTATGCATTTAAGCTAATCCACCTCAATTTTTCCAAAATTTCCCATCCAGCCTCATATCTTCAGAATGAATTAAATATATTGTGAATGCCCTGTCCTTATATTTACCTGATATTTTCTAGAGTGGTTTATCAAGGAAACAAATTAAATAACGATATTAATAAACGATGTTTTGGGTTGTATTATGTCTGGAAACAATTACTGGCATCATCAAAACTCTCGTGTACTCACAAAAGATCAAGGAGGAAGAAGGGGACATTAAGTCAAGGAGAACCGAGTAGCATGAAAAAGCTGTCATAATGTTGTCATTTTTAACTTTTGATGTCCCTTCAATTCATGAGGCAGGCTTGCTTTTTCTTAGTGCATTCATATGGGAATTATCTTCTCTGTTTTGTTGACATACTGATTATTTGGCCACTGAAGGAACAGAGGGCTAATCAGCAATGTGAGAATCAGGAGATGGGTCCTCTAATGCTTAATGCATTCGACTTGATAATTCTATCTCAAGGCTTAAACCTTGCAGAACTTTTTGATTGTGGACAGGTATTTAATCATGACATTGTCATTGTGTTTGTCATTTACTGGCTGAATAAACATATCTCCAAACCGTCAAATACCTGCCCATTTAATATTCTAAGCGAACTTTGTACAATTATAGTTTGTAGTTGTAATCCTTACCAACTTAAGAGGCATGCTATGAAAAATACGCATCATTGCACCTTCCATATTCTGTCATTTAACACACGCTACATCTCACAAAAGCCAGCAACGGTGGTTTTATCAAGCATGGAAGTTGTGGCACAATCAATGGGATTTAAGACACATATTCGCAACTATAAGGTTGGTAGCCGGTAATATGCATAATATGTTGCTTTACTAATTTTCCGTTCTCACATCCTTCCACCTTATTCTGGATTCTTTTGTACCATTTTGTTCACTTATCTAGTCACAGACTCAACGTAAATATTTAGCATCTGCTGTTAATTTTGACTGAAGATTAAACTTGCCTTATGTTCTTTTCTCATTCATCTGAAGTAATATTGGCATGAATTTTCTGATGAGAATAGAGGGTATTTCAGCAACTAAAACTTCTTATTTCTCAGTTATCCTGGAAGTAAGTTTCTATGCGTCTACTAGAATTTCAACAGTTCCTTCACATTCAGCCTAACAATTTAATCATTTCCCAATTTCTTTTTCCCTTTGCTTGAAAAGGTTTTTGAAGTTGCTCCCACATTGTTCATGGTGGATATTCAAAAAGCAGCTGGAGACGCAGGTGAATACCTCAAGGTCAGTTTTTAAGAGATGCTTTTATGGTTGGTTTGAACTCACCTTTCCTCCCCTCAGTTTCTTTTATGGTTAAATTAAATATTTAGTCCCCTATAGTTTACACTCATTTTCATACAGTTTTTTTTTTTTTTTTCAAACAAGTCCTTATAGTTCTAAACATTTTTAATTTGGTCCCTCTCTGTTAAGTTATGCATATGTAGCAAAACATATGCTAATATGGATGTTGACATGGCCAGCTTTTCGTTTGCTACATATGCACAATGTGATGGCGTCATAACATTAACCAACGGAGATGGGCCAAATTGAAAATGTTTAAAACTAAGAGAACTCACTTGGAAAGAAAAAAATTATATGGACTAAATTAAAAATGTGTAAATTATAGAGACCAAATATATAGTTTAACCTTCCTTTATTTTCATTTATGATGAATGGTAGCTCCTCTATGTCGCAGTTCTACAATTTTTGTAGCAATCTTGAGGATATCATCTGGAAACCGCCTCATGAAGCAAGCAAAAGCCGATAGTTTCATCACCTGTGATATTGAGAAAAACAAAAAGTATCTAGTTATGGAACATATTTTTATGAAGAATTGTTGGCATAGATACACCTGAGCCTGGCATATATCAAGGTTAAAATGTCAGCTTGTCTAACTCACCTCTTCAGTATCTTTAACCCGCTGAGGCTTTGTCATCCCAATAGAAGACAAAATTCAAATTCCAAAGAGAGAAAAAAGAATTAGGTATAAAGACTATATATATATATATATATATATATATATAGACACATACAATTTTGTACGGTTTATGTTTGTAAATCTCATTGTATCTCCGTGTTTTGGTCTTACCATTACAATGTATCCTGTTCCTGTTGTCAAAAGAGTGCAAGTGTTGATTGAATTGTTCGAATGTTCTCAGGCTATCAGTTACCACTACACTATAGTATGTGGAAGTGTACGAGTTACGTCAGTTAATGTGATTTTTTAGGTGCATCACTAAAATAAGCAGCGAAAGAAAATCAAATCCATCGTTGTCCTGTTGAGCTGTGAAATTTCTGGTATGCATATCCTGCCCCCACCCCCTGCAGTAGCACTCTGACATAGAATTTTACTAATGCATACATAAATCGAGTCAATGTAACCGCTTTTGTTAACATCTTTCCGAGGTGGCTGGCGCCAAGTGAAACTGGTCTATATCTGATGCTTTGGGCATTAACTTGTTATTTTATTTTAGGATATGCTTTAGAATCCTTAACTATAGAATAATGTGTCATTAAGTGCAGAGGATATCATGTAGAGAATAATATAGAATAATGTGTTATTAAGTGTAGAGAGGTGTAAAAAAGTATCAGCTTTAGATATGGTCAGCTTTTGATAACCAACTCGCGCAACTTTAACTGCTCCTCAAAAATAAGAGATTTGGTGCTAAAAAATGTAGAGGATATCAGAGAAAACCACCAAAGTCCCCACATGAGCATTGTCCATTGACAAATCTATGAAGCCGCTTACTATCTTTTATGATGATTTCCCTACCAGTCAGTGTTGAAGCATGCTTAATAAAATTATGGCAATCCCTGCACATTATGGTACTCTTGACAACTCTTATTGGTGAAGAATTTGGCAACTTCTCCAACCCAAATGTAATGGCCAGCTTCTCGCTGTGATAAACGGTAGCGGAGGATGTCTTTTCCTCTTCCTCTTCGTCACTTATTTCCATACTTTCTAGTGACTCGTATCCAATATTCTTTGCTTTGGAAAGTAAATCCTCCAGTGATTTATATAATAGTGAACTCTGTGGGTGTGCCTTGTCATTGGGTTTGAATGAATACACCGTGTCCTTGATGCTAATCCAGCTCCAATCCTTTAATTTTCCAACTTTCTCCTCTTTCATTATCTTCCTCACCCTAGAAACATCCTTAAATCGCCCAGCAGAGAGGTACATATTCAACAACAATACATATGTCTCAGTATCTTTTGGCTTGAGACTCAGTAGCTGTTCAGCAGCATAATACCCCAATTCCAGATTCCCATGGCTTCGACAACCTGCAATCAAGTTTGACCAGATAAACTCACTTGGCTCAAAATCCATTTTCTTTATAAAATTGAAAGCTTCTTCCAGCCGACCGAACCTCACAAACATATCAATCAAGCAAGCATAATGGTCCATCACAGGCTTGATTTTATACTCCTTCTGCATAATCTCAAAGTATTTGAGTGCTTCACTGATCATGCCAGCATGGCTACATGCTGATAGAACACCCACAAAAGTGATCTGGTTTGGTCTAACTCCTGCTAGTCTCATGTCCTCGAATAGCTGCAATGCTTGCTGAGACCGGCCATGCTGTGCAAAACCTGTAATCATGGAAGTCCATGATATCATAGTCCTAGTAGACATCTCGAGAAATGCTTTGCTTGCCCTCTCAATGCTTCCGCATTTATTGTACATATTAATAAGTGAAGTACCCACAACCACATCTGACAAGAACCCAGTTTTGATGGTCTGAGCATGAATTTGTTCTCCCTGCTCTAAAGCCACCTGTCTACTACAGACACTCAAGACACTTGAGAAGGTAAATAGATCAGGTTTCTTGCCTGACCTATTCAACTTGGTGAAAAGGTTGAGTGCTTCACTTCCACTTTGGCTTGCAGAAAGATTATCCTTTGTGAGTTCCATCATTTTGGCATGTCCTGCTATCATTGCATTCCATGTAACCAAACTGATATCATCCATTCCATTAAACAACGTTTGAGCCTCACCAATACAACCACATTTGAGGTACAAATACATTAAAGAATTCCTAATACGTAGGTTTGATTCATTGCCAAATTTAGTGCACAAACAGTGAACCTGAGTCCCAAGTTCTAAGGAGAGAATTTCACAACACAGGCTCAAGACACTAGTTAAAGTGAACTCATTAGGCTGTATATCCTCAGAAAGCATCTCAACAAAAAGTCTTAAACCCGTTGTAGCTTCACCGTTGTCACCACAAGCAGAAATAGCCGCAGTCCACGAAACAACATTCTTTTCTCTGATTCTGCTAAATGCTTTCAGAGCAAATTCCAATCTGCCACATTTGGAGAACAAGCTACAGAGTGTATTGCCAATGCTCGTGTCATAGTCAATATGGTACTTGATTATGTAAGCATGGAACTGATCCCCTAACTTCACAGAATGTAGGGAGGTACAAGCATTCAGAGCTATAGCAAGAGCGTAATTGGAAGGATAACTTCCTGCATCCAACATGTCTTGAAACACTTGGATGGCATGCTGTGGCTGTGAGTTCTGCACATAACCCACCATTAAAGTGGTCCAAGCAATCACATTTCTCCTGGGCATCTTGTCAAAAGCTTTGCGAGCAGTCTCCATGTTCCCACATTTAGCATAAACATTGACCAGAAATGTCATCACAAATACGTCTTCGTGGGTACCCGTTTTTATGACGTGACCATGAACAATCTGGGTATCTGAGACAGAGCTCTTGTCTAAGCAATCTTGCAACAGGGGAACGTAGAAAGATGTATCCACCTCTGTGCCCTCTTTGGTCGTGGAAAGTGCTTCCCGGAAGTCCAGATACCTGGGATCCAAATTCCCATCCAAATGCGTGAATCTGTGACTTTTCTGCAAAGAAACGCTTTGACTCTGGAAGCAGAAACTGCATGTTAATATCAAATTAAGCAGAAGATATGAATAGAATTCTAGTTGAAGTAATTTATGTAATATTATAATCAACGGAAAACACCTACACAATGCACATATATCTGAAATTCAAAGTGCTGGAGTTAATTTAAGACCCAAAGAAAAATGTTTGAAGCCACTGCAGTTATTTTTCAGGGACAGTGAAGGACTAACAGATGTAACTTGAAAGTGGGGTTTTGAGAGAGAGAGAGTACCTTTTCGCCGGGAAAGGAAGTTAGTGGATATTTTCTGAATTGTGGGTCGAGCTTAAGAGTTGCACTGACAGAAACAGAAAGAAAAGAAGCCATGGCAGGCTATGAAAGAGGGAAAGGGCAACGATGGCAGAAATTCACTGCTCCTTCCTTACATGATTGATTGGGTTACTGCAGAGTGCAGAAATACCCTGTTTTTGGCTTGGATAATGGATATCGATTGCTGAAGGAAAGGGAACGGATATCCAATGTCAACCATTCGCTGGGGAGACTTATAGTGGATGCACGAGAAGTAGAAATTATTTATAATAGTTAGAAGAATAATTCTAAATAATAATCTTCCTCTTTATTATTTAAATGATTATAACTATTAATATTTTAGAAAAATATTTTACAAATTTTATTTAAAATATGTAACTTTTTTTAAAAGGCTTTTAAAATATGTAACTTTCATTAATTACATTTAAAATATGTAACTTTTATAACTTTTGTTTTACTATATTCTTTATACATACTCATTATTGGAAGATCAAACATCAACCTTTTTCTCTCCTCTTGCTCTCCGGTACAGTAATTCATTAATGCAGCTTGTATCTCCAACCAACCTCTCCTCTTCAGTTTTGAATTGTATCTAGTTTTAATGTTTTGGAGGATATCTTATCCTCCCTTATTTATACTCTTATCTTAATAAGATTTACTTTTCTATATAAAAAATTTCAAAGTTTCTTTCATGTTTTCAAATTTTATTTAATCAATTAATAGAAAAGTGTGAATGCAAGTGTGTTTTCTTGATCAAATGATGTTTATGCTCATGTGCAATATGAATTCTTTAATAGTTGATGGGCTCGTGATATACTTTTTGGGATGTAAAAGATGTTAGCGTATGCGGGAATTCACGTGGATTACTCGTCTCAAAAAATATTTTTTAAAAATATCTTATGTATATTATGATTTTTTTTACATGTGTTAAAATTATAAAATTTAAATCAGGATAAAGAAGAAAAGAAAATAAAAATTAAATAATAGTATTATATGGATATGAGAAAAATGTTATAGATATCTCTTATATGATTTTAAATGATACAAAAGACAAAGAAATAAATAAAAAAATATAATAAAATTAGAAATTGACTTTTAAAATTATTTCTTCAATTAGAGGATTAATAGATTTTACAATATATTCTAAACTTTTTTTAAAATATTTTAAAAATATTTTAAATATATTATAACACTCCTCTTCAAGCTGATGTAAATAAATTCTTTAAAAAGAAAAATAACATGAAGTGAGCTCCATAAAAAATATGGCTGGAAAGACAATTCAAAAACGTTGGAAATGACAGAAAGATGAGCATTGCTGAAAAAAAAACTCAGCAAGACAATCTGAATGATTATCAGTTTGAAGAGCTGGTTGAAATATTGCATGGCCAAGGAAGAAGAGACTTCACTAGAAAGATGCTCAACGGATAGTTCTTAACAAGCAAGTATACACAACAAGAGTATAACTCGTCAGTAGGAAATAAGTTACAATCGAAATAATCATTGATGGGAAGATAACAATATAACAAACACTAACATTAAAGAAAAGCCACCACTAGTAAAATTCATCAATAGAAAAAAGTCATCATTATACTGATCATTGATGGAAAGAGAAGAGAAGTCCTTACTGGTATGACTCATCACCATTTGTATGACTCATCAGTGAAAATAAAGAAGTACTAAAAATGCAAACAACCAAGGAACTGCCTAGAACCAAGGAAGTTGCTGCGTGGCCTTAGGTCACCAAAACTAACATTTTTTTTTAGTCAATAACTTAAAGTAAATAGATGAAAGAATGAGTTGAGAAAATAATAATGAAGAATTTACGAAGTAGTTCTATAGAACTCTACACATTAAAAAAAATGAGACCCCATAATGTGGATGATACTGTTCTGATATTATGTTGAAATTATAGGGTTTATATAAAAAAAAAGAAAATGAAAATAAAACAATAGTATTATATTGATATGAAAAAAAAAGTGATAGATGTATTTGATGTGATACAAAAAGACGAAACAATATCCCTATTTATATTTTAATAACTCTAACAAAATAAGAAAATAAATAAGAAAACATAATGAAATTAAGAATAGACTACTAGAATTACTTTATTAATTAGAAGACTAATTGATTCTATAATATATCTTAAAAGATCTTCTAAAATATTTTAAACTAACCCATTAGCCCACGCAATGTGTGCAGGCCTGCATATTAATATTTATAATTATTTTTAAATATAATTTATGTATATTTTTATAAATGCCTGCATATTAATATTTATAGTTAATTTTTTTAAAATATAATTTATGAATATTTTTGTAATATTAGATTAGTTTATGGACCAAATATGTCTAAATACTTGTATATTAATATTCATTGAAAATTTTCAATAGAATTTATACATTATTTTTGTTATAATAGCTTAATTTATGAATTAAATTGAACACCAATATATTTCATTTTTTATTTTGGTGGAAAATTATTTTTTAAATTTATTTGCATATTTTTTTATAATTGTGTGCCTTTAATTAAATGTTTTGAATTATGATTTTGATTTATATGTTATCTTACCATGACTATACAAATTATAAATTAAAAAAAATAAAAAATAACAAATATAAGTTAGTCAATATAGTGAGAATGCTATTTATAAAAGTATTGCTACAATTTATATCATTGTTATCTTTTCTAATAAATATAAATAATTGACCGAATATGAAAACTTTCTATTCATCAATGAAAATTTAAATTTATTTGGAGGAGATTGTCTCAATACTTAATATTATATGATGTTAAATGATTTGTATGTATTGCTTTAGCATGTGACATTATGTGACGTTACATGGCTTGCAAGAGTCTTTAAATGAGATCACATCAGTACGTAACATAAGATTCAAATTCTCTGTCTCCTTTTTCTGTCTCCAATCCTGTCCCCCAATTAAGTATTGATAAATCAATAAGAAAATATTTATATTTAAAAAGAAATTAATATTAATTAAGAGAAAGATATATTTTTTTATTGATTTATCAATACTTAATTTGGGAGACAGGGTTAGAAATCAAAAAATGGGACAGAAGATTTGAATCCCATAACATAATGTAGAACTACGTATGACTTGGAAGAAGCCATGTCAGCATATAAGAGGATGTGACGTTACATGGCTTGCATCAGTCTTTTAGTATGTCACGTCAACAAATAAGATGACGCAACAATATTTTAGAAAGAACACATCATTACATAATATGACATGGCGCTACATGCTCTAGAAGATGCCACGTCATCAAATATGATAACATAGTATTCTATGACTTGGATGAGCTAACTTTAATTTTTGACATGTCACGTCAACACATAAGATGACATGATAAGTTTTTGAAAAAAGTCACGTCATCATATAATATGATGTAGTACTACATGGTTTAAAAGATGTCACATCATCAAATATGATGACATGACATTATATGGCTTAGAGGAGGTATACCATGTCATCACATAATATGATGTATTGTTACATGGTTTGGAAGATGCCCCGTCATCAAATATGATAACATAGCATTCTATGGTTTGAAGGAGCTAACTTTAAAATATTGTATATAAATAGATATAGATATAGATATATTCTAACAAGATCATATGAAAATTCATATTTTCTTATTATTTTATAATAAAATTTTTTAGTGAATAAGTTCATAATAATAAACATTGTTAAAAAAATTTAACTATTTAAATAATAAATATTTATGTAAATTAATTATTAAAAAATATAATTGAACTTGATATTCTATTTGTGATATATTATTAATTTTATAAGAATTTTAAATTATTCGACAAAATTAAGTCGTATAATGCTAAATTTTATCTATTTATTATCTTTTTAATTTATAATTTTTAAAATTTTATTTTAAATTATTTAAATATTTGTAAATACCCACCTTCATGTGAACATTAAAAATGGTATTGCCATAGGGACAAAGCGGCCCATGAGACCGTTGGCATTGCTACTAGTTTTTTGCGTCTGGATAAACTTTATAAATCTAAAAGCAAGGTTTGTTGCAATTAAGAATGCTTAGGATATTTCTACCCCAAAAAAAAAAAAGAATGCTTAGGATAGACCAAAGCTTTTACTTTTCAAACTTTTCGTTTTGGGTAATTTTCTTTTTCTCACTTTTAATTTGCTGCAAATCTTTGATAAAAATATTTCATTTATCACCGTGTTAATTCATTGATATTTATCTTCGCTATAAGACCAATGCTTGATATCAACAATGAAGCTACAAATAAAATTAGAGTTTCGATTAGAATGAATTTCTTAGTGAAGAAATTTTTGAAGATTCCAAGAAAGGTTTTTTTTTGTTTTGGTAAGAGGGTATTTAAAAGAAGTATAGCAAGAAAATGAAAATTTAAGATAAACATAATACATGCATTTTATTGGTCAAAAGTTTTTCAATGAGGAGGAAGCTTATATATTTTTTAATTAAAATAAACAACTAATTTTTATAATTTCATCCGATTAAAATTTTGATCTTTGATTTTTTGTAAATATCAGTCCATATAAATTCATTCATTTGGAATTTAGTTCATATCCTTACTTCTTGTCATATCCTTTATTCATTTCCTACCCTTACTTTCTTGACATCTTTATTTTCCAATCGTATCCATAATTTTCTATGAATATTTATTTTTATGTTCTATCTTTACTTTTAATTCATATCCTTAAATTCATGCCCAATCCTTAAATTCATCTCACATCCTTACTTTCCTTTCATATTCTTATTTTTATGTCTTATCCTTACTTCCTTGTCATATTTTTAATTCATGTCCCATGCTTACTTTCTTGCTGTATCCTTACATTCATGTCCAATCCTTAATGTCATATTCTTACATTCATGTCCTTTCCTTATTTTTCTGTCACAATTTATTACTTTCACATGTTTACTGTTTTCACATATTTACTACTTTTATATATTTAATACTTGCACATTTTACCACTTAAACAATTTATAATTTTCACATATTTACTACTTTCACATTTTACAACTTTTACATATTCATAGCATTCACATTTTACAATATTGACACTTTATTGTTTTCACATTTTTTATAGTCTTCACAATTTACTGCTCTCACATTATTTAGCTTTCACAGTTTATCATCTTCACAATACATTGCTTTCAAAAATATTTTATCTGTGGTCATCAGTGTTTTTTCATTTTTGAGGCAAAATACATGTTTTGTCTTCACTTATTTCTTATTCCAAAAAAAATAAAACCCAAAGTTCTACATTATCTTTTAAGAAACGAGTAAAGAGGAATAACTATAAATAGTGTATTTTGTCCCCAGCCTTTATAACATTTTAAAAAATAGTATAGATGACAAAAAGAAGATGAATTGTTTCAATAAATATTTTTTTTCACAAGACCAACTCCTTTGGTCCGATTTTCCCTTATCAACACTCAATTTTTGTTCAGAGTAAAAGAATTAATATTCGAAAATTTCATAAACAATTTTTTTATCCCTTTTGGTTATAAATTTAAGAAAATAAAATTTTTTTTAAAAAATGAAAAACTGTAAGTATATTTTTTTGCTTAAAAAATGATGATACAAAGAGTTAGCCAAAATAAAATTCATAAAAGCTCAATCTTAAGTCATTTGCTTCTATTTCTTTTAACTCAGAATTCACAAATTGACTCATATATAAGACAAAAGTTCAAGTTGTTAGAGGCAAGTCCACGGGTCAAGACTTGCCAACATGGATTTGCACTAGGTAAGGGAGAGCCCAACACCATGGGATTAGAGAGATCCATAAGTGAATGGGCTTGAGTGAGGAAACTATACTTGTGGGCTTGACGCCATAACTTAACAAAAAACCTTAAGGCATTAAGTTTATGGGTTTATCTATTTATATGGTGTTCACTTAGGCCATTCATATCCTATGTGGGACTTCCACTCACACTTGGATTCTAACATTCTCTCCCTCAAGTGTGAGTCGTCATGCTTCCCCGAAGCGGAAATGTGTTCGAGTATATGGTGTCACACCATGCCCACAGGCTTGGGCTTACCTACATGGACTTGTACCATCGTAGTGAGATACTCGAGCCTAATCGTGCCATCGGTTCTGATACCACTTGTTAGAGGCAAGCCTACAGGTCAAGACCTGCCAACATGGGCTTGCACCAGGTAAAAGAGAGCCTAACAGCATGGGATCGGGGAGATTCATAAGTGAATGGGCTTGAGTGAGGAAACCACACTCGTGGGCCCGATGGCACATCTTAATCCAAAACCTTAAGGTATTAGGTTTATGGGTCTATCCACTTATATAGTGTTCACTTAGCCTATTCATATCCCATGTGGGACTTCTACTCACACTTGGATTCCAACATTAAGTAGGATCATCTTTCTCGTTTTATATTTCGATAATATTCTACTTGCTTCTAATGACCTTACCCTGCTTCATGAGACCAAATAAATGTTGACAAAATTCTTTGACATGAAAGATCTTGGTGAAGCTTCCTTTATGTTGGGAATTGAAATCTACATTGATAGATCTCGTTGTCTGCTTGGACTGTCATAGAGGGCTTACAGTACCATAAATGAAAAATGGATATTGAATGACCTGATCACAAAATGTGTAGGTGAGGAAGAAAAACTCAAGAAAGAAAAGTATGATTTGGCCCTTCTAAGTTTCCATTCAAAACCTTCTTCTAGTAATGGTTCTAGTACTCATAAAAAGGGTAAACCTGCTGCTCCTGCTAGAAGTCAGGATACCAAAGGGTAGTGGTCAGAATCGAGATGTAGGAGGTCCTAAACCCACTATTGCCAAGAGGAGTCCCTGGTGTTTTTTCTGTGAGACAAAGGGGCATAAGAGGAGTGACTGTCATAGGTTCAAGGCTTGGTTAGCTAACAAACAAAATTCTAAAGGTAAATCCTTTGCCTTTGTGTGTTTTGAAATTAACTTAGTCGATCTTCCTATTAATACTTGGTGGCTAAATTGTGGTTCTACTACTCGTGTTACTGTCTCTTTACAGGGGGTCACAAACCTGAGGAAACCCATTACTTAAAAGTTATAATACAATGTTTAATTAAAAACAAATAACTCACTTATAATAATTTTAAAAGAGATGTTTAATAAATCATTATCTTTTCTAATTTTACATAATTTAAAATTATACATTCATTGCTTATTTTAGGCTTATTTTAATATTGTTAGTATTTTTAATATTTAGTATTTTTCTTTATTAAAAAATTTTTAAAAATAATTATTGATTAATTATCAGACTGATAAAAAAGAATTAAATTTTTAAATTTAATTCATAAAAATTAAAAAGTGAGAGAAAAATATTATTAAATAAAAAAAGAAATAAAATAATAATAAAACAAGAAGAAAGGAAGAATTCTAAAAGATTTTACTCGTGAATTTTTTCTTTTTGAAATATAAAATTATGACGTATCAAGTATCACAATAAATACATTATAACATTCAAGATTTACATCATCACTATTTACCACATAAGCATTATTTATTAGATTCAAAAGTTAAAACAGGAATGTCAAATGGTATAGTCAAAATGACAAATGATGGAGTCAAACCACTTAGTATCTTTTATATATACAATAGATAATTAATAATAGATAATAGATAATAAATAATAGATTAGTTCAACCTTCCTTCTATTTACATATGAATTTAATTTTGATTCATTTTTCAGTGTAAAACTTTTACACAAATATTACATATATTTTATAATATCGTATTATTAAATGAGTTTGATTATGATAACAATTACTTTAAAAGTCAGACTTTTGTATTAACGTGGCAATACATGATAAAATATGAAACTGATAATATAAAAAGTTTTACACGTAAATTAAAATTAAACTCTTTAAACGTAAAGCTTAATAGTTATAAAACCAAGTTAAGAGTCAATGGTCAAACCCTTAATTGGTTATAAGGCCTCTTTTGGTACACTGTAAGAGATGGATAATTTAGTATAGTTAATACTATCTAATTTTATATAATGTTTGAGTAAGATACTAGATAGTAACTTGTCAAAATAATTTTATCCAATCATGATTATATAAGACTGTATAAAATAAAATGATTTGATTAATATCTATTATATGATTAAGACTAAATAAAATTATTTTGACAGAATATTATGTTATCCAATATCTTACTCAAATATTACATAAAGATTGATAGTATTAATTATATACTATCCCTTATATAGTGTATCAAAGGGAGCCTAAAACACTAAAAATACCGTTTGTCTCCCTTAATTGTTATCCTCTCCTTGCTCCCATGACCTAACAGAAATGCATCTGCACGTTCTTATTGTTGGTGAGTAAGACTGGGATGGTGATCAAAGCGTTCTTATGCTCTTACTCAAATAAGCATTGGCATTTTTTCCATCTTTGTTAGCACTATTGAAGAAATCTCTTAAAGGTTTGCTTTTTCTCACCTTTGTAGTGCACAATCCTAGTTTGTCACTCAGACCCGCAACTAATGGAATGGCTAGAGCTTTATGTACGGGTTATAAAATCTTCCCTCTAATGAGTTGGTTGGCACAGAAAATGGTGTTTTTTGAGTTCACGACCACTTGGTTCTTAGTAGCATCTTAAAAGCTCCATATGAGTGCTTCTATATCCTTATTCATTGGGAGTCATTTCGACACGGTCTTTTTGCTAGACACACCGCACATGACGCAACTGTTAGCTGTGAGTGGTATCGAGGTCGATGCTAGTGGACGTTTCTATCCACCATTGGTTGTTTTTTTGCAGGAAACAAAAATTTACGAATAGAAGAGGCGTAGAAAGATGGAAGGCACTAGGCATGTGATGTGAGTCTTGGTAGAATGAGATGAGGGACACCTATAAAGTTTGAATGCTGAAGTTCTAGTTCTTAAGATGATTGGGCAACATATGATCTAATTTTCATTGTGATCTCCAAAAACTAGAACTGTATTAGACAGAACAATAATTTTTTCATTCTTAAGAATCTTTTCATAAAAATGTTGGATTCCCATATTTAATATAATATTTCAAAAAACTTTTGAAATATGATTCATATTGTAATTTGCATTCTTGTTCTGTCCGAGAATTACAATATTAATCAATCAAAATAATATCACGTCTCTTGTCTAATTTACTATATAATTTCCCCTATGGCAATCATTGGACAATCTCCCACGTAATCTTTTTCTGAAATACAAAGGAACATTATGTTGTTTATTTTAGTTTTTTATGTATTTCCTTTTCCCTTATAAGATTAAGAAGACAAAAATAGAATTATGTGAATCTTAAAGAACTTTAATGTTCTAGCTCTTGTATATGGTAAAAGATTTATAGGTCTTTGTTAATTTCAAGATTTTAATGGCTGCCATTAAATTACACAGAATAAAAATATCTTATTGTTTGAACACTTACGAATAAATCATGGGGCAGAACTTGAGGGCTGTGTTAATGCTAGCCACGAAACTTTGTTTTATGGGCTTTCTGGGTTTTGAATGTTGATGTCGAGATTATGATTCATTGTCCCCAAGTGAATTCAACTATGGGTTCTATAAAAATTTGTATAGAAAATCCATATTGATTTTGGAATTAGGTACCAATTCTTATCTGGCATACCCATTGCTTTTTTCTTTTCCTCTGTGAGCCCATAAGCATGAGTAGCCCATTTCTAAGAAAGAAAAACAAAAAAGGGCACTTTCCGGTTTCAAATCATTCCCTCTGTTAATATCTTTTTGTTGATATGGGTGTTCCTAAATGCATTTGATCGACATGATGGAAATAATGACGAGAACAGCATAAAACATGCTAAATTTTCTCTTTTGAATCTTGATTAGCATTAGTCAAACTTTAGATTTTTTTTCATTTCAACTCCTGTAGGGGGAAGGAATGAGATTATTGTAGATCATAGTTGATGAAAATGGTTTATCGTTTTTGGTTGCTGTTATTGTAATACTGATTGCATGTTTGGTATACTGCAAGAAAAAAGAATGGAATAGAATTGAACATATAAAATCTTCAAAATTAAAGCATAAAAAAGCTCAAATTCCCATTTCATTCCATTATTTTTTGTCTAACCAAACATGCATTTAGTATTCACTTTTGCTTTTTTTTTTTTTGGGTTCAATCACATATAGTTTTGGTAGATCTGCTTTGCCGGTTGCTGTCCAAGATTTCTATTGGATAAAAGCCGAGTGCTTTGCTTGGTTTGGCTGTGTTTTCATTGGGCTTTTCATTTGAAAGGAGTTAATGGTTTTGTGAAGGATTAAGATTAAAGAACCTTAATCTCTAGCCTAATAATATCTTTGATCTTATTCCTTTAACAATCATCTAATGACTCTTTTATAATCTCTAAGTCCTATTTATACAATTAATTAACCCTCTTCTTACTAATTATGTATGATTAACTAACTAACTACAATTGAAAACAATTTGATAGTTAACTTTTTGTTTGGTGGTAAGTGGTTATTGAGTTTTATCTTTTTCATAGGTTGTGCTAAGTTTATTTATATTAATTTAATAAATTAATAAATTTAACTTCTTTTTTTTCTTTGAGATTTAATGTAATTACTTTATGGGAAATTCAGGATCAGCATTAACAACCTTTTAACTTCTGTTTTCTATTGCAAATGAGGTAGAAAATATTGGCTTAGAATTTGTCCTGAGTGCAGTGGGAAAAAGACTGATTATCTTGAAGTACAGAAAATGACCCTTGTGTTGGCACTGTGTCCAGCAACTAAGAACTGCATATCTATCTTTGAGAATGTTAATGATCTCACCGATTATGCTCCTCCTTGGTAAAATTCTTTTTTTGCTTCTTATTTTAAGTATAAACTTTGGTTTATAGTATTGTCTAAATTAGCTACCATTTGTCATTGAAGATTTGGAACGATGTCTATGCTTAATGCTTTGATTTTCAATACTACCATGCAAATGGTTTGGCCATCTTGATGAGAAGGAAAGTGGGCCGTATTAAGTCTAAGAGAACTATAGGCTAGACCCATTAGCCACCCACATGGAACATGTGCTAGAATAAGGAATATTCAAACTAAGAATATTCCACAAAATCCCATGTTAAATGCCCAATTCCAGCCCCAACGCTATTTTCATCCCAGATTCTAACCCTGGCATAATCATTGCCCATAATTCCAGCATAGCATCAATAACACCTCACCTCTATAATTCCACCAAGGAGCACAACTCTAGGTATATTTACTTTCTACTGTATTCTCTCTATATTTCTCTTATACTAACTAAAGTATTGGAATACCTTGCAGGTACCCCCCACCTCTACGCACATCGGGCATCACATAGCAACAGTAGCACTTTTGACCGACCTAGGAGTGGTGACTCCGACCAACTCAGGGTAGAAGGAAGGAACATATGATAGGAGCGAGCCTACCAACCGAAGTAGCAGATAAGTTAACTTTATTATTACAAGACAATGCTGATCTTTTTGGATACTCACTCTTTGACATGCTAGGAATAGATCCAAATTTTATATGCCATAAACTGGTTCTGAATCTATATGCAAAAGCCAATAGCATAGAAGAAACGAAAGCTCGAAATTGAAAAACAAGAAGCCATAGTAGAAGAAACAAAGCAAATATTAGAAGCAATATGCAAAATTCATTATACCACATGGCTCTCTAATGTGGTTATGGTAAAGAAAGGAAATGGCAAATGGAAAATGTGTATGGACTTCACTAACCTAAACAAAGCATGTCCAAAAGATTCATACCTATTATTGGGCATTGACAAACTGGTGGATGGAGCTTCGGGCTACCAATATTTAAGCTTCATGGATGCTTACTCAGGTTACAACCAAATGTGCATGCACCCAGCCGATGAAGAAAAGACAGCCTTCAACACTCAGAACTCTAACTATTGTTCCAAGGTTATGCCTTTTGGACTTAAAAATGCAGGTGCAACATATCAAAGATTATTGGATAAGGTATTTGCATCACAAATCAGATGGACCATGGAAGTTTATGTCGATGACATGGTAGCAAAAACGCCATCAATCGGAAACTATCCTACTGATCTAGCGAAAATATTCCAATTCCTTAAAAGACACAACATGAGACTCAACCCTAATAAATATGTCTTCAGAGTTCAAGCAGGTAAATTTATTGGATTTATGCTAAATCACAAGAGAATAGAAGCAAACTCGGACAAATGCGAGCAATACTAGACATGAGGAACCCGACCAACATGAAAGAAGTGCAAAGACTCACTAAAAGGATAGCAACCCTATCGAGGTTTCTATCACGATCAGTCGAACGAGCATTCTCATTCCACAAATGCTTAAAGAAACCATAGGATTTCAAATGGACACAACAGTGTGAGCAGGCTTTCCATGAACTCAAGGAATTCCTATCATCTCCTCCCATATTGACAAAACCAAAACCCGGTGAGGAACTATTCCTTTATTTAACAGTCACTGACTCGGTTCTGTATTAGTTAAAGAAAATGGAGAATAGCAGCCAATCCACTTCGTCAGTCGTGTACTTCAAGGAGCAGAAAAAAGATATCAAAAGATTAAAAAACTTGCATTCACAGTCCTAACAACTGCGAGGAGACTACACCCTTATTTTCAAAGTCACCAAATCATAGTGAAGACCGGCCAACCAATCAGGCAAGTACTCCAAAAGTCTGACCTAGCAGGACAAATGATCACCTGGTCCATAAAACTCTCAGAATATGGCATCCGATATCAGTGTAGAGGACCAATAAAAGCCTAGGTGATGTTTGATTTCATTGTTGAATTAACCAACCCAATAAATGAACATGAGCACACACAGTGGTTTTTCTATGTAGATGAAGCTTTAAATATAAAAGGCAACGCAACAGGAATCATCTCAGAAGGACTTGAAGGAATAATGATCAAGCAATCACTCAAATTTAATTTCAAAGCAAGCAATAATCAGGCGGAGTATGAAGCACTAATAGCCGAAATGAATTTAGCAAAGGAAATGGGAGCTACAATCCTCATTGCAAGAAGCGACTCTTAACTGATCACCATTCAAATCAAAGGAGACTTCCAAACAAAAGATGATACTTAACACAAATATCTTAAAGTTGTTAAAACACTCTCAAACAACTTTGATACATTCAGCATAAACCATATACCAAGAGACCAAAACTCACGAGCCGCCTTACTTTCCAAACTAACCAATATAGAAGGACCAGGCAACAACGAATAATAATATAGGAGACGATTAACAACCCAAGCATTCACACCTAAGTCACAAACTTGATTGGCAAAGAAAAAGAAACATGGCAATCCTCAATCAAAAAAGCTATAGAAAAAACCAAGTTACTATGTTATATTAGGAGGATAATTATACAAACAAGGGTATTCTAGCCCATTGCTTACATGTTTAGACCCAATTAAGCTCAATACGCGATGACTGAAGTCCATGAAGGAGTCTGTAGCCATTATATGGGAGGAAGATCGTCAGTAGCCAAGATTCTCAAAGCAAGCTATTACTGGGCAACAATGAAAGCGAATTGTTCGAAATACGTTCAAAAATGCAATAAATGTTAAAAGTTTACAAACATCCACTTGGCACCACCAATGGAGCTATACATAACTGATACTCTATGGCCATTTAGCAAATGAGGGATGGATTTGCTCGGACCATTTCTCAAGCACCTAGACAAATCAAATTCTTGCTGGTTGCTGTTGACTACTTTGCAAAATGGATTGAAACTGATTCACTTGTAAAAATCATATTAGAAAAGGCAAGAAAATTTACATAGAAAAATACAATTTGTAGGTAAAGACTATCTTATGCACTTGTCACTGACAATGGAACACAATTTGCCGATAAAAGATTCAAAAAATTTGCTCGGAATTGCATATCAAACAACTATTTACTTTAGTAGAACATCCTCAAACAAAATGGCTAAGCAAAAACAGCAAACATAGAAATCCTAAATGGATTAAAGAAGCGACTGTAACAATCAAAAGGACAACGGGTCAAAGAATTGCCGAGCATTCTCTGAGCTTATCACATAGTAGCTCAATCAACTACTGGAGAAACACCCTTTCGACTGGCCTATGGAGCAGAAGCAATGATACTAATCGAAGTTGGAGAACCAAGCTGGTGACGACAAAACTTTAATTCGAACCAAAACAACATGCAACAAAGAGCCGACTTAGATTTACTCAAAAAAGAAAGAGAAATTGCAAATGTCATGGAAATAGCAACAAAATTAAGAGCAACAAGAAAATACAATGCCAAAGTTTTGCAACGGAGATTTCAAGCCGACGACCTTGTCCTAAGAAAGGTTGACTTAGCAAGAAAAGAACCAGACGAAGGAAAACTAGCATCCAATTGGGAAGGATCTTATAAAGTCATTGCCAAAATTGGAAAATGAGCCTACAAACTAAGCTAACAAGATGGATCGGTCATACCAAGAACCTGGAATGCTACAAATCTTCAAAGATATTATAGCTAAGTATTTTTAATATCATTGTAACAACTCATATGAAATGTGTACTCTTTTTTCCTCCGTTAAGTTTTTGTCCCAAATGGGTTTTTCTTTAACAACACACATTATCATATGAGGATAATTTCATCCTAATAATATTCAAAATTATCTCATTATCTCCCTTGAATCATCTTAAGCATTTTACACCGCAATGGTTTTGCCTTAATGCTTCCGAGCTAAGGTTAGTTTTATACTACAATGGTTTTGCCTTAATGCTTTCGAGCTAAGGTTTATTTTATACCGCAAAGGTTTTTCCTTAATGCTTTCGAGTTAAGGTTAAGTCTACACCACAATGATCCTAAACTTAAATGCATCCAAGCTAAAGATACTTTTAAATCACAAGGGTTTTCAACACTTTCAAGCTAAAGGATCGGTTTATGACCAAGACATTGTCAAACAATAATCCCAAGAATTCGATCTATACTATAGAAAATCAAAGTAAGTGTCTACAACACCAAACTATGTACAAAAAATAAAATTACAAATTTACTCAAAGGCATTTCCCTTATCTTTTTCTTCTTATTCCGACGGATCGACCAACTCCTATCCATAATAATCTTTTCGGCACCAATAACGCTCAAGTCAAGGTCAGGATATAAAAGCTGAACCTAATCCAATGCCTTCTCAAAGCTGGCTTCAAAGTAGTTGTAAAGATCATTAACCAAAACCTTTTTCTCAGCCTCCCATTAGTTGATCGAGGTTTTGTGAAGGTCATCATTATCTTTTAATTTTTTTTAAAAGTTTCTTTCTCCTCGATCAACTTGGCGCAACTATTAGACACAGTTTTCAACTTGGCTTGAATGGACTTTAAATCATCATTAAGCTTCTCCTGTCTGACCACCTTAGCCTCAAGGTCAGCGTATTTTTTTCTGTAAAGCTTCTTTTTCTTCAGCATTCTTTTTCTTTATTTCTTCCACCTCATGACGATAAGAAGAATCGGCTAAGTTCAGCTAATTATTAAGCATGCAAAACTGCTTCGAGCTAGCCCGAGGCATGGCCACGATCCTCATGGCATAAGCTTTTGTCACTCAGCACATTACTTCAAATCCAATATTATGAAACTTCGTGCTATCATCGGTAAGATAACATTCCTATCAAGGAATGTACTATAGGGATAATGCTTATACCACAGAGACCAAATCTGATTTGAAGTACCATCAAAGTCCTTCAAAAAACTTAAAATCATCTGTGGATCAGACAAAGAAAAAGAAACTTCCTGACCAATAGGCCGAGAAACTTGAATAGGCTAAACTAAGGATGTAGTCCCTTTCTCCAAACTCTGCTCCCCATCCTCAGTTAAAACTACTCCCCTTGCCAACCTACCGCTTGTTGGAGCTAATCAGCGGCGCTTGTTAGCATCATCAATTAAAATCGACAAAGCTGAAGGATTAATGCCCACATCAGCTGCCTTCTCAACCTGGGCATCCGACCGTACTCTTATTGTTTTTCAGCAGCCTAAGCCTTTCTTTTCTTTTCCCTTAGAGCAGGCTGGATATTTACTCTTAGAGCCATTGAATATGCAAAAAATTATCAAAAGTAAATCAAAAACCAATACCAAATGACTAAAGCAAACCCAAAAACAACAAACACTCTTGAAAATAATGTTGCAAACCCACCTCATCGTGTTGTAGCTTAATAATGGTTGCACATTCAAAGGTAGGCAACTCCAAAATCTTTTTCACTTCTTCCTCATTGGTTGGAGATAGCCTACCATATTCCAACTTAGGTATTAACCGAATGAGTAGACTAATACATAGGAAACCTCCTTACCTCTTTATCATCCAGGAAAAAAAGGTACACTTCCAACCAAGGCCTTAACTTAAAAAACCTAGTCTTGAAACCCTTGTTTGAAGAGGCCTTAAGAATTCGACAACCCCTAACACTAACCAAGGTAACCTAACCTACACTTTCCTTATTAGAAACAATATTATGAAAAAAGAAAAAAAAAACTTTGAAGTGTTCCGCACGAACCAAAATATTCACATATGAGCTCAAAACTCCTTACGAAAGCCCAGCTATTGGGATAGAGCTGTCGAGGAGCACAATCAGGGATGGCCAAGACTCGATATTGGAAATTAGAAAAAGGAAGAATTAACTTCAACCTCAAGAAAAAAAAGTATCATAAGAAAAGCACCATTCAGGCTCCAAATTTGATGATTGACCTATACAAACACGGTTAAAAGAAGAACAAGGCTCAAATCTACTTCTCATTCCCATTAGTTTGCTCAAAAGAAACACACCCAATCAAGGTTTTCACAACTTCGTCTGAATCATAAATAGACACTGTTCGCAATACCTTATCGCTCGTCGAAGAATAATCTCCATCATTAACCGACCGAACCTTTACAACCCAAACATTCTGAGCCGATTGGTTAATCTCAGCATTTGAAGCATCCTCCCCGAACAATTCACGCACATCTAACTCAGTCCACTCAGAAAACCGAACCGGATCGGCCGGTTCAACAGGTCCAATAGGGAAACGGTCCATTGGCCAGTTTGGTTAGATGCCTTAAATCAGTTTCTGATTAAATTGGATTTAGATCAGTAAACTGAAAACGAACCTGTCAAATCGTGTGGACCGGCCATGGTTTGACCAGTTCAATATTTGGTAAATGCCAAAACTTCCACGCTAGGATTTGAACTCGGGCTCGTGAGAATGCCTTCCAAGCTGCACACCACCAACAAGGCTATTTAGTTATATTACTCCCATTCTTTATTATATACTATACGAATTTCTTTTTCAAAGATAGAGTGTCTTAAATTAGATGTAGGCCAATTGAGTAATGCTTGGGGAATCTCTTTTATTTACTGGGGAGAGAAGGTGCAGGACTCTTTCCTAGAATGTAGTCTATCAGTAGAAATTCTATCCTGAAATTGAGAGAGGCGGGTTACCTTGCAGCGATGAATCGAACATACGCTTATCTGAAAATGATAAAGTTATTTTATTTCGAATCATTACTTATCAGTTGCTTAATTCATATTATATATTGTATATATACACACTAATATTTTATTAAAATAAAAAATAAAATTATTTTAACATATTAAATATAAATAAGTAGATTTATAATAAAATATATTTATCAAGAAACAACAATTTTAATATTCAATAAATCTTTGTGACATGGGAAAAATAAAAATAAAATAAAATAAATATTCATGAATAAAGATGATATAAATAACAAATGAGTGATATATATATATATATATATATATATATATATATATATACATATTAAAATTTTAATATATATAATATAAGTATATATTTAATTATATTCCGGTTCAACTTGTTGAACCATTGAACCTTAAATCAGTACTTCGACTTGAAACATATGTAAGATTTAGAAAAACCAGGCCATAAGAATCCAAAGCCTTTAAAGCTCTTCTACCCGTTCTAATTAACCCAAATAACCCCCCCAGAACAAGCATTTCTAAAGGCAATAGGGGCAATAGCCCTAAGACCTCTAAAAAGAGCAACCCTATTACTAATAATACTTGTTGAAGCCTCCCCTCGACCAGAATCCCCCAAATCCCTCACAAAAACTTTCACATTATTTTGCCTATAACCTACTTCACCAAAACTGAGGCCATCGTCATCCAAAATCTCCACACAAACCATTCTCCAAGCACAAACAATCAAAACCCAAATGAAACAAAAGGAAGGGAAGCCAAAATACCTGGAAAAAGTAGCGTGCTTACCACAAGAAATCAAAAACGAAAACTAGCGATGCAAACCCAACAAAGCAGAAAGAAGCACAATGAATAGGAAGCAAAAGAAAATGGAAAGCATGAAACATAAGAGCACTAGTGGAAAGGCAAGTGAAAAAGTAAGTAAAATGAAGAGGTTGCAATAACCCATATTAAAGAAAATCATTCCACTTTCTTTGATCAAGATCAACGACACAAATGCATCAACATAACAACCACCACATCCAATGGATAGGAATGCGATGATAACTACATGATCTAATGATGCATTTTAAATTAAAAGTAATCATCATTGCTACCCCCTAAAGCATTAAAAGGACATGACGGCTACAAAATTAAGACTCTCCACGGTCAGATACCTAAGTTACACGAAAAAAGAAAAGCATGAAATAAATAACTCATGTACACGTCCCTCAACACAAAGAAAAGGCTGAGACTCGACTGACTCAATTGACTAAGGACCCAAATTAAGGGATAACAAGTAAAAAACAAAAGTCCTTCATAGCTCGGTCAGCTTTGCCTCCAAGCTAGGAGGGCTAGTGGGCCAAACAAACTAATGGAACCAAACTATCCAACACCAATAATAGCTCGATTAGCTTACACTTCTAAGCTGGGGGGCTAGTGGGTTGTACCAAGCTCAAGAGAACTATGGGCCAAACCCATTAGCCACTCATATGGAACACTTGTTAGAATCAGGAATATTCAAACCAAGAATATTTCCTAAAATCCCATGTTAAATACCTGGATTCTAGTCCCATCGCTATTTGCACCCCAGATTCTAGCCCCAGCACAATCATTGCCTATAACTCCAGCATAGCATCAATGACACCCCACATATATAAACCCACCAAGGAGCACATCTCTAGGTATGTTCACTTTCTACTATATCCTCTCCTTATCGCTCTCATACTGATTTAAGCATCGGAGTACCTTGTAGGTACCTCCCACCTCTATGCACATCAGCCATCACGCAGCAATGATAGCACTTTCGACCGACCTAGGAGTGGTGACTCCAAACGACTCAAAGGTAGAATGAAGGAACATAAAGGGACATTGAGGTTTGTCTTCATATAACATATTGATCTTGTAGGGTCAGTGAGCATTGTTAGTCATGGAAAAAAAATTAGTAGTGAAGTTTGTCTGCTCTAAAAAAAAATTTACTAAAGTTTGGCTGATAGCTTGAAAGGTAGTCCATGTGTGGCATCTCAAATGTGAACCCTCGAGATGAAGAAAACAATTACGTTGGAGAAGGATTGAAGTAACCTGTGTTATTGTGATATCTCAAAAAAGTCTTTTTCAACTTTTTTTCTTATTGTAATTAGGATCTTGATTATTCTAAGATGTATTTAGATATGTGTTTAGTTATAGTCTCAATTTTCATTATATTATGGGTTTCATTGTGGTGACTCCTTGGGTTTGGGATACTGGTTTTTGTCTAAACTATTATGAATTTATGAATATAATTAACTGTTATGCAAAATTTGTTGTCTCTAAGTTATTTAAGTTTCTTTCTTTCTTATTTGTGCATTAAGACTGAATCAATAAAAATAAAATGATAAATGTTGGTTGAAAACCTTATTGTAGCATGATATGGCATTTGCATAATTCCCCCAGAATCATTTTTCCAAAAAAAGAACAAAATACAAATCTACATTTAAAGAATACGAATGTGTTTTCACAAATAAGTAACACGAATAGTATAGAAAAGAATAACTAAGGATGTTGCTGCACGTTTTCTTCCCAAACTTACTATTTTAACTTGCCAGCGAGAGCTACATGGATTCGTGATCAGATTCGTAAAAAAAATTTCGTGCTAAATAGCATTACTTTCATTTATTCAATTTTGTAAAATTCAAAAAGGACTCATTCAATTCATTTAAGTTTAAAATAGCACGCTTAATCTCGCCTCCATCCAAACCATTATGTCTTTGTTGATGAGTTGCAAGCTCTTGATATCATTTGAAAATTTGTGATTGGTTGGTGAGCCTTATCAGAAGCAACCATGCGTAAAGACGAGTTGAATATTTGATCTAAATAGTTGACAGTATATATTAGTCAACAAATGCATTAAGAATATAATACAATATTTAATTATAATAAAAATATTTTATATTTATGTATAATAAACATTTAAATATTACTTTTATATTAATTTATTAAAAAAAATTTAGAAAATCAACCATGTATACTATTCTTTATATCAACATTGTGAACGATTTTAAAAATTCTTTTATAAGTTTTGTATGTGTTTTTTTAAGCATTATGATGCTGAAAACAATTATAATATTTAAAATTATTTTTCATTTCATTTGTTTAATCTTCTTAAAACTTATTTTCAATTTTTTATATTTATTATTCACAAATTTTTTATAATTTTTGTCCCGAGCATTACATGAGTATTAATAATAATAATAATAATAAATTTTATTATTATTATTTAATAAAAATTTATTTACATATTATAAATCTATAATTCATTTAAAAATAGTTTTTGGTAGATTAATTTTATTACGATTTAAAAAATAGTTAAATGAATAATATTTATTTATTTATTTAAATTCCTTTTAACTTAATATAAGTGATAACTCCTATATCACCCTTTTTTCTCTAGAAATTTTTTATATGTTTCTAGAATAATTGTTTTTTTTTACTTTATGAAAGTAAATGCATTATAAATAAGCATGTGATATTAGGTTTTATATTATTTTTAGACTAAAGCATCAAATTAGTCTCTGAAAGACTTCATTGACTTTATATTAGTACTTGAAAGATTTTAATATCATCGAGATCCCTAAAAAATTATTTTATCATTCAAATTAGTTCCTATTCAAAGATTAATATAATTGACTTTTTAATTTTTTAAGGACTAAATTGAATAATCAAATTATTTGTTAAGAATCATAGATGGAATTAAAATCTTTCAGGAACTAATGTGATATTAGTTAAATTTTTTGAGAACTAATGTGGCTATTTAATCTTATTTTCACACACTTTGTGCAGCGTACAACATCACAGAATAAGAAAAAACACTTAGTTTAGGAGAATACAAAATTTTTTACTTTCTCTTTCTAGATTTTGCCTCCACTTCATAACTTTTATTCTTTGTCTATCAAGCAATTTTAAAACCAAATAAAAATATTTTGATTTTTATTTAAAAAATTATGCTCAAATGAAAATTTTTATTTACAATGAATATGAATATTAGTATTTATTAATTATATTTTGATGAACTCTTATTATTCAATGTTCATACAAACAACATGATTTCAATTCACTTCAAAATTATGATTCTTGGTTTATTCCAAACATATATTTTTAATGAAATTGAAATTGAAATTAAAATTTTGAATTGTGTTAATGCAACAAATTTTTCTCAAAAAGTTAAACAACTCCTAAACCTCTCCAATATAATAGCCCTTATCCCATATCTCACAATGTGTCTTCTTGAATCACCAAACTTGCACTTTTCCTTTATTTTTATAAGAAAACAAAATCAGACCATTCCTTCTCCATTTTTTTTTTCTTTTATGACTGTATCAGTCAAACTACTCCACCTACATTCCTAACACAGTAGTACCACAATTTGTGCACATTAATTAAAATTTGCCGGTCTTAGATGGCGATTTTCACCTTGGTGCAAATATGGAGCATCTATAGAGAAGCTAACAGACCAACTCCCAAAATAAATTTTGTTAGAAAACAACAATTTTCAACTCCATTTAACGGAATTTGAAGCTATGTAAGTATATATGAGCAAGTAGAAAACAAAATGAAGACTTGGATAATGTAAATAAAAGTATATGAGGACAAACAAAGATAAGAGTTAAGCATTAAGAAAACTAAGCAGTTATAGTTTTCTATTTTTTTTTTTTCATTAACGAGCTAGCATCTGCTAGCTCAAGTATGGGATTCAAAATTGAGTCGCCACCAAATTTGGTTATATTTGAGCTATGACTGGCAATTCTTTTATCTTTTTTTAGAAAAAAAAAAGCAGTGAAAATTTCCCATATCTTTAATTAACTAAATGAGTAAAATTATGAAAAATGTAACAAATAGATTTCTTTCTAAATATGCAGTTACAACAACATTATTACTCTCCTTCAAAAAGAGAAACAATATTAAGTTTTTATCATAACTCTATTGGTGCCTACAATCAAGCAATTAATATATATGTACCGTCACTATCTTTTTTTGCTTTAAGTTCCCATCTGGGCATGTGGATAACAGCTAGTTGGAAAGTGTGTTGCTTATATTGAAATGATTTTCTATCACCAACACTAAACACCTGCAAAGAGCTAGCAACAGCTTGATATCATATGGGAAGCAAGTTAATTGAACAACACTATTGGGATTGCTAACATGCTTAATTGTATTTACATGGGTGAATATTAGCAACCTTCATATTTTCATTTGGATAATAATATCCTATTTTTTTATTTTTGAAAATAAAAAAATTAAGTATATTTAAGATATTTTATTAATCCATGTCCTTCTTTTTTTTAATTATTATCTGTCCTCCCCTTTTTTCTCACCTTATTAAGGAAGAGAATTAATAAGTTGAGAAAAAAAGAAAAAACAAGAAAGAGATATTGCTAAGAAAAATGAGGAAGAGAGATTAAGAAAATGTTTAAAACATCTTGAATTATTTGTTTTCAAAAATAAAAAAGGACATTATAGTCCAAATGAAAAGGTAAATCTAGCTAACATTTATCAATGTAAAAAACAATAATTGATTGCACTAATAGAGTTATTCTGAAGGAAATTTTTTTTTTTTTTTGTCTTTTGAGGAAGGTTGATAATGTGGTTGTACCATTTTTCTAGCCTAATTGCATATATTTAGAAAACAATTTATGTACTACATTTTCCATAATATCACTGATCTAGCCAATTAAAAATATAAAAAATTTTCATTGCTTAGTTTTCTTTAGAAAAAAAAATTGTCACTTGAGCTATTGCTTAAGTAGTAATCTAATTTGGTACCAATCTCAAATCCCAACCCCTAGCTAGCAAATGCTAGCTCCCTAATTTTTTTTTAAAAAAAACTAAATGTACACCCGTGAATTGCGCAATTAAATAGACAAAATTAGTTCAAATTTTGTTTAGTTAAGAAACATAATCTTGATAATGTAGAGCTAATAATTAAAAGGTTGGTGCTCCTTCAATTGAGTTACTCAAAAGACATGAAACAAAAATACAAAAGACAGCAAAAACCATGCATTTCCACATGCTTTAGGGACATGAAGGAACTTGGATTATATAGTCAATTTTACAGATACGGAAGAGACCTTTTATTTTATTTTATTTTTTAAATAAAGTATTGCTGTTAAAGTATAAAACTTCATGGTGACAAAACTTGCGTGACCACCTCCTACAACATAAAACGTTATCCCATTAACCGTAAGATATTTTTAGGAAGTGATTACAATGGCTGAGATAAAAATAACCAGAGTTCTAAAAATCGGATAGGACCGGACCGGCCGGTTGGACCGGTTCAACCGGGAACTAGATTGTTACCCGGTCCGGTTAAGTCTTTGTAACCAGTGTGTTGAAAACGGACTTCAGAATCGTCGAACTGGATGTAAATCACCCAAACTGACCACGGTTTGATTGCCCGGTTCAACACTTCATTTCCAATTAAATAAAAAGCTCTTCTCCTAAATTCGAACTTGGGTCATCGAATTAGAAAACCAACCGCTCTACCACTACATTAAGTGAGCTTTCATTACTTAAGGTGCCTTATTATGTATTTAAGATGAAGTAAGGACATAGTTCCAACTTCCAATAAAAGGTCATTGGTTTAAATATTATATTTAAAATATGTATATAATTTAAATTAGTATAAATATTATATTTTAAATATAAATACATATTTAATTATATTTCGATTTGACTACAGTTGAATCACGGTTGAATTATTGAACCTTGAATCAATACCTCAACAGATTCAGTAACCAATTCATTTTTCAGAACCTTGAAAATAAGTGCTTATCATGTAGATTCTATAACAATCGACTTTACAACTATATCACTATAATCTTCCACATTAGGAGCTAATGTAATCTAGTATGTAGGGCATCTCTCCTCCATCAATTCCTTCTTATTCTCTCAAGTTCGTAGGGGAAATCTCTTTGGGCACGAACCCGTCTAGAACCTCCTCTTTCTTTGCTTTCTCACACACTTTCTGCATACAGAAACTACTGCGATTCTACAAAATTGACAGCAGCCTCATCTTCGACCAAGGTCCAAAGGCCATTGAATCTTGTCAACGGCAGCAACATGAGCATAAAGAGCAACAACGTGAATATGAAAAACACGTAGTACTTCAAATTTCAATGTGCTTTATATTTAAATGCATTAATGCATCAGTTTCTGATCAAGAGCAAAACTTTCATACACATTTAATATGAAATGATGGTTAAATAATTGAAACAGAAAAAAACAATAAAGACCATTGAGGTGGCAACATGGTAGTGCTAAAAACGAAAGCTGAAAGGACGGTGAATTAAGAAGTGACAATGGTATAAAAAGTTGATGTGGCCAATATAAAAGGGTTAACAATGCTGATGTAGTAGCATTATAATTCGCGCTTCAGAATTTATATACATATATATATGTGTGTGTGTGTGTGTGTGTGAATTATGATAAAAAAAAAATAGATATGGACACATTATGAAATAATGACTAAAGGAAGCAAAGTGTGCAACTTGAATGGACCTTGATGTATCTCTAAGATTGCTTTAAACAAAAGTTTCTCACTAGTTCTCTATGCCTTGGCCTAAGATGGCCTCCCTTATTTATAGTTGCTCTACATCCTCAATGGATGGTGGAGATCTAGCCAAATATAGGGTGGGGATGAGGTTATAGAATCTTACCACATTCTTACTCTAAAATATTTAAGATATTTACATATGTAGCCTTCTAGAGGTTCTTTGATAACCCTAAATTATTGTTCAACTTTCATGGTGTTAGCAACTAGAGTTTTCTAGAACCTTCTTCGAAGTTTTAGGACCCTCTTGACTTGTTTAGATGCACAAGGGTAAGAGTCTTCTAGAACCTTCCGCATGGTTCTATGACCTTCTGGAGAGTTCTAAACTACTACTTGCTTGTCTACAAAATTATAGAGAGATCTAGATGCTTCTCTAATGTTCTAGAAAATTCTGGAGAGCTCTATATTCTTCTCTAGTGCTCTAGAATTCTTAGGCAGCAAATCTTTTGGAGAAAAGTAAACCTCAAGTGTGTCCAAGAATGTCTTGCCGTGACAGGTTGCTAGCTTCTAACCAACTATTGTAAGGGACAAAACTTTGTTGTCAGCATCCTCCACATTGAAAATCATTACCTTCCACATACGATTCAACACATATTACAAAGTATACAATATCGGAATGAAAAATATTTCCTTTTTGTGTATATAAAAGTTTAGGATGAAAGGAGGTTCTCTTTTTTCCATGAATGCAACAAACTACCAACCTTAACAAAGATTTATACTGAAATTATATATTACCTAGAAATAAGGGAACCTAGAATTAAAACTTAAGTCATGCAATTGTCATAAGCGAAAGGTCAATAAGGTGAACCAACCTCTATTGACAAACATGAAAAATATTTAATCCATTGAAAGTCATGAAAAGTTTTTACTAAATTTTTGTTGCCAGTTAATTTTACTGCTTAATCAACACTATGCACTCCAATAAAAAATTATAACACATGTTTTATCTGCTCTTAACAGCATATAAGTTATTGTGTTATATGTTCTCTTTAGTATCATCTCCCAACTGGAGCAATTTTGCGTCTGGTCAATACTGATCCTTACCTTCACATTCACAACGCAATAGTCTATCACTAGACTACTAATGCTTGCTTGATTAGTGGACTTAGATTATTTGTTATATTGTATTGCTTTTTATGCAAGATATATTTAGATATATTTAACTATTTATATAGTGTAATATATTTAGATAATGTAAGATATTTAGATATATTTATTGATTTTAATTTTGATTCATAAAAATTTTTATATTATCATCCAATCATGTGTTGTCAAATATTAAAAGAGTTTGATTAAAATAACAATGACCTAAAAAGTCAAACATATGACAATATATAATTAGATGATAATATAAAAAAATTTTATATTAACAATAGATCAAAATTAAATTCATATTTTTTTACTAAGAGATTGCAATTCTAGCTAATACTTGATTCTTAACTATAGGAATTTGAATATCGTTGGATGCTTTATCAGTGCATGGTTGTCATGTTGTATACATTATTTAATGTGTGATCTTTTTGTATATGTAATACATTAATTTTGACAATGTCATATATATCTTTCACTAATGTTTCATCATGATTTTTATATATTTAACATGTATGTTATATTTATATATGTCCTATCATATATATATATAATATATAGGTATATACAAAACTCCAATTCAACTTTGGTTCTAGTTTGACCTCAAAACCTTAAACATTTCCTTTTACCAGCTCAAAGACAATTCCAAAATTTAAAATATTAGTTTTTTTCTAAATAAAACGACTTTAATTTATAGAAGTTATGAGACGGGGTAAAATTCAAACTCCTAGCTTTAATCCAAAAAAGTATTAAATTTAATATGCCCCAATCATTTTACCACCTTGTAGTTTTGAATTTGTCAGATTCTTTCGCAATTTATGTCCTATAATTTCATTCCATTAACTTTGACTATAAATTTATTAATTTTAACTAATGTAGTTAGAAATTTTTAAGTCCTTCAACTTCGTAGAAACTCATATCTTAAGTTAATTACATATTATCTAAGGCAAGTGAACAAATGTGAATATGATTTAAAAATTTAGAATTGTGGTAGCAAGTAAGTTTTGTTGAGAAAATAAAATATCAGTTACATAAATTATACATATCTTTATGTGTAAGCTTATTGGTTTAATAAATTATAACATAAATATGCACTTTTTTAGTTGGTAAAATTTAATTAAGATATAAAAAACTTTCAAATATGTTAGGTAATAAAATCATAGGACTGTCAAGTACTAACAGAACTAATCACAAAAGGACAAAGTAACAAAATTGAAAATACATGGTGACAAAGTGATATTGCCTTAATGTCCTAAAGCGCAAGAGGATAAGTGAATTTAGTCCTAGAAAAAGTGAGGATACACAAAAGACCAGCAAAATATTTTCTTTTCTTTATTTAATTTTTTAATTTTATGTAACTGGAGATTATATTAAAGTATATTTAGAATACCTTATTTTGTATTTAAAAATTTATAATTAAAATTTTATATGGAGAACTTTTGACTAATTTTTTTTATATATTTGTGTAAAAGTTAAGCAAAACTAAGACACGTAATTATTCTATCTATAATCGTGTAAATAATTTATTATTTATAAATCTTTATTAAATGATGTGCTTTATTTACTTTTATTTGTCAATTAACCAATTTGTCTGCTAAATTTTTATTTAATCTTTTTAAAATATCATTCTTTAAATATTGGTTCCTTATCCTACCCTATCTATTAAATTCAGAACTTTTTCTTGCGAGTAGAATGACTCTCCCATCATACTTGCTCCTCGTGAAGGTTCATTCTTTCTAACACCACTTAATGCATGTCACGACCATCAATAATTGTTTAGTAGAAAAATTATTAGAAAAACACTTTTATTAGAAACAAAAATAGTTTACGAAACTAGATTAAGTTCAGTAGTTTATTTATATTCAAGGAAGGATAAGAACTTAATACTACTATATTTTTAATATATTTGTCTTAATACGGTTGTCTTAAATTAATTGTGTAAATTAATAGCCTTATAATATTTAAATTATTCCTTTTAAAAAAATAAAATTTTAATCACGACAAAAATGATAAAAAATAAATAAAAATATTTATAAATTTTGGCTTCCACAAACTACTTACTTATTCCCATATACAATGAGAAGTCAAATTCACATAGTTCTTATAAAAAATATTTGTGTATTGTATGGTTTTAATTAAAAATTAAAGATTGATTAAATTTAAAATGATTTGTGTATTGATTCATGTAAAAATACTTGTGTTGGAAAATTAAGATTAATGATTGATCAAATTAAAAATGCTTTAATGATTGGTTAATTTTTAAGAAAATGATTAATAAATATATCACTTCCAAATCAAAGAGCCGTAATAGCAACATTAACTATTAGTATGTCTAAATTATTTTTGAGATGAAAGAGTTGTCATGACAATATTGTCTCTAGTTGATTAAAGATTAATTTTAAATGGTAGACTAAAATAAAGAAAAATTTTGTTAACTGATAAAAAGAACAAGGATTAGATTCCTATATCATTTACAAGTCATGAAACTATCACAGTAACACTAATCGTTAGTGATCCTAAAGTATTTTTAGGATTGAAGAGCAATCACGGCAACATTATCCCTAGATTAATAATTTAAATTAATTATTAAAAATTTTTGAGTTGATTTTTATTTAATTTTGAGACTAAAGTGTCGTCACAACAACAGAGTTGTGATTAGATAATTTTTTTAAAATTGATTTTAAATTTAATTTTGAAACCGAATAGTCGTCATGACAACAAGATTTCGATTAGATTTATTTTAAATTTAATTTTAAATTTAATTTCGAGACCGAAGAGCTGTCATAGTAACAAGATCCCAATTAAAGCCGTCATAGCAATATGGCTCTAATTAAATTTATTTTTCAAGTCAACAAACTGTCACAGCTCAACTAACTCAAATTAAATGGAGTTTAAAAATGAAATTTAGTACAAAGCCAGAGACATCACTCTCCAAGCTGCAGGTCACCAAGCCATCACTGCTCAGATGACCTTTAATTATTTGAAATTGAAAAGAAATTGATTTTATTTTAATGATTTGAATATTGTAATTAAGACAATTAGAGTTTGATAACTTCTTGTTAAAATTTTAAAAAAAAGGAATTGATATAAAAATAAAGATTGTGAGACAAAACTTCCCTAGTCAAATAAGAATTAATTGATTGAAGAGTTTCAAAATAATTTTTAATTTAATTTTAGAACTGAAGCATCGTCACGACAATATGCCTCTAGTTATGTTATTTTCTAAATCAACAAGTTGTCATAACTCACATAACTCAGATTGACTTTTTAAAATTTGAGAATTGATTTAATAAAATAAAAAAAAATAAAACAAAGATAAAAATATGATGAAATGATAAATAATCCAATAAAATAAAGAATGTCCAGTTTAAGAAAACATAACAGACCAACAAAAATTGGCCCAAAATAGATCTAGCTAAAACAAGACCAAAATTATCCCAATTCCTTAATAAAGGAGAATAAGCATCAGTACTGGCCAATAAAAGTAAGCAACACATATCCTCCCTAAAAAATACGAAACCCAAATAGAACATGGCCCAAGACTTAAACAAATGGAATAAAATAAATGGAAAATAAAACTAAAGAAAACAAACTGGGAGCGTTTACTGCTAATGGAGCCTCCTAGGGAGGAGACCTGGCTGCTGTTATGTGGGTTGGTTGCTCCATGTGAGATGGGCACGGCTTATTGTGTGAATGATGGGTGAGGAGTTTGAGGTGCGGAAGAGTGCAGGTGCAAGATTGTGAGGCGGTTCAGGAAGCTAATGCGCGGGTGCTGTGAAATGGTGGCTTGTGCTCTGTTTTTTGGATCCCTAAAACAGGGGTCTGTGGAGTGGGGATGCAGGGTGGTGAGTATTATGAGTGTGTGCTCTGTGCTGGTTCCGTGAGTGTGTGCAGAGGTGAGTTATGATGTGGGCAGTGCTCTGTTGTGCAGGTCGGTGAAGGTGAGTGAGTGCAGCGCTGTAGAACAGTGAGTGCAGTGACGTTTTGTGTGGGCTGTGAGGGTGAGTTGAGTGAAAATGGTGAGTGTGCTCTGTTGGTGGTGTACTGTGCCATAGCTGCGCTTGTGTGGTGATGAGACGTGGAAAGGAGGGTGAGATGCTTGTGAGATACAGTGGGTGTCGGTGCAGAGGTGTGTGTGGCGGTGAAGGTGAAATTGTAGTTCGGTGCTGCGTTTTGAGTGAATTCGGTGTGTGGAAGGGGGCTGTGATGTGGGTGAAGGGCTGAAGATGAGCTGCTGCTTGGTGCCTTTTGGTGTGTGCTGGGCATGGGCAAAGAGTGAAAGGTGTGTGCTGGGGAGCCGTGAGGTGCGGAGATAGTGAATGGCGCAGAGTAGGTGCTGCCGTGTGTTGGAGTGCAGGCTGGTTTGGGATCCCGAAAACAAGGATGAGTGTTGGTGTTTTGGTCATGGAGGTGCCGGTGTTGAACTGAGTGGACGGTGCTTTGTTTTTGGGAGAGAAAGACAGGGGCGAGTGAGTGAAGGGTGTCGTGGCTGTGACCGGTTGTGTGAAGGTTGTCGCAGGAGAAAGGTACCCAGTAATAATACCAACATTCAGGATCCACAGAAAAAGATGAAGTTTCAAAAAGAATGTAGAGAGATTTACCAAAAGCTGATGATCCTCAAAGAAACCCACTATCACTCTTCTTCTCTGCTCCATTTCTTTTCCTCAGTTTCTTTCTTTTTTTCCTTTGATGCCTAGAGCCCCAATTTCTCAGCTCATCCGGTGCTCTCTCTTTCTCTCAAAACCATTTTTTTTTCTCCCCAGAATTCACTCCCCTTCTCTCTTTATTGCTCGGGCATTGGAAGTGGGAAACCAAAAAAAAAAAAAAAACCCAAAAAGAAAACCACAGATAAGGGTTTCCTTGGTGCCAAATTGTGCAGCCCCTGCACATGAAGCAGTGCGTGCAGTAAAGTGGGGAGCAACACCGCTATTGCCGCTGCACAAAATCAAGGGCTGTTAGGCTTTTTTTTTTTTCCTTCTTTTTTTTTTTATTTGCCTCTTTGTTTCTGCTTTGTTTTGTTTTGTTTTTTTCTTCTTTTTCTTTTTTTTTTATTTTTTCTCTTTAATATTTTTTGTTGTTATGATTTTTATTTTTGTTGTAATATATTATTAGATTTAGGCTTTCATAATTGATTCAAAAGAATATATTTTAAAATTGGGATTTGATTTTGATTAAATTGAACTTAGGTCCAAAGAAAATGACATGTAATTATGTTCTTTTTTTTTTTTTGCAGGCAATTCTTTATTCATTTTTCCTTTATTTTTTTGATTATTTTTTGATTTTTTTAATTTTAATTTTATTACCCAAGCAAAATGAGGTGTTCACAATGCATATTTAGTAATATGAAAAGGAATAGAATAAAATAAGAATAAAACTAGATATTCCTATTTTCATATTTAGTTGAAAAATAGGAAATAAAATACTAATTTTTTTAGAAATTCTTATTCTCTTCGTTTGAGAGAATAAACATTTCTTTTCATTTCATTTTCATTCTTACTCTCATTTTTATTCTCATTCCATTCCTTTTCTTTTCATCGTACCATAGTTAATGGCCCTTAGTGTATGTTTAAATTAACTTATTTTATAATCAAAATTGGTCATAATCAAAATCTTACTCAGAGAATTTTTAAAAAAAAAATATTTTTTTCATTAAAAAAAGCTGTGCTTACTCTCCGTCATTGCTCAATTAATATGTTTCTCAAACATGTTGTCCAAAACATCCTGGCTGACAGAGTGAATGTTTCGTTTCGTTTCGTTTAGGAAAGAAGGTACCATGTCGAAAAATAAAGATTCAAACAGAACTAGTGATTTTGTTTGGTCCAAAGATGACGTGATTTTCCAAGCTTCCAACGATGAGGTATGCTAAGTTTAACGCCCAACCTCTATCTTCCAAGGTCGGGAAGCTCTTCTAAAAAACTCTAATTATCAAGGGCTTTCAGAATTTAGGAAAACTAAGCCACCATCTTTCCATGGAGACTATGACCCAGTACTAGTTGAAAGATGGGTCATGCAGTTAGAGAAAATCTTTGAAGTCATGGGATGCATAAATGCACAAAAAGTGGCTTTTGCTACCTACATGCTAGAAAGGGAGACAGAACACTGGTGAAAAGGAGCTAAGAGCCTGCTACAATTTTGAGGAACCAAAATCACCTAGGAGGTATTTCTAACCACATTCTTTGATAAGTACTTCTTTGAAATTGTAAAAAATGAAAAAGAGACAGAGTTTATAAAGCTTAAACAGGAAAACATGACCATAGGAAAGTATATAGCTAAAGTAGAAGAACTTTCCAAATTTTCCTCTTATTTGAAAAATAATCCTAATAGCCATTGGAAAGCCACAAAATTTGAGTGGGATCTAAAACCTGAAATTAGAAATAAGGCATCTATCCTAGAAACAAAAAAGTATGCCACTCTAGTGAATAAGTGTAGGATAGTAGAAAAGTGTTATCTAGATATGTTGTTTAAGAGAGAAAGACAAAATTTTCTAAAAAGAAAAAGATTGGCAAAAGCCCAAAAGATAAATAATTCTAAACGTGAAGTGAACCCTAAAAAGGGCAAACAGGTACAAATTAGGGGCCTTCACCTCTGTGCAACAACTGTGGAAAATTCCATGACTCTAGACCTTGCTATTACGGTCTGAATGTATACTATCGATGTGGGAAGACAAGTCACATTGCTAAGGATTGCATCACTAGGAAAACGGTGAACAACCCTGTACCCAGACCACAAACTAAAGGGAGAGTATTCATTCTAAGTGGAGAAGAGGTAACTCAATCTCTTGACATGATCCAAGGTAAATGTTTTCTTGAAAACAATCTTTTAATTGCTTTATTTGATTCAGAAGCTACATACTCTTTTATATCTATTGATTGTGTGAAAAAGTTGAACTTGCATGTATTTTCATTACCTTAATATTTGTTAGTTTCAACTCCCACAGAGGGAAAAGTTTTTACTTGTCAATCTTGCTTGAAATGTCATATTTTAATTGAAGGAAAAGCTTCCACCATGGATCTTGTTTGTTTGCCCTTGACTAGTATTGATATCATAATTGGAATGGACTAGTTTTCTACTAATGACATTATTCTAGATTGCTCCAAAAAAAAATTGCTTACTTTCCAAATGATCCACCAAAGGAACAAAAATCCACTAATACCATATTCGTTAATGCCACCCAAGTAAAGAAGTGTTTATTAGAAAGAGTTCAAGGGTTTCTTCTTTTGTTTTCCTTAAATTCAGATGTTGAATATGAAATAAATAGCATATTTGTAGTTAGAGGATTCCCAGAAGTGTTTCTCAAAGATATATTGAACCTACCACCTGAAACAAATATTGAATTTTCTATTGACCTAGTTCTGAGAATAGGACCTATATCTTTTGCACCTTATAGGATGTCTTCTTTAAACCTTAGTGAACTTAAGAAGCAAATAGAGGAATTGTTAGCCAAAGGATTTATCAAGCCTAGTGTGTCACCATGGGGTGCACTTGTTCAACTGGTCAAAAAGAAAGATGAAAGCATAAGGTTGTATATAGATTATAAGTAGTTGAATAAGGTCGCAGTCAAGAATAAGTATCCACGCCCCACAATAGATGACTTGTTGGACCAATTATTGAGAGCTCATGTCTTCTCAAAAATAAACTTAAGGTCAGGATACCATCAAGTAAGAGTGAAATAAGAATATATACCTAAGACGGCTTTCAGAACCAGGTATGTGCATTACGAATACCTTATGATGCCTTTTGGACTTACCAATGCTCCTGCAATATTCATAGATTACATGAATAGAATCTTTAGGCCTTACCTCGACCAGTTTGTAGTAGTCTTTATAGATGATATACTCATCTATTCTAAAAATAAAGAAGAGCATGAGCAACACCTTAGGATAGTATTAGAAATCCTAAAGTAGAAGTAGTTGTATGGCAAACTAGAAAAACGTGAGTTCTGGTTAAGTGAGGTAAGATTATTGGGTCATGTAATTACACTAAAAAGAGTAACAGTGGACCCTCGTAAAGTTGAAGTAGTAGTTCATTAGGAGAGGCCAAAAATAGTTACTGAGATTAGGAAGCCAATTGAGTGGAACTTAGTTTGTGAAGCCAATTTTCAAGAATTAAAGAATAGACTTACTTCCACCCTAGTCTTAGTAATTCTTGATCCTAGGCAAAATTTTATAATATATTGTGATGCATTTAAGAAAGGCCTGGGATGTGTTTTTATGCAACCTGGTAGGATTATGGCTTATGCATCCAGATAACTTAGGTCACATGAAGAGAACTGCCCAACTCATGAACTAGAGTTAGCAGCAGTAGTGTTTTCCCTAAAAATTTGGAAGCATTACTTATATGGAGTGAAGTTTGATGTATACACCGACCATAAAAGTTTAAAGTATCTTTTTGATCAGAAAGAGTTAAATATGAGACAACAGAGATGGATAGAATTCTTAAAGGATTATGACTTCGAATTGAAGTATTATGCTGGCAAGGCTAATGTAGTGGCTAATGCTTTGAGCACGAAGTCATTACACATGTCTTCAATGATGATAGAGGAATATAAGCTGTTGGAGAATTTTAGGGACTTGAAGATTTCAGTATCCCTGCAACTTCATTGCTTGTTTGTGGATGAACTTAGAATAGAGTGTGATTTGAGAAATCAGATAAGACAAGCCTAGGAGAATGATAAATTTTTGCAATCTCTCAAGAGTAAGATTTTAGTAGAACAACTTGAGCATTTTAGTATTGATAAAAAAAGAGTTGTGCTGTATGAGGGAAGATTATATGTGCCCGATAATGAAGAATTAAGAAAGAAGATTTTATTCAAGGCACATTGTAGTAAGTATACTATACATCTCGGTATAACCAAAATGTATCAGAATCTCATAAAATTGTTCCAGTGGAATGGGATGAAAAGAGACATAGTTAGTTTTGTAACTAGATGTCTGGTTTGTTAGAAGGTCAAAATAGAGCACCAAAAAACCTACTAGATTACTACAAAATTTAGACATCTCTGAGTGGAAGTAGGATAGTATATAAATGGATTTTGTGTTAGGATTACCTAAGATTCCATCAAGCTATGATGTAGCATAGGTAATAATTGATAGATTAACCAAGTCTACTCACATTTTACCTATTAGAATCAGTTGCCCATTATACAAATTGGCTCAGGATTACATCAAGGAAATTGTCAAGTTACATGGTGTACCAACTGGCATAGTATCAGATAAAGATCCTAGATTCACCTCAAAATTATAGGTAGCTTTGCAAGAAGCCTTATGTACTAAACTTCATTTTAGTACAGCTTACCATCCTCAAACAGATGGTCAAACAGAGAGAATCATTCAAACCTTGAAAGATATTCTTAGAGCATGTGTATTAGAATTTCAAGGAAGTTGGGATGTTCATCTACCATTAATAGAGTTTGTTTATAACAATAGTTACCATTCTAACATAGAGATGTCACCATTTGAAGTTCTATATGGTAGAAAGTGTAGGTTACCTTTGTGTTAGTTTGAAGTGGGGGAAAAGAGTTTACTCGGACCTAAAATAGTGTAATAAACCACAAAAAATATCAAATTTATTAGGGAGAAATTACTCACTGCTCAAAGTAGATTGGTAGAGCCCTTAAATCCAAAAAGTTAAATTTTAGATTCATTGGTCCATTCCAAATTCTTAAAAGAGTAGGATTTGTTGCCTATCATATTATGCTTCCCTCTGACCTTTCAAATCTCTATAATGTTTTTCATGTATCTTAACTCAGAAAATACTATTTTGACCCTTCACACAGTATTGGGCTAGAAGAATGGTATGGGATTATTGTGAAGAGATCAAAAGGGCAAACCTATGCAGCCACCTCCAACTGATGGTCAAATTTAAACCTCCAACTGCAGGCCCTAATCCCACCTTTTTAAGACTGTATATGTGTTTACATGCCGTGAAGACTAGATTCTTGGCAGCTTGCAGGCCCATTATTGGTCTTGATGGTTACTTCTGAACGAACTCAGTTGGTGGCATATTGTTGGTGGCAATTTCAAGCAACCGAAATGACCAATATTTCCCTCTTGCTGTGACAGCTATTAAGAGTGAGAACAAAGACTCTGGGCTATGGTTTTGAACTAAGTTGCTGGATGATATTAGGCATGAAAAGAGATGGGTTTTCATTTTTGATTAATAGAAGGTATGTAACAATTTAGTGTAGATGGCTATGTACATTTTAACACTTTAGTGATTATTACTGTGTGTAACACTGAAAATACTATGGATGGTTTCATTCATTATTTCAGGTTCTAGTTCCAGCAATTCAGATACTACTTGAACATGTGGAGCATAGGACTTGTGTTAGGCACTTCTATGCAAATTTGAAGAAGAATTATAGTGGTGGGACTGTGCTCAGAGATATAATGCTTGCAGCTTGTAAGACAACCTATTATGCTATATGGCAGAGAAAGATGAATCAGTTGAAGACCATCTTTGCAAAAGCTCATGATTGGCTAATGAAAACTCCTCCTGAATTATGGTTAAAGTCACACTTTAATGAATATCTAAAGTGTGACATGTTGATGAACAATATTTCAGAGGTATTTAATGGGAGAATACTTGAAGCAAGGGATCAACCTATTATATTCATGTTTGAATGGATAAGGTGCTATCTTATGACAAGATTTGTAAAGAATCGATTGATGGCTGAAAGGTATTATGGTAAAGGAAAGATTTGCCCTAAACCATGGAAAAGGCCTGACAAAGAAATTGTAGAATCTGGCAAATGGATTACTACTAGGGCTAGAGACATGAATTTTAAAGTCAAAATTACCCAGATCAATCCTAAGTTGATTTAGATGCAAGGACCTATGCCTATGCTAGCAGGTTTTGAGGTTTAATTGGAATACCTGGCTGCCATTTTTTCAAACAATAAAGACTTCCAAGATTATGTACATCAATACTATCACATTGATAGCTATGCAGCTTGTTGTGCTCCTGTTCTAAATCCCATTAATGGAGAGAACATGTGACCTGTGATTGGTCTTCCACAAGTGATGCCACCAAGTTTTAGGACTCCAGTTGGTAGACTAAAGGGTAAGAAAAAAAGAGAAAGATGTGTTACCAAAGTCGTATAAGTTGAAGAGAAGTAATATAACTCTGAGGTGATCAAAATACAATACTTATGGCCACAACAAGCCAAATTGCCAAAATATACCTACCCAGCCTACACAAGGATCAAGAAGAGGAATGAAGGTGAGAGATGCCCCACCTGCAACTAGTGTACAAGGAGGAAGGACATTAAGAAAAGGATCAAGTAGGGGGAGAGAAAGGTCAAGCAAAGGGAGAGGGAGGGGAACTAGATCTACAACTCACAACGCACAGGAATCTTGGACGGCACCAACTAGATCTACTGCTGCACCATCAAGATCAGCTACTGTCCCTATCTGCATTTGTTGCTACCCTACCCTATCTGCATATGCTGCTATTCTATCTGCATTTGCTACTGCACCATTGACCGTGAGAGGATCTACTGCTATTGCACCCACATCTACCATGCGAGGATCTACACTAAGAGGAAGGCCAAAATTAGGCTTAAAGAGAGTAGCTTACACATGGAGAGGAAATCCATGTGTAACAAGGCAACAACTATAGCAAGCCATACAGTAAGGGAAATTTCAAGGAAGTCAAGAATCTGTAAATGCAAAAGGACATTGATTTTGATTGCAAAAAAAGAAATGCAAATGGCTTTCAAGTTTACTGTTAGGACTGTCTTTTGATGTGTAGCGTTTAGTCCAATATGCTACTTTTTTGTTGTCCAATACATTATTTTTTTTAGTTTCTATTGATGAATGGGCATGGTCTATTTTATGTCTGAAATTGTATTCCCTATGTGCAGTGGTTCTGTTTTTTGTGGATAGCATATTGACATAATGTTAATTAAATTCTTTTGTTTATTTCTTCATTTTGTTGTTGTTTTTTCATTTAATTTATTATTTTGATCAAAACAATCAATTGTAAATAGAGGAAAACAATTTTCATTCATAGAAAAACTATTCTACCCACCTTATAACAATAAACAATAGCATAAACACCCTATTCTACCCACCTTATAACATAAACAATAACTTTACCCACCCTATTACACTTCATAGGACAAAAAACCCACCTACAACATTAACCAACTTTAACTCAGCTCAACATTTAGGGTAGCTCATAACTTCCTCTTCGAGTGACATTCCACGTAGCAAACAAGATGACAATAACATTCAAAACCCATGAAACCAGCAACAACACCTTGTACATCCTAAGCTTTCTCTTTAACTTTGAAACAATCCTATGCTGGTCTTGAAGAAGCTCCTTTGCAAGCATAAGCATGGGTTAATCCACCCATTGGCAGAAACCATAACTCCACACCTCCTGTGAAAAAGGAAACCATTCAGGATACCAAAAACCCATACAATGCCATACCACTTCATTTCACTTACTCTGTACTTTGAGAACCTTAAAAACCTTAAACAGAGGAAAGCAATTTTCATTCATGGGAAAACTATTCAATGATAAACACCCTATTACAGAGTGGTTGGACAAAAAACAATAACATAAACACCCTATTCTACCCACCTTATAACATAAACAATAACTTTACCCACCCTATTACACTTCAAAGGATGAAAAACCCACCCTACAACAACATTAACCAAATTTAACTCAGGTCAACATTTAAGGTAGCTCATAACTTCCTCTTCGAGTGCAATTCCACATAGCAAACAAGATGACAATGATATTCAAAACCCATGAAACCAGCAACAACACCTTGTACATCCTTAGCTTTCTCTTTAACTTTGAAACAATCCTGTGCTGGCCTTGAAGAAGCTCCTTTGCACGCATAAGCCTGGGTTGATCCACCTATTGGAAGAAACCACAACTCCACACCTCCTGTGAAAAAGGAAACCATTCAAGATGCCAAAAACCCGTACAATGCCATATCACTTCATTTCACTTACTTTGTACTTTGGAAACCTTAAAAACCTTAAATAAAAGAAAGCAATTTTCATTCATAGGGAAACTATTACAATGATAAATACCCTATTATAGAGTAGCTGGACAAAAAATAATAACATAAACACCCTATTCTACCCACCTTATAACATAAACAATAACTTTACCCACCCTATTACACTTTATAGGATGAAAAACCCACCCTACAACATTAACCAACTTCGACTCAGCTCAACATTTAGGGTAGCTCATAATTTCCTCTTCGAATGCCATTCCATATAGCAAACAAGATGACAATGACATTCAAAACCCATGAAACCAACAGCAACACCTTGTACATCCTTAGCTTTCTCTTTAACTTTGAAACAATCATGCGTTGGCCTTAAAGAAGCTCCTTTGCACGCATAGGCATAGGTTGATCCACCCATTGGAAGAAACCACAACTCCACACCTTCTGTGAAAAAGGAAACCATTCAGGATACCAAAAACCGTACAATGCCATATCACTTCATTTCACTTACTCTGTAATTTGGAAACCTTAAGAACCTACGCCAGGGTTTTGATTAATCCAAGATGTGAAGCTCATCAACTTCCCCCCCACAATCATAGTAAGTGATTTTCTTCCTTCGACTGGTAGAGCTACCCTCAGATGCCTCCAAATCCATGCTTGCCAGAAAACCTTTCCTCTTTCTTCCCTTCGATTCAGTAACAAGAAAGGAAAGGGATTTGCAAGAGAGGAGATTTGAGAGAAAGGGAAATTTGGTTGGAACCCTACTGGCCTTCCTTCATCACTATAGACATCAATGGCAAATTGGAGATAATTTTGATATGTTTAGGGTTTTTTTGATGAGATGGAAAGTAGTGTGATGATGACATATCAGACACTTAGGATAATGGCCTACCATGTTGGAGAACATTAGCCATATCAGACAAGCTGTTCATGGTGTTATAACCATAGCAAACGATAAGGATTGACTTGCTAATAATTAAAAGAACAAGGACCATTTTGAAAAAATATATAGGGACTAAATTAAAAATGACTGTAAATTATAAGGACCAAATTATTAATTTAACCAAACTAATTTTACAACACATATTAATATAAAAATTTTAATTTTTGATACCCAAATTAATTTAAAATATGGTTTATCTATAAAAAAATTTATTTTAAGATGAGAAAATTTCACAATTTCAAATATCCCTCACATAAAAAATAAATTAATTTTAAAACTAATATTAATATAAGAAAGCAACAAAACATGCATGCCACCCAATTTTTGACTCACCCCAGCTCTTTTTTTAATGGGTCTCTCTTTATAAAAAAAAAAAAAAGATAAAGCATTTGATGGATGCCTTACATTACGTTAGCATTTTAAGATGGTAAAATAGTAATTTTAAGACATTATCATTTATTTTCTCTCATTTTCTTTGAAGTGGGAGGAAAAGACTTTGGTAGAACTCATGAGTAACTTTTTCTATCCTTTTCCTTTTCTCTTCACATCCAAGAAGGAGAAAACACTACAGTCAACTTATTTTCTCTTCTCTTTTATTTCTTTACACTTTCTCTTGATCCAAACGATGGGGAAGGATTTATGAATGATAAGGTCATTTCAAGTTTAGTGAATTATTTTTATTCTTATTTTGAAAATATAGAATTATATGCTAGCATTGAATTTTTTTTATTTTTTGAATTAAGACCTTTCAAATAATAACCTTGCATTTATTATTTAAAAATATTTTTATTATTAAAAACAAGTCATTTCTACTTAAGCCTCTTTTATTGAACTAAATGACAAATTTATCTCTTACATGTAACGGTCAACTTCTACATTGCAAAATTAACCCAAGGTTTTCCTTTTATATATAATATTAGATATTAGATTATTCTTTGTCCAAGGAAGGGCGCCCTAGTCCAAAGTTAAGGTAGGCCCTAAACTAGGCAAAAGTGGTCAAAAAAAAAATCTAATAAGTTGCTACTCAAGTAATAAGTAAACTTGAGTTAAAAAGTAGAAGGAATTACTACAATATTAGAGGCTTAAACCCTCTTGCGAAAATGTAGTAGGAGCAACCTCAGTATTTCAAATGGGATTAGTCTGGTGTGAGAATACTCAAATAAGAAAAAAAAAATTTAAAAAAAGACATGAAATACAAGAAGGGATGATAGTGTCAAATATATATACAAATAATATATAGAGAGAAATTCTACTTAAGAAATATTGAAAAAATATGATGCTATATAACAATTTAATGGTAAGTGAGAATAACTTCTAAATTAAAAAAATTAATAAATTCCTATAATTATATAATGAATAATGTTATTAATTAATATATAAATAATTAAACATTTGAAAATTTCAGAAAATTATGTCAATTGATAATTTTATTAATTAGTATTAAAATAATTAAAACATAATAATGTTATTAATATACTAATAATTAAAAATGTGTAAAAAGAGAGTATTATAAAGAAATGCTGAAAAGAGAATATATCATAAGATACTATGAAGAAATAGCATGTACCCGTTACTAAGGATGAAAAGCAAACAAATTAAAAAGGTCTTTGTTTACTCTTTTTAAAAGATAAAAATTCAAATTTTAAGTTAATTAATTTTGCTTTTCTTTAACTCAAATAATCACCCATTCTTTAAACGATTTAAGTTGGTGATCTTTTTTTTTTGTATAATGTTAGCCCGAAAATTTGAATTTTCTATCTCCTACAAAATTTGCATTAGGCCATTCTGGTGACATAAGTTGGTAATTTTCAATCTTAATTATTCAAATGGGTCTAAGGTGATAGATTCAAAATCCATAAAACTATGTTTGTATTGAGGAGAATAGAAAAAAAAGAAAGAAAAAGAAGAAGATGGCTTATTTTAAACATTTTAAACTTAAAATTTTAAAATAAGCCTTCTCTTTCTTTTTCTTCTCTTCTATTTTCTTTGATCCAAACATACGCTGTAGTGTATTATAATTTCATTCCTTATCAATTGACTTTCTTCTGCATTTGTTGCAAAATAATTTTAGTCTTATGCGTTAACTAGCTCTAGCTCTAGTATTTTATTGCAAAAGCTTTAGAAAACATAAGATTAGCCCTTTCTATTAGTTCAAGTGCTTTCATCGCTAGTTTACGCAAATCCAGCTTTAGTTCGCACTCTTTTATCTGAATTGACTCAAACTTCACACATAATTTTATTTTTGGCCAAGTTGTTCATATGGTTGCATAAATGAAAATAATTAAGTTTAAAGTCTTAAAATCATAAAACAAAACTTTTAAAGAGTCTGTTAAGATCAAAATAAAAATTAATTACACATTAAAATGTTGGTATTAACAATGACCTATAAATCTTTTACCATTTACAAAAGCTAGAATGTCAAAGTCCTTAAAATTCACACACTTCAACTTTCATCCTTTTAATCCTATAAGGAAAAAGGAAATAACACAAAAAACTGAAATAAACAACATAATGTTCCTTTTTATCCCAAAAAAGATTATGTGGGAGTGCCAACCGACTCATTGAGTCAAGATTTTATGACTCGTCCATGACGCACTAAGCATTCAATTAGTTATAGGTCCGAGTGACTAACCATGATTGTGCACAACAAATGTGAGGAAAAGTAAACCTAAAGATATTTCTTCAATGGTGCTAAGAAAGATGAAGCCAATGCTTATTTGAGTCATAGCATCAAGAAGACAAGAACGCTGTGATCACCATCGCAGCCTCACTCGCAATAAGAACGTGTAAATGCATTTCTGATGGGTCGGGTGAGCAAGGAAAGGGTAACAATGGAGGGAGACAAAAGGTGTTTTTAGTGTTTTATAACCAATTAAGGGTTTGACCATTGACTCATGACTTGGTTTTATCACTGTCAAGCTTTATGGTTAAAGAGTTTAATTTTAATTTACGTGTAAAACTTTTTACACTATTATTTTATTATTTTATCAAATATTACCATATCATTGAAAAAGTAATATTTAAAATAATTATTATTATAATCAAATTTATTAAATAATATAATAATATATAATATAATATTAACGTAACACTAGCAAATGAATCAAAATTAAATTTATATGTAAATAGAGAAAATGTTAAAGTAATTTGCTTTTAAAAGTCAATACAATTAAGCAATTAGCCAAGCAGCAAAAATGCTCAACCTCATTGCTACACCTCAACATTGACAATGAAAAGGAATTTTCAGCTTTAATTCGATGATAGTTTTTCTCAAGTTTGAAAGAAAATGCTCAGCCCCTATTCTTCATCATTGAAAGGAATTTTCTCCCTTTTCTCCTTCACTTTAACAATTGGCAATATAGTTCAAAATTTCACCCAAGACTAAAGTATAAACCCGTTCAGCAACACTACAAAACCCATCTATTAATTCAAAAAAGTTCCAAATGAAACTCCAAAAGAAGTGCCATATGTCATCTTCAGTCTTCACTTACTATACTTCATTGTCTCTACCTCAAAACCAATTGTGGGAAACTGTTTGGCATAATCCTCTACTTCACGACGGAGATTAGCAATCTCAGATTGAATGTGCGCATCTGATTGCATAGCTGCCACAAAGTCCTTCAATTTTGTACCTAATGGCCATTAACCAATAACAAGAGTGAGCGAGCATACATGACAGCTAAGATACCTTGCTATGCTTTCAAAACTGTAAATATCATGACATAGAACCAAGATGCAGGAAGGTAAGGTAGAGGCAACCTTTAGTATTAGCCTTAATCTGTAAGGCTAACTTGACTGCCGCATCAAAGAACTCAGCTACTTTTGTAAAATCTTCCTCAACAAACCCCCTAGATGTGAGAGCAGGGGTTCCTGAAGCACCATAAGATAATCTTCATCAACATGCAATAACAGAACCAGTAACAAGCAGGAAAAAGATGTTTGAGAGAGACTGTACCCATACGGATGCCTCCAGGAACCATGGCTGACACATCCCCCGGAACAGTATTTTTGTTGGCTGCTATATGAACTGATTCTAACACCTTCTCAACCCTTGAGCCATCAATGCCCTGTCAAACATCATACCATTAGAAAGTTCCACTCCCCTTGATGCTATAAATTATAAAAATTACACATCAAATAAAACGCTATAAAAATGTAAACATCTTTTACAATCTAGGATTACCAAATATATACCTTTAGTATCTCATCTCAATACTAAAAACACCGAATTACAAAACTCTGGTTAACAGGACTTAAATTACATGGTCATTTCACCCACATTGGGGAAGTTGTTGATTTGTTTGAAGTTTCTGGAACAACTCAAGAAGAAAATGCTCCTTAAAAGCTTGAGATGTTTCTAGTAGTTTGAGATGGGAATTACACAATAACTATAATGTTAGATGCCAATTTCTAACAAACTACTTGCTTGGGAATAAGATAGCATCCCTATCATATTAAGTCTACTAATGTCTACAGGTTTTCCATCTTCTGTTTAAAGAGCAAATATTATCCTCCAGTGATTCTATTCTCTCAATAAAATTTCCCTTTACAAAACTGTTTTCAAAAAATTTCCCAGTCATGTATTTGTATGTCACACAATTCCATTTCCCTCCTAAAAACTTCAAGAGGGAGGCTTTACAGAACAGATATCTTTTGAAGACAATGCCCATACTAATCCCCGATTCCATTCTCACTACTCAATGTAAGTTTAGACCAAGCATATGAAGGTTGTTCTCAACAAGTTTATTGACATGTACATACAATTTGATTCTGTCTGGAATTCTTTTTGAGATAAAAAAATGACCAAGAAATTGTCAGAGGAAAGAATGACACCATTTACCTTGTTTCTTAAGTTCACTAACACTAAATGGTTCTCAGTTCCACCGGATACAAGTTCGTAGCCTTTCTCTAACAAACTCTGGAGTTCAGTCAACACGAGAGTCAGCTATAATAGTCAAATCTGTCAGGCCAAACAAATAGTAAAAGATACACCTAATGGCTAATTTGCAACAGCTTTACAAACCACTCGAGAGCATCATGCAAAGGCATTCAATTTACCTGTGCAAATTTTGAGCAGTTACTGAGAACTTGCTTTTGGTAATCCTTGAATTCTGGTGTCATAGCCTACATTTACAGAAATGAAGAAAGAACTGAACTTACATCAGCCTGGCAACAAAAGTTGCACAAGAAGGATTATTTTGCTTTTATGGAAAAATATATACTTGCTAGGAAAACTATGATGGTATTATTGTTTCTTAAGTTAGTCAATTAAAGAACCTGCTTCAGTGCAACTGCTAAGCCTGCAATTGTGTGATTGTGTGGACCACCTTGAAGTCCAGGAAAAACAGCCTGATTTATTTTGTCTTCGTAGTCATACAAAACCTGTAGGATGGAATTCAGCCAATGAAGAATATTTTCAAGTTACCCAACTTTGAAATAATCCAAAATACTGAGAATTACTTTAAGAAAGTGTTTTAAGCAAATATAGCAATAAACATTGATGAACAATGTCTACAACTACTACAAATAGAGTAGAACTTATATTTTTTAATTCCTTTGTTTCCTTATTTTGGCTGTAAATTTAGCATTTAAGACTCACTTCCTGCCCTTGCTTGTTAATCTCTTTCACACCCTTCCTGAAGAAGATCATAGCCCCACGTGGTCCACGAAGTGACTTGTGTGTTGTCGTTGTTACAACATCTGCATAATCAAAAGGAGAAGGAATAACACCTGCAGCAACCAATCCACTGATGTGTGCTATATCAGCCAACAGAACTGCCCTCTGCTTATCACAGACCTATAGAAATTCAAGACGTAAAAGATACAATATCATAATCACTGAATCATTCTAAACATCAAATATTTAAGTTCCCGTAATCAGATATAGTTTACCTTGCGAACACGTGCATAATCATAATGGCGAGCATAAGCACTAGCACCAGCAACTATTAATTTTGGCCTAAATAGTGCAGCACTTTTCTCCAACTGCAAATATTAAATAAGTCAAGCCATTATAGACAAGTCTAAACCCGCAGAATGCATGAAGGAGCAAAAACTTTGTGAATATGCGCTAATCCAACCCTTCACCATGTTCAGAAACCGATTTTTCCCATTTGCAGGGAAAACTTAATGTAGTAAATAATAATCAAGAATAGATACCAGAATGATTAATGCCGTGGCAATCAGCCACTGAGAGGACAAAATATTTTAACCTGGGTATGAAATGACTCCATTTTGAAAGATCTGAACAAGCATACATTGGCATAAGAACATTTTATGATAAATGATGTGCATAACAACAGATTGATTTTTTTTTCATCTGATGAAATCATGGTTCATATTCAAAATTCATGAAAAGCAACTGCTCAAATTCAACATCCATATCTCTACAATTCACAACAACAATATTTTATACAAGGTTGTCAAAGTCACAAATTTAAGTAAACAAGTAGAGGGGGTAAACCCGGCACACAAACTCAATTTATATACTCTTGAGGCTTGAGTTTATCTACTTTAGAAAATAGTTTATAAAAAATACATATACTGATATCCACAACAAAAAATGCATCATAAAATGGAGAAAAGTTTAAACAAAAGTAATACCAATTCCGTATTCCATATTTAATATCTAAGTCAAGCACAAAGAGTCATAATTGCATAATAGAGCTGAATTAGTATTTTGCACTGTACACCATATAACAATATCACAATTTAATCAATTAAAAAGTGTTTTTTTTAGGTTTTCTTTTCCTCACTTTTTTGGCAGGTGGGCAGATGGACTTCCCAGCACAGTGCATAACATGGTAATGACGAAAATTGGCCCAAGTGGATCATGAATCAAACTCGCAAGTTTACCAGAATTTTAACCAATTTTATGAATTTGACCAACAGCGAGTATAAAACAAGTTAACATGTTTTCACTGGCAAAATCTTGGGTTTATGAGTTGACTCTCGACATTGACAACCATGATTTTATAGGCTAATGATTTTAACACCATAATCTCTGCCTATACATCCTACTATTAAACACCAATCAGAAAATAATTAGCTCATTGGCAAAGATAACAGTGACAGTGACTGAAATAGAACAGTGCTGAGAAGATTCTCTTTGATTAAAAGGAAATATGCACAACACAGCAATACAGTGGTACCTTCCTACCTGGTCATAATCAATATATCCAGTGCTCTCATTCAATCTGTATGGCATTGTTTCAAAGAATATAGAAACAGCTGATATCTTCTTGGTATCGGTCTGCATTACACAAACAAATTATTGAAAACTTGTATACAAAGAATATAACACACAGTTCTGTAATAATTTTAATATGCAAACATGATAAACATCCCAAATTTATACAAATACATGAGTTACATTAGAGTTTCAGGAATGACTTCATTTGGCAGAGAACAGTTGCCACTTCCTCCAGACAACACTAAATGGACAAAGGTCATATTTATAAATCCAGGATTTAATGATGAAATAAAATGTAAATATAGAGACATAAATGTGTAAAATGAAGGGGCACTTTGAAGTATAACCAGAAAACAAAATTCAGCTTATGTCTGCGCCTACTAAGGCTATAAAAATTATTGATACAGCCCACAAATAACCCGAGTGTAAAATAATTAAAAGAGATAGTAGAGGGGAACGCTAATGAAAGATTGTATGGGAGCTGAGATTAGAGATCTCTTGGTGAGATCGGACAGTGAGGACTGAGGAGGTGTCTCATTTGCGGTTTGAGGATGACACTGCTCTTTCAATTTTGGAAGATGCAGATAATTCTATGAATGTCTTGACTCTATTGAAAAGATATTAGATTGTTTCCAGTCTTTGTATAAATCTAACTAACAGTGGTTTAGTGGGAATTAATTTCAATCACAAAGTCTATTTGGCTGGAATGTGATTTCAGAATTTTTACCAATCAATTTTTTCCTTCTCAGTCCTCACCTTTTATGGGACAGGCTTGTTTTCTTAGTTACCTCATGAGTTTCTGCTCATGAGTTTTTTAAGGGTGTTTTCTAGGTGTGACACGCAAAGGGATAGGGTTGCTCTTTTGAGATGATTTTTTTTCTTTTCTTCCTTTACTATGTAGTTTCTTTGTAGCCTTGGGAGGATTCCTGGTCCTCCTGTTTTGCACTTTTTCCTTCTTAATGAATTCTTCTTTTATCCCAAAAGAATAAAATAAAAAGAAAGGTCCTATATTGTTCACTTATGTACCTATTAGGAGTTAGGACCAACAAAACCTAATATGAGCTATTACATGGTTTTCACATTCTACTTTGTACAAAAAAAGGCCACAACATTCATTCAGCATGTCTTGTTGCAGACGTGTTATAATTATCCACTCATGGCAACAGGTCAAATGACCACAACTGATAATCAGAAGCAGAACTTAACCTGATAGCCGTGTGACAGATGCCCACCATGGGGAAGATCAAGCGCCATAATTCTCTCATGAGGTTTCAATAAAGCAGTGTAAACTTGGAAGTTAGAAGGGGATCCAGATAATGACTGCACATTGACTGTCAAAAGAAGAGTATGTAAGACCTCTGAGAAAGCATACATATTATCAAAATCCTGTTCACCTAAGTTGAGGAGTAAAATAATACAAAAGGCATAGGTGACTGATCCAATATAAGAATAGCACAATTTCACTACAAGAAAAAAAACCACTTACCAAACAAGGAGGCTAACTAATACTGAATGAAAACAATATGCATCAAAAGCAGGAAGGGAACATTAATTATAGTATTATAATATAGATTCTCCAGTTAGATAATTGAATTTCAAATACAAAGATACAATACTTAAGATATTATTTTATCCCAAAACAATTGTCCATATGTTAAGTACATCAATTAAACTTGTGTCTAATCAGAAATGTATTGATACAATCCTCCTATAAATTAAAGATCTCACAAGGTTTATCACTTGACAAACAAATTACCAACATTAGATATAAAACTGTAAAGTGAAAAAAGTGATGACCACATAAGGGTAACCAGTTCAATCAAAACCACCAACTATGGCATGTTCACAGTGACTCAAAAAGCATTCAGTAGGTAGGTCTTGAAAACATAATCTTGTCCTCAACCATTGTAGAAGGGGAGGAGATAAACTTTAGACCGAAAATTAAATGTGACTTGAGAGAATGATGAACTCAAAGCATATACTATTTTCTTTCATGAATCATGAGGAAAGAAAAAGAACTGCCTTTTGGTCAGCTTTGAAATATGAATTATTGAATTAAGTATTTCAGATGCTCACTATATCAGCAACCTAATTTGGTTTGCAGGTTATGCTGTTAGTAGCAAAAAATTTACTTCCTGTTGACCAGAAACTAAAGTACTGAACCAAATAAATACACCGTCAATTTAACCCATAAACAACATTGAGAATTTAGAAACAGAAAATGCACAAATAAGGAAATGAAATCAACATCAGTCATGATAGTATACAATACACACACACACACACATTAAAATAAAGTAGTTAAATGAAGCACTATTTGATTTGTAAATTATATGCTTTGTAACTGAAACAAGTATACTTGTAAATGCTTAACTGAACCAAGTATACTTGTAAAAGCTTGGACTCAGGTACCATGATCAACAATCAGAGCATTTGACCTCCTATAGCATATTGGCAATGGTTTGCATGCAAGTAGCAAAGACATTATAAAAAACAAAATTAGTAACAACCCTTTTGTTTTGCTGCGACAAAGATCCCTAAATTAGTAACAACTCTGATCGAATACAAATTGTAAAGTTTTCTATTTCTTTGGCATGAAGCCTTGTCAAACAGAAGTTCACTCTGTCAGAATAACTTAGAAAATCCATAAACGTCTTTGTACATATGTACCTCCCCATTTTGCTGGATCCAACCGAAAAGCTTCTAGTGCACGCTTCTGACATAAGGTCTCAGCCATGTCAATGTACCTACAGATTATGGATGTATGCCCAAAGGCCAACATCAATACACCAATCTATAATTTTCTGAAAATAACAAAACAAATACAAGAGATTTTAGTAGCATAATTTGAAACAAACATTCATAAGCCGATCCACGTACTCATTTCCTCCATAGTATCTAGCGCCAGGATACCCCTCACTATATTTATTTGTCATGACCGATCCAACGGCTTGCATCACTGACAGTGACGTGAAATTTTCTGAAGGTATAAGTTCGAGCCCCTACACATCCATAAAGAAACGTCGATCAACACCAATAATAAGACCTTCAACTAATTCGTACATACGAAAACGTTATTCTTCGTTCGATTCTTCAATAGAAAAGCATTCTAAAACCAAACTGGGATCAATTATCAATTATCACTCGGAGATGAAAGGTGTCTTTTACTCGCCTTCCATTGACGAGCTTTTTCGAGTTCGATTATGTCCGTGATCTCAGGATCCACAACCTCGAGAGGATCGTTGAGCTGCTTTATCCACTGCGATTTTCAGAAATTTACTCAAAACCGATGCGAATGAAACACATGAAATCAATGATGCATGACAAGGAAGTTCTGAGATTCATTGGGAAATTAACGGAACCAGAATCTGAAATGGCTTACAGCAACACGAGATTGCTCTTTTTCTTGCGCTGAGAGCGAAGAAGACTGCAACCACAAACACCATAAGAGAGATAATAGGGACGGGAAAAAAGAGAAACGGGTTTAATGAAAGGTAAATGAGCGTGGATTCAGGACAGAGAAAAGCATACCAGATGATAAACAGAACCGGTATTAGTGAAAACTGAACTTGGTTTCTTAATGGTGGAGGATAGTCTGCGAAGAGCCATTGCCATTGCTTCTTTTGTTCTCTCTCGCTACCACAGTACTGGGTGCTTGTTCGAAGAGTGGTATATGGGCTGGCGGTGTCCCGACAGAGAGAGGGTGGGTGGGTGCGGGGGTTGGTGGTGATTTTGATTTGTAAAATGCGGAGAACGCTACAATCTCCAAAATCGATAATCCAATCCAATTTACCTGTTATTACAGGTAATCCGGTTTCTTTTTTTTCTTTTTTTTTTTTTTCATTTCAAGCTTTGTTTTAAGGTTTCACGTGTTTCACTGTTCCGATTTCGGCTTTTATTTTTATTTTTTATTTAGTTTTAATTTATAATATTAATAATAACTTATTTATTTTTAATTATATAATTTAAGTCATAAAAATTAATTAATTTATTAATTTAAAAATATTTCATAACATATAATTTTAGATGATTAAAAATTATTTATTTTGATTACTTTTAAATTTAATTTTAATCTATTATCATTGTAAAAAAATTTATTTTATTATTCAATCAGACATTATCAAATTATTAAATTATAAAATAAGTTTAATTAAGAAAATAGTTATTAAAAAGTTAAATACTAAATAATAGATAATAGATAATAAATTTATATAAATCAACTTTAATTTATCAATTTTAATTTTTATTAATTTATTTCTGCATGAAACTTATAAGAAACAAATGCATAAGCAAAAAAAATCAATTTTGGGAGAGGCATTTACTTTTAATTATTATAAAAGACAATAGATTTGGTTCTCAAATTATTACATTAATTTATGTAAGAATTTGTGTAGATTAACTTTGATTGATTAATTTTAATTTTTCTTAATTTTTATCTATATGAAATTTGTACGAAGCAAATGCATGAAGATTAAAAATAGAGTGCATGAGCGAAAAAAAATTTTTTGATAGAGACTTACTTTTAGTTATTATAATAAATAATTGATAATAGATAAATTTAACTTCTTTTATATATTCAAATAAATATAATTAAATATAAAATTTAAAATATAGTTAAATATTAAATTAAGTGATTAAATATAAAATTTAAAATTTGATTGAATAGAATCTCAAATTTAATCAAATTTAAAAATAACTTAATATTAAATTTATGTTATTTGTTTAATTAATTATTATAATAATTTATGTAAATAATTTTTATTGATCAATTTTATAAAAAAATAAATGTATGAGTAGAAAAAATAAATTGTATGAGTAACAAAAGCAATTTTAGGAGAGATACCTACTTTTAGTTATTATAATAGATTTCAATTTTTCTTAATGTGTGTTTGTATGAAATTTATAAAAAAAAAAATGCATGAACGGGAAAAATAGACCGCACAAGCATAAACAATTTTTAGAAGTGACTTTTACTTTTAATTATTATAATAGATAATATATTTGTTTTCCAAATTATTACAGTAATTTATGTAGGTAATTTATGTAGATCAATTTTAATTTTTTTTAATTTGTGTGTACATGAAATTTATAAGAAATAAATGCATGAGAATATAAAATAGAGTGTATGAGTGGAAATTTGTTTTTTTAACAGACTTTTACTTTTAATTATTATAATTGATTAAATATGAAATTTAAAATATAGTTAAATATTAAATCAAGTGATTAAATATGAAATTTAAAAATAGAATCTCAAATTTAAAAGTAGCTTAATATTAAATTTCTATTATTTGTTTCCTAAATTATTATACTAATTTATGTAGGTAATTTTTATTGATCAATTTTATCAGGAAATAAAGACATAAGCAATAAAAATAGACTATATGAGTGGGAAAAGAAATTTTATTGGAAACTCTTACTTTTACTTATTATAATAGATAATAGATTTTAATTTTTCTTAATTTGTATCTGTATGAAATTTGTATAAATAAACGCATAAGCAAAAAAAATAAAGTGCACGAGCGAAAAAAAAATATACATATTGGGATACTTTGATATTTTGAACAATAATTTATTAAAAAAATAATACATAATATTTTGAACATTTTGGTTATACATACTCTCCTTGATTGGTATTTTAAAATTTTATAATTCAACCTAAATGATTAGTCTTACAATATTGTTTATGGGATACTGTTGTATTGAGAAAAGTTATACATGTAAGGTTTCTTTTGATAATGAATTAATCTTAATTCTGATTAATTTAAGTATTTTTTATTTTGATTTCTTAATTGTTTCTTCCTAACATACTCTTTATTTCTTTATGATATTTTTCAAAATTTAGAGATATTTTGAGAAAATTATTTTGAAGAAAATATTGTTAGATAGGCTTGAGTCAAGTTTTGAACATTTAATTTTGTGTAATTTGACCTTTGCAAAGTAATTTGATGATATTTTGAGTTACAGATGTCCAAATCACGTAATTCCAAAGCTTATGGTTAGATAAGACATAAGACTTTAACTTTTGTGTTCAAATCAAAGTCTAATTCTACTTTCAGAGAGTTATACAACCAGGAGAAATATTGTACGACCTATGAAATTAGTCATAAAGGAATTTAAAATAGTTTTAAACACTAATTGGACCTTGACTTTTAGGGTTCTAATGCCTAAAGACACCTAAACCTAATGGAAGAGACACATTACAATTAAATACTTACTCTTAGAGAGACTTGAGAGACAAATAGAGGCTAAGGAGAGAAATTATCAAGCATGCAAGCAAGATGGGATTGAAAACTTGAAGATTAAAGATCTTTTCCTCTTTTCTTCTTCAACTCTTTCTTTTTTGTTTTATTTTATTCTTGATGGTGGAACTTATTTGATTTTTAGTTGTATTTTTTTATTGGCATAAACTAATTTAATTTTGTTTTCTAGGATTGTAATTGAACCCACATGTAGTTTGGATATCTCTTGATTTCTTTCTTTCTTACTTCAATACTTTTTGATTTGTTTATTTCATCTTAATCTTAATGTTTCTAATTACTTGGTAGCCAATTAGGTTGACCAGATAAATCTAAATTGAAATTAGGAAAGAGAATTTGGGTTTAAGACATAGATGAAATAATATATGTTCAAGACAATTGGACATCAAATGAACTGATTTGTTTGTAAGATAATAATATACTTGCAAATCATATGTAACCATGATTAGGACTTGTTCTTAATGATTCTTTTTATATTTGTTCTCATAGGAATATATGATATAAAATAAGGAGGATAGTTTTATATGACCATCGAAAGATGCATATAAAAGAATTAAATCTCTAGGTTAACAGCTCATGATCATTGGATGAGTTAAGAAAGAATTAAAAGATTCTGAATGAAGTGCTAGGGGAAATTGTGATCCTAAGTTTATTTATATTAATTTCTTAGTTTTTATTTTGCTTTTGTTATTTTCCTACATTTAATTTTCTTTTTATTTATTTAATTATTTGGTTTGTTTGAATAAGACTAGGTTGGGATAATTTTAGTACTTAGCATTAATAGATACAATTCTCCATGGAAACGATATCTTTAATCATCCTTTTATTACTTGTTGTGATACGTACACTTGAGTGGTTAGATCCAACAACAAGTTTTTGGCGTCGTTGTCGGAAAATTATTTTTCTATTTTTTTTCTAATATTAATACCAACCAATTCTAATCTTAATTCAAACTTCTCTTCTTTTTCTCATTCTTTTCATTCTTTGTTTTTATTTTCTTATTTATTTATGTTTTATTTTTATTTTTTTGTTTTGCTTTATTACACCTTCTGTGCTTGAATGAATTACATTAACCGTAAGATATGTTCAAGTCCTATGCATGTTGCATTTAAGTGTCCGTTTAATAATTTTAGGAGATCTTTTGCTAGTTCAAATTTTCTATTTAGCAAAATCACGCTAATTTCTCAAGGCAACAAAGTAACATAAGTAGTCAATATTTTGCAAGTGAAAATCAATTCTACCCATCTACCCATGGCTACTATCAACCATCTTATTTCTTTACTCATGTTGCAAATCAATATTGCCAAAAGGAAAGACTCAGAGCATTATTGGAATATGGCATTCAAAGGTTGGACAAACACGTTCAGAGGATAGAGGAAGGCAATGATCCTTTAAAAAGTTCAAAAAATTCAGTTGCAAATCAATACTACCAAGAGGAGAGGTTTAGAGCATTATTCGAGTTTGACATTCAGAGGATGGACGAATAACTTCAAGAGATAGAGGAAACCAATATTTATTTAAAAAGATTAGAAATTTTGGTAAGTCAGTTAGTTACCCAAACGGTAGAAGTGAAGTTAGAAGAGTTTTCTAACTAACCTACTCCTAATTTTGAGGGACAAAGTGAAGTTGATGAAATATTTAGTTCTAATGAATAACATGAACATGTTTAGTCCACTTATACTTTTGGTAATAAGATTGATGACAATAATAAAGTGCTAGAACGAAATAATGAAGAATTAGATAAGGCCTGTGATTTAAGGGATAAGAACAATATAGAAGAGGATAATTCACCTCCCATGCTTAATGTGCCCATCCCTAAAATTGATATTGATAAGTTTAAGATAAAATAATATGTGCCTAGGATTTGGTCTGTTAATAGATTAGTAATCTCATATGACATTTCATGATTTGATAATATTTTAGAGCTATTCAAACAGGTACTAATTAATTTTTCTTTTCTATATGCTATTTATGTGTCTGTTTATATTAAATATTCGATAGAGCTTCTTTTTGTAAAAAATATATATATTCATGATACTTATGATTGAGGTGTAAATATATATATATATTTCTTCTTCTTTCTTTCTTTTTTTTTAGTTAGCATTTAGTGAGTCGACTTAAATGCCTTCCAAAGTTCGGGGCCTTTGTATAGAGATGTATATAGTCTCGGTCGCCAAAAAGATTTTCTTTTTATTTTTATTAGTTAAGTAGTTTAATTTGTTTTGCACTACATATAGTTTAGTCTAGGTAAGATCTCTCAAGTCCTTATCCATTCAAACCCTTTTTGAGATGATAAGTTTTGAGTTGATAGATGTTTAAAGAAATTGGTAGAGATTCTTACATAAATAGCTTATAAGAGTATTAGTGGAAGGATATTATTCATTCTTATTTAATATTAGGCTTTTTATCTTTCCAACATGTTTAAACAACTCTTTTGATTGAATTTTAAGCTCCTACAAAAGGTATATATGCATGAAATATTCTTATATTAGAATGTAAGTCCTATTAAAAATGTTGACTTGAGTATATGATTTGGGTAATTTTTGAAACAATATAGTATTACACCTAAGCGTATAAAAGAAATAAGTTTGGGGTGGATAAAAGTCTCATAAAAATGAATAAAAAATAGAAATTTAATTGCAACATATTTGGCTTGATGAGAGATTGTGATGTGTAAATTAGACGTACGGCCACAAATTTGAATCTTCATGTTAGAGCTTTGGATGTGTGGATTAAATGTACAGTCTTGAGTTTTAATTGCACTAAGTCAATTCCAAAGGTATACGAAAAAAAATAAAGAGACTTTTGTTTGAAATTTAATGAAACCCTAATGATCCTCAACGAAATATTCATATGCAGAGTAAAGACAATGGTTTTATGTATGGAGCTTTGATCATTAATTCATTAGAGTTTATCCATTGTGCATATATTTATCCAAGAGTGAAGAATTCTTGAAATTGAGTTGTGAGGACATGTTCATGTTTTATTATTTGTGTTTTGTTAAATATTAATGCTTAATTGTCCAACCATTTGATATTTTGATAGGTTATTAGTGCTTTTGCTCTCTTGAAGTTTTCTTTGAAAGCTTTGATTCTCAATTCTTATTATTCTCATCGTCATCGTTATTGTCATTCTCAATGTATGGAAACTCTATCATTTTAAGACATTTACTTTCTAATTATACTTTGATTTCTTCTTTGATTGAGGACAAGTAAAATTTTAAGTTTGGGGGTATTATAAGTTTGAGGGTATTTGTTGTACTGAGAAAAGTTATGCATGTAGGGTTTCTTTTGATAGTGAATTGATCTTAATTTTGATTAATTTAAGTTTTTTTTTATTTTGATTTCTTAATTATTTCTTTCTAGCATACTCTTTATTTCTTTGTAATATTTTTCAGGATTTAAAGATATTTTGAGACAATTCTTCTAAAAAAAATATGATTAGATGTGCTTGGAGTCAAGTTTTGAATATTTAATCATGTATAATATGAACTTTGCAAAGTAATTTGATGATTTCTTGAGTTACAGAAGTCCAAATTACGTGATTCCAAAGCCTATGGTTAGATAAAACATAGGGCTTCAACTTTTGTATAACAAGTGCAGGTTTAATTTTGCTTCTAAAAAGCTACACAACTAAGGGAAAATTGTACGGTCCACGAAATTAGTCAAAAAGGAATGTGGAATAGTTTTAAACACTTAGGCTTTTAGAGTTCTAATGCTTAAAGACACTTAACCCTAATGGAAGAGATGAATTACAATTAAAAGGCTTACTCTTAGAGAGACTTAAGTGATAAATAGGGGTCTAAGGAGATAAGCTATCAAGTATGTAAGTAAAAGGAGATTAAAGACTTGAAGATTGAAGGTTTTTCCTTCTTTTTTTCTTCTGTTTTGTTTTGTTCTTAATGGTAAAACTTATTTAGTTTTTAGTTATATTTTTTTTATCAGCATAAACTAATTTAATTTTGTTTTCTAGGATTGTTTGTTGTGATTGATTTGTAATTTCAAATTTTTTGAGGGACATATTTTATAAATCAAATAGTTTTATTTTAACCTGTTAAACAGGTTTTAAGTAATGAATTTCAGCCACTATTTTTGTTTAATATATATCAATGGTGGCAGGAAGTGGAGTATCCATGCTACCATTCCTTTTTGAGCATGGAAGACGGAGCCGTAAAATGTGGGGTCCTGCAAATCGGCAAGCGTGCCAAGCATCAGCACTTGGGCAATGGGCATGGCGTCGGTACCGTTACAACGGTTAGCCCATACGACATCGTTTTTCTTTTTTTTTATCTCCTTAAAAATTCGACAATAGTTTTCATGGCTTTAGGTTTGTAGAAATTTAATAAATTAACCTGATCAATTGGATTTTATTAGAAGCCGGGTTGGCTTCAGTCAACTTCTGTGTGTTCTTTACTTTGCTGCCAAAGGTGGAAGATCAAGTTTGACTTGGCTTGGTGATATATTGAAGTTCTAATTGGATTATTGTTTTTTTGAAAGAATGATATGGCATGTCATAAAATAATTACGTTTTAGGTCATATACCTAATTTTTATTTCATTATGTTCCATACAGGTAGAAGAATATTAAGTGAATAAATAAAATCAACTTTGACTTTTCTTGTTTTATCTTCCATTTTATTTCTTACTCCACTATATTATTTTTCATTTCTTTTTCCTGCTTAGATTATCTCCATTTCATATTGGTGTTCGAAACTCTTCATTCCTATTTGCTTCATTTATGATATAGAGTAGGCTGGAAATAAGTTCCATTATGATCAATGATCAATACTATGTAATTTAACCAATTTCAAGTACAAGATTCACTAATAATATTCAGACTGTATCTGTAATGATTAAATGTAGACCAAGTAGAAATGAGGAGTGGCAAAAGGAAGGGGCATGGATGACAAAAAAATAATGAATGAAAGAGCAAATGTGCATTTCCCCACCTTTATTTGGTCAATAACCCATTAACCAAATACTATTTCGAATTAATCAATTCCAAGTATAAAGTTAACAAATAATATTATAATTCTGTCAATAATGATTAAATGTATAGATGTTGGTAATGGGATATGAATATCGAGCAAATCAAATAAAAACAGGAAGGGACAAAAGGAGGGGGGCATATGAAGGAAATAATGGATGAAACAAAAAGAAAAAATATGCATTTCCCCACTTCTCTTAGTCAATAACCTATTAACCAAACACCATATCAAGTTAACTAATTTTAAGTGCAAGGTTAAAAAATAATATTCTAACTCTATTAGTAATGGTTAAATGTACATACGCCGATAATAGAATTTGATTGTTAAGAAAACCAAGTAGAAACAAGGAGAGACGAGAAAGGAGAGTGGATGACAAAGAAATAATGGATGAAACAAAAGGAAAAATGCGCATTTTTCCACTTCAATTGGTTAGCAACCAAACACTAGGTTGAATTAACATATTTCAAGTACAAGTTTAACCAATAATATTTCAACTTTATTTGTAAAAGTTAAATTTACAGAAGTCGATGATAGGGTCTGAATGTTGACAAGAGCTTCACGTAGGCAATGAAAATTGAACAGCGACCCCATGGGAGAAAAACTTGAAGATAAGAGTTCTTTTTTTTTTTTTTGGTCTAGATATGAGAGAGTTTTCATTCATTAAGAAAAAGTTTACCTTTTCGTCAGCTTTGTCTAGTAAACTTTGTAGCTGGCTTGACTCATGATCTAAAGTATAATTATTTTGTGACACGCGGGCCCATAATATCATTCTCCCTAATTCTTTTGGGCTTAGTCCCAATTTGAAGTGGCAGTTTGACAAGATAGTGGGGTCATATTAACCAAGGTCCACTATTAGTCACTAAACATTCACAACAAGAGCCTTAGATCATGACCAATCCATATATGCAACCCAATAATCCGTTTGAAAGTGTCATAAATTTCTAAAACTATTTCCTTGATTGAAGATTGATCAAATACTAATAAATCTAATATAAACATGAGGTAGATGAGGTGAGTATCATGGTCTTCGATTTCTCATAAAAATTGTGAATTTCATAGGAGAAAGATGAGAAATTGGATTTAGATGAAACATAGAACTTCAATTCCTCCGTGGTGCTGACTAACTTAGCATCTAGAAAACAAGGTCATTCAATCTTTTGCACTGCACAACATTAGATTGACCTTGGTGCTTGTTAGGACTAGAATGGACAAATGATGAAGGTTGAAACACTAAGCAATAATGTATTAGGGTATATATATATGTGTGTGTGTGTGTGTGTCTGTGTCTGTGTATTAGACTGAGTTAGGTGTACTCAAAGGGTAACTAGTTCTGACCTAATAATACATCGGATCTTATATATAAGGCTCAGGCTTGGCCTAATTGTTTTTTAACTGAAACCGAGTTCAACCTATTATAAACAACTCAAGCTTAATATTTCTTTAGATTTCTGCTGAGTTTACAATACATGAAATCGTTTGAGTGTACAGTTGAAAGTTATTCTAACTACTTGCGCAATAATTCATCTGAAAGTCACAATGCCCCCACATATACATGTCTGCTAAATTTTTTTTTTCAGAATAAAACATTATTTTGGTCTCCACAAATATACTCACTTTCATTTTGGTCTCTTATAGTGATTTTTATTCATTTTGATCTTTCACAGGTGTACACTTCATTCTAGTCTGTCAAAGATATTTTTTGTCAAAGATATAAGTGCGTAATTTTATTTTGGTTTCTTATTTTCAGGGATTTCACTAGCATATATGGATTACACATAAGAATTTTCTCAACAATAAAATAAAATAATAAAAAAAAAATTTTGGATCCATTTCTTGTTTTGTTGTAAGCCACACCACACTAGTGAGGGAAGGATGAAAAAACTAAAATGAAAGTGAGTACATATATAACGAATGAAAATTAAAGAAAATAACTCTGAGAAAACAAAATGAAAGTGAAAGTATATATATATGAAATAAAATAATTTTGAAAGATCAAAATAAAAGTGAGTACATTTATGATAGATTAAAACAGTGTTTTACTTATTATATCAAGAAGTTGAGATTATATAAGCTATTCTCCAAATAAAATGGAAGTTATCTAACTACTTGCCAAGGGCAGCTTAGGAGTGCTGGAGGCCTAAAGCTCAATTTTCATATGAGGTCTTTAGCTTATTTAATAAAATTAATATAAATTTTTATTTAAAATTAAATTTTCTAACTTTTTAAAATGTAAATTTATTAATTAAATTTTTATAATCTATTTCTTCTATCATTTCTTTTTCAATTAATAATATAGCTAATTAATTAATTTAATATTTCTTGAAACATGATTGATTTTGTGTAAGATTTTATCAATTTCAATTTCAAAAAACTTCTTTCAGCTGAAGCAACAGTTATAAGAGTCATTAATATTATTTTATAGGTAATACATACATTTAGAAAAAATTAAATTTTTTATGTAATTGAGTATGTCAATTGGAATATTATCTTCTACTTGTATAATTTTTCGTAACATTTTTAATTCTAAAAATAAATCTAAACCATCAATACATAATAACTATTATGTTTTAAAGAACATTCAAGGTTAAGACAGTTATTTTCTAATGATTTCAATTAGTTAGGCATTAAATTAAGAAAATCAAATGTCATAATTTATTATAAATAAATATAATAATTATATAAATTATATTATATATAATAATATCATTAAATTTTGGAGCCTAAAATATTTAAGGGCCTCAAGCAAGGGCTTTACTAGCCTTATCCTTGAGTTTGCATAATTCAAGGGTGATTTTACTATGCATTAGACCCTAATAACATAATTTTTTTTTTATGCATCCATGATTTGGGGTTTTGATTGGTCCAAAACGAATATTTGGTGCTCTTGGGAATTACTCAAAACTCAATTAGTTTTTCTTTGGAGTATCTATTATCTATTACTACTGTATAAAGGAAACCCAATAAACCCTTTTTAGTACACGTGTCAATCTTTCACAAAAAAAATTCCCGCCCAAATGCTTATTTCTTCTCTACCGTTGATCTACGTACTTATCTAATGGTTATTCTCTTCCTGACCGTTAGTCATAAAAAAAACCCATTCTCTTCATTTTTTTGGTAGGACCCATTCTCTTCATTTGAGTTCTCTTTCAGCTCTATCTCCCTTCCCGTTTTAAAAAAATATTCATTCTCTTCCGTCAACGATTATTCTTCTTATTTTTCCCTTTTCTTTCACATTTCTCCTGCATCTTTTTGGTCCTTTCTACCGATTTCGTTTTATTTCTCTTCATTTTCTTCTCTTCATCTCTTCTCTTTGTTTGTTATGCTACATTTGATGTAGATAATAAGGTAAGAATGTCGATTTCGTTCATTGTTTTGTTTGGCTTTCATTTTCTTCTAGCGACTTTTAGCTCCTATTTCAATTTTAGCTTTGATGGATCTTCCTGACTTTCAGCTTTCTTCATCTGTATGGCCACATCCGAGATCGAACAATAAGGTAAGATTGTTGATTTTGTTCTTGTTTTGCTCGGCTTTCAAATTCTTCTGGTGGCTTTCAACTCCAATGCATCTTACAATTGGATACGAAATGAGCTTTTTTTTTTTTAAACTTAAATTATCGTTGATTGTCACTGTTTTGCATATGATATTGTCCTAAAGTTGGCTGTTGTGAGTGAATTTTTGTTGATAATGATATAAAAAAGGAAGATGGTGCTAATTGTTGTTTTATAAAAAAATTTGATTGGGTGCTTTTATACTTTTTATATAGGGTTAAAAATCTAAAGGTAATGTTTATCGTTTATTCTTCTTCCTTTTGTCAACCGCAAGTTAGTTATTGTATCTTGGTTTACCTTTAAGAATCATGCTAATGTATCCACAAGATTCAAGAGGGGTAAATTTTAGCATTTAAATTGTTTGCTACAGTCCTTTGGGCTGTATGTTTGTAATGGGATTCCATTTTGCTCTGGAATCTATGCAAAGATGATTGTTTTCATGTGCTCTTTGTGCTCTTTCACATGTCGAATGGAACCCAAGTAATTTTGTATTACACAATCAATTTTCTACAGCACATAAGTGAAGGCAAGCTTTCTATATGCTCATTTCATGTTGTGTAGGATAAAAGTGAAGTCAAGGATGAAAATATTTTCCTTGGACCGAACTTTCTTATATATTGGTGTTTTTGAAATGTAACTTCTAATGAGAATTCCATGTTACATTATGCATCTATTATCTATTTATTTATTTCTTATAGCCCAACTCATAGGGACTACTAATTTACTAACGTAATAATAATGTGATTAATCTTTTGACAAACTTTCATATGTTTACTTATTGGCCTTGAAGCAACTAAAGTGTTGTTTTAAAAATTATCTATAGGATTTAGAGCATTTTTATAGTTACTTACTGCTATATAAGGTGCAAAAACATATGACGAAAAACTGTTAAGTTTTGTATAAAAAAATGTTAGGTTAACTGACTAAATAATGAATATAACAAATAAAGCAGTTTAGCTCTTAAACCAGCTCACCGTTAGGTTTACCAAATTACTTGTCTCCCTAATTAGTAATCTCAGTTACTAGTAAAGACTAATTATGAAAATATTTGTCTAAAATTTGGGAAAGAAGGCGGAGTCCCCCTGCAAATGCAAACCATGCTTAGAAACAAGGATCCATTGCATTTCCCAAGCATCAATGACATATAGGATTCCTTTATGTTTAAAATTCTTGACCAAACATGAGAATATTGCAGCATTTTCAAATTGAAGAAACTATGATTGGGCTGAAAACATGATGTGCAGATGTCTAAATCAGCATTTTCATTCCCCATTCTCCAACCCTCTAAGTTTTTCTATGTTTCCATTATTATTATTTCTATGTTTTTGTGTGTGTGTGTGTATTTGGAAGTCAATAAATAAATGTTAAGAGAGGAATGAAATTACAATCTTATTGCAGCAAAAATTATGGAATCCTAGCCACCTAAAAAAATATAGAATCCTGCTATGCTACATATGTCTTTCATGTAAGTGTTTTGTGGATTCTAAACCTTTTATGATTTAAAGTGTTTTGTGGTTGGCATCATAATCAATTAAAGTGTGACAAATTAATGATTTATTTATTTTATTCTAAACTTTTTATGATACCAACCATTGCTATCATAATCATAAAATTACAAGAATAAAGATCTTTTATCCCAAATGAAGAGCAAGTTGAAGCATAGCCTGCTCTAAACTTAAGACTTAACCTTATCTTTTAGAAAAGCAAGACTTGCAATTATGATATAGGCATTGATTTAATAATGTTACAATGTATATGCAATCCTATCTACCAGAAAAATAGATTTGCCACATAAATAAAATAATACTTTCTAAAAAGCCAATAAATAAATGTTAGAAATGAAAGTACAACCACATTCATTCTAGATTAAGAGTATGTTTTACTGTGTTGTGAAATCAACACAAGCTGGAGTTTAGTTTAAAAAAGCATTTATTTTCATTTTTATGGTGTTTGATTAATGTATAAAACACTTTTTTTATGTGATAACACAAGTGGAAAATCTGTTGTTAAAGATAAGCTTCATGATTAGTACACTTTTGACAATTAACTTTACAAAATGCTCCACTATATGTACTTTCTCTCCTTTTTTTTCTAATAAAATTTATTCTTCTATCAAATAAACAAATTGCTACCACAATAAAATCCCAAAGTACAGAACATCAGTGTAAGTAATTCAATTAACAACACTTACACTATCAAACATGATCTGATCTAAAAATATCTAATATGATGATTATTCACCCCACTACAATACTCAGTTATTGGTATCTTGGAATTGCTTCTTTTTTAGGCATTGGTTTCTTGGAATTGCTCCTCTTTCTAATCCTAAACTAATCAGTATTGGTTTCTATCATCTTGGGATTTTAGGTTTTCACTATTGAAGAGGAAGAACGATGTAGGGATAGTCCATCAGGAAGATATTCAGGGTGGGTCTCATTAGTCACAAGGAAGAATTTGCATTTGGAGTTGATTACAGATCCCAAAGGCGAACACAGAACCTCCACAATTCCAAACTCTTTGATTTTTTTTTCTTTATTAAATGATTGTCTGTTGCAGCTGCAAACAACTTCTATTGCCGCCAATCACTTCTCTTGGGAGTATGGTTCTTTGTGTTTTTGGTAAGCTTGATGCTTTTTTACCTTTTCTTTTTCTAGCAACTTTTTCTTTGTATTTTTCCTAGAATAAAGTAAATTTAAACATTGATATTAGTTTAGGCTCTGTTTTAGAGTTCTTGCATTTTTGGAACAATATAGCACCTTCATCTCCATATGCTAGCCTTCCACTCTCACCAGATGCATCTGCATAATTAGGAAATGTCAATAAACTTACCCATGAAAAACATTTGTGATATATGAAAGAAGTCCTTAACGTTCCTCATTGTGTCTCTCGACAATTTTTGTTTGTATAATTTAGTCTTTTTTTTAATTACCTTGCAATGTTGATTAACTATGAAGTCTTTTTTAATCTTTTTTTTTTTTGCTGGGATATGTTTCAACGGGTACAACTTTTATCACTAGGCTATAAGCAATTTACATTATACCATTTTAATCTCTTAAGAAAATGACATCATAGAAGACACAAATCTATATTGAATGATTTGAAGTTTTGTTTTAACTTTCTAATGTTAGAAAAGATGTACAGTTGTTTACAATGACCAACATGCAATGTTATGACTTTGAGTGAGTTATAAGAGAAGCTAGAAATAAACTAAAAACCTTTGACAGTGAGTTTGGGCTATTGTTCTCTTCCCATTTTTCATGGTTTTGATAGTCCCATTTGGATAATAATCAATATTTGGTTATTGGAAGATTTTTTTTTTTCCTTTTCCCTTATGTTCTTTAACTCTACCTTTTAGGATTCTAAATCAATTCTACATATCTCTATATCCTTTTGATTAGTTGAGGATCAAAGGATATTGTTAGTGCAAGATGTACCTGATATTATATAGGACAAATATCATTGTCTATGTTGAAGCATCAAGTTTTGTTATCACTTTGAAGGCATGATTATTTCTCTATAACATTATTTTGTTTGCAATTATGGAAATGTAGCCTGTGTTGGCTGAAATAGAACCCAATGCTAAAACTAAATAGTTGCATCCAATATGTACTGAAATGTAATTACAATATTGGGTTTGGTAAGGATTAGGTACTAGACCATTTAGTTAACCAGCCTTTATATCATGTCAATTAACCATTTGACCTTGAACCCAATGCCTGTTGATGGTAACACCGGTGTGTACTTCCTGGGGGCAAATCCATGTTTTCTGCAACTTTCGAATTGCTCATATATAGATTAATGAGAATTTGTAAACTTTGTGGAAAGGACATTGTGCATTATATTCCAATTGGAAACTTATTAATCACTTCTTCAAGCTTTTAAATTTGTAGCACCTTAACCTTTAAGAACATAAAAATTACTTAAGGAAGAAGCAAGCATTTAACCGTTTCATTAAGAGCATTTCTACCATTAATATAAAACTTTAAACATATCATTATTTGTACCCTAATTGGAAACAAGCATATTTGTTATCACGATATAATGGGGTCATATCATGGGGTTAGCAAGGGGCTAAATATAAGCAAAGCTAAGGAGATAATTGGTTAGGCAATTTAGTTCTCTTTTGAAGTTGGAGGTTAGATGTGGTGTGTGCAGGTTGCAGCTACCATGTAAGTTGATCGGTCAAACTTTGATGTAATCAAGCAAGACGAAAGTCTTTGCTCAATTTTTTAAATGGAGATTTTCAATTACAATTGCATTTGTTATGCTATTAAATTAATTTCTTTGCTTGGTTTAAGCTAATTTGCTATTCACTAGTACCTTTGCTCTTACAATGACCATTCACATACAAAAAATCAACTATACACTGTGCACCATAACCTATGAAGCCAATAAGCTCTCTTTTGCAGCCAAGAAGCTATCTTGCATCAAAGGAGTCGTGTTCGAACTGTAATATTAGGTAAGTTTGTTGTCTTTATTGTAGAAAAATAAAATAAATAGTTATATGGTTTGACTTGAGGATAGATCTTTTATTAAAGACTTTAAATGTCAAAAGTTGTTATTGTGTAGTATATCTTTTTTTTCTTTTTCTATTGTGAATTAGATAAAGACAACTATAACTTTATTACATAAAAGGGAGCAAACAGGGAAGGAAAACAACAAAAAAAATGTTGTCTTATATGCTGGAGATGTAAAGACTCAACTACATAAAGGTTTTCTTTTTTTTTTTTTTAAGAAAAAAAGATTTTCTTTTATAAACTCATGTCCTTCCAACATGCTGAGTTTGTTGCAGTTGCTCTGCATACTTCCTTTGGATATGTACTGAAGTATTTCTGGATATGAAGAGAAGGGAGGGGTCAAGCTGGCTTACTTAAGTAAAAGATATGAAAATGTTAAGGTGATACAAGACGTTTTACCTCCAAGAATCCGATAAAGAAATAAAATTACATGATTTTTTCTTTCCTTTATCCATAATATATTTAGATAGAATCACACATGCCTAAGCTTAACTGTAAATAAATTTATCAAGCTTCTGAGAATTTCACAAGTTATAGTGTATCTGATTTATATTTCCTCTAGGAGTAATTTCTTAATAAAACAATGAATTTACTTAAGAAATTACTCGTATAGTAGGAAAAAGAATTAGATACACTAAAAGTTATTTACTTGAACCAACTACTAAAAAAGTTTAGCATTTTGAATTTAGTATACAAAAATAGCATTTTACTGTCATTCCAGTCAAATTTCTAATTTTGATACATTTAGCAAATCACACAACAAACTTTGAGGTATGTAAGCTAATAAATTACTTAGTATCTTCATGTTTTCAAAATGGGAATTATAGAATCCTTTGAAGATGTGTGATATGATAATTTGTTTTTACTAGCTTCCATATATATTTGCTAACTTGCTTATTGTAATTGTAATAGTTTTCTCAGATATATGATAATTTTTTTGGTCAGAGGAAGAAAATAACCCAAATACATTACATTTAATAATATCACAACTTGACAATACTACATGGTTGTGTTTGGGACATGTTTGCTGATAATATATAATATTTATTGATGAATGAAATTAAAGGAAAAGAAATTAAACTTATCATCTAAACGATTGGAATTCAGGAAGGTAGATTTTGGTAACGAGATATTTTACAATAGATTAAGAGCCTACACTATACATTAACTTCAATTTTGTGCCTTTCTTATTTTTGTAAGATATTCTATTTTATGATATTGTTATTGATCAATTTGTCAGTTGCATTTTTTTAAGCTTTTCTTAATATTGTTAGTTGTATTATTTCTATTTTCTATAGTACTAATTTTTATTTTGTTCTAATACACTTCATTGAAGCTATGATAATGTATTCTAATGCCAAGAAATTGGTAAGATTTTGCAAATATAAAACTGGTCAACACATAAAATATACTTGGTTAATTCACTATAAATAGAGCACACTGAAAATTGATCTCCTCAAAACTCTATCTCAAATAATTAGCACGAAGTCATGAAAGGTGGGGATAGAATCTTGGAGATTAAATCTGATTATAAAGATCAGAGGTTGAAAAGAAAATTGGTGTTGGATGCAAAACAACACCAGTTAATCACTCAAGGTAATCCTTAACAAATTCTCCAATTATGAGATTTACTTATAATCCTTAAACTTACTCTTAAAAAATATTGATTTGTGTTTATCCACCAAATTTGTAGGGAGTCAACTTCCTTTTATTAAGAATTTTTATTCTATGCCATTGAGACAAGTAACATTAAGCAAGAATGCTTCAATAGTGTGAATGCTACTCATACTATGTTCACATGTTGAGGGAGAAAAATATTGTGAAAGGACTTCAACTTTATATGCAAGTTGATTTAAGGATTTTAACTTTTAAAAGTTACAATTAAGGACCTCAACATAATTAATTCATTTTCCGGCATCTAGTTAGCATTGGAAAATGCCAACTAGATGCCAGCAAATGGCATATGTAATTATGTATTTTAAAAATTATTTTTTCAATTCAAATAAATTTTATTTTCTTTAAGTAATTTCATAATTTAAATAAAAATTAAATTATTTTGTCTATACCAATTATTATTTCAAATGCCAATTATAAAACGTATACAACTTAATTTTCTCACATTTCGTTATTAATTATACATAAAATAAAAAAGTTTATATATATATAACACTTAGTTAAATATCTCAGTAACATAGATACTGCCTAAATAAAAGGGATGACAATGAATTTTGGAAAATGCAAACTTAAATACCCTACCATCCAACCATCCAACCATCCTTAATAATAATAATATAACAAAAACTGAGAGTATCATGATCAAATAATGAAAACTGTACTTCATCATAAGTAAATTGAACCTTATTCGTTCATGATAAAGACAAAAAGAAAACCAAGACAAGAATTATATGAAAATGAACATGCATAGAAGGAAACCCATTTGCAAAAAGTGCTTCAATTGCCTCAATCTCTTGCTATAGATGCACTCTCGATTGATCCTTAATCATCAATTGTTTCTTCTTTCTCAACAAGAGTTTTTGTGAAGACATCCATGGTAACGCTGTTCCTCTGGTTGTTTCCAAATAAATTGGGAAAAAATCAGCCATATTTTTTTTTTCAAAAGATATATAATATTGTTAGACTAGAATAAAAAGGACATGGATACAGGTTAACTGCAACATTTGAAGATTGTTGGCTTTTGTTATTTCCACGCTGCCCTCTTCCTGATTGCTTACAGCCTACTTTGTTAAGTCCTTGCACCCCACATGCAGAGCAAGTCATTTTACATCCTTTCTTACTAATTTTACTTTTATTTTTGGGCTCATCCAGTTCTCTTATTCTATTTATTTTGGGTCTCCCAAGAATATTTTTCTCTATAGGGGGTGGTTGTATTTCCTGTTCTGCAGTTGTTGGCCACTCATATTGTCCATTCACAGGCTTTAAGACATGTTCATATGCCTTAAGGTAAATTTCTTTCAAAAACCAACCATCAACATATTTCTCAGGATGCTCTCTCTTGGACCATATAGCACTCACAACATGTTGACAAGTTATGCCACTTAGTTGCCACCGTCTACATAAACATGATCTTTCATCCAACTTCACAATATACTTTTCTATGCCGCACTTAACCTCATATTCTTGCTGCCCGTTCCATTTCACTGTCCAACCCCTGCACCGGTCCTTTGATTTCTCTAGCTTTTCTCGAATTATAGGACATATATCAGTATTTTTTTTCTTCCAATTTCATCCCTTTTCTGAGGTAGTCTAACCATTACAGCTTCCCTAATCTCCTTAAGCATGGTAATTATCGGCTTGTGTCTAGTTGCAAGTATGTAAGCATTAAACACTTCATACATATTGTTCTCAAAACTATCACATTTTAGAACAAAACTAAAAAATGCCTTGCACCATAAATCTTGGATTCTTTCTAGCAGATAATTGGCAGCCTTTTCATCAAGACTACTAAGTTCTTTCAATGCTTGTTGAAATGAATTCACTGTTGTAGCTTTTGCAATTATCCAAAACTTTTGTTGAACAGACATGATGGTCTATCCAGCTCCATCAATGCACCCAATATCTTGGACTAAGTTTTAAAAACCATGTCCAACTTGTTGCATTCTCATTTTCCATAACTGCCCAAGCTATAGGAAACATTTGATTATTTCCATCTCTTCCAACGGCAGATAACAATTGACCTCCAGTTGGCCCTTTTAAAAAGCAGCCATCAAGGCATATAATAGGTCTACAACCCCTCCACAAATCCTTCTTGAAGGCATCAAAACAAATATATATTCTTTGAAGCATAGGCAAAAAGTCTAGTGGAATCTTCTTAACCTGAATCATTATAGTACTACCCTCATTCGACCTTAAAAGCTCTTGTTTATAGTTGTTCAACTTATAAAATTACTCTTGGTATTGCCCATAAATAATATTCATTGCCCTTGCTCGTGCTCTTCCACATTTATTAAGACAGATCACAATATTAAGGTCCTCTTGAACAACATTTTTAAAATCTGTCAGTCTCCGATTAGGAGTGTTCCTTATCCTATTTAAATAATATTTTGAAAGCCTCATTGAGAACCCTCTTCTATTACTGTATGATTTACCACAACTATGTTCATCATCAAGGGTCTTCACTTGGAAAGTCTTTTCTTGTTGCATCCAAGATGCCCAAATCCTCCACTTGCAAATAGCTCGTGTACATCTTGCCCCAATTTTTAGTTTGTGATTCTTAGTGAATTTAATGTCATATCCCTTACAAATTGCATAGTTGTTGAGTGCTTCCTTGAACTCAATATGACTCCTAAACTGCAAACACACCTCAAAATGGATGTTATTAGGTTTTGTTTTAGGGTTAAATACTGGAAAACATTTGACTTTCTTCTTATCCCTCTCTTGACCATCATCCTCTGAATTAACAAGGCTATCTAGTTCAGAGCTGTCACCATAGTCACTATTACATTCAGAATTGACTTGGGTAATAACAAAATTATTCCTTGAGGAAACATTTTTCATGCCCAGTATTTTGCTCTTGAACTTCTAAATGATGTATCTCTACTTCTCCTCTGTATTGCTTGAGCTTTTCCCTTGCCTCAACTAGTTCCTCATCATCAGAGTAAATCTCTATCTCCACTAGACTATCGTACCCACTATCATCAGAGGAAATTTTATCATGTTGCATTGTTTGAACAGTTTTTTTTGCCCTTGTTGGACTTTAGACTAAAACAAGGGCACACAGAAACATAATTCAAGGAATTATCACAACCCATTTGCAAGTCCTCTTCTAAAATATTTTGTGTGCTTTTTTTTCTCCATTGGTTTTTTCATTTTGACATAGTTCCCTATGAATGTCTTCATTGTAGTTGCTACTCAATAAACTTAAGAAAGGGACATTACTTAGCAGCTCCTCTTATCCTTCCTTAATAGCATGTTCCACAAACAAATGAATCTCTATATATTGCAGTAATGTAGAAACTAGCTGATTGGTACTATTTTTTATCAAAAGTTAGCGTCAAACCTCTTTCATAGTCCATATTTGGTTCTAAGTAGTGAACCTTGCACACATTAGAATAACCGAAATCCTTTATCATCTTCAGTACATGATTTGCATCCAAATCATTAGGAGTATTATCACATATTGTGATTGAACCACCAATATAAGAAAGACTAGGATTATTAATCCATAGTCCACCGTGGTGGATAATAATAACAATACTTTTGCTCTGTAAGCTGCAAATTATTTTTTAAGAGAACTTAGTGAAATTTTAAATTTTCAAATATAATATTATTTATCATATAATTAAGAGTGAATTTTGTTTTATATAATAGCATCAAACACATAGAATGCATGTCAAAAGAAGTTTCCAAACACAAATTTGGGCTCACCCTCAACTCTCAAACAATGCATATTAGCATGAAGCAAGGGTGAGTGGCATTCATGTTTACAAAAATAGTAATGCTATATATCATGAAAACTGAGTTCGTCAAAATTCTCTACGAACAGGCATGAACAGGCATATGAAGTTGTTATTCCTTTAATAAAATTGTTTTACATTCAAATTAAAAGGAAAAAGAAAACAAATCGAGACACAGCACCAAATTCCGTCATTCGTAAAATCTCTACGAGTACCATTTCGTAGGATTTAATACTTTCCTTACAAAAATTTCTACAATATGATAATAACAAAAAAGACATAAAGCAAGACAAAGAGGTTTATATATAAAGATTTACTCATTGTATTGATGGCTTCTCCATATTCTCTTTGAAACTTGTAGCCCTTACTTTATCTTTTTCTCATCGTCTACTGTTTCTTTCACAAGATAGGGTCTTATGTAATATCTCTTACTAATCAAAGCCCTTTTATTGATTAAATTGAGATGGTTATGGAAGGAAAAGTTTAATTTTGGCACTAAAACAATGACTTCATTGATTTTTTAATGTTAATTTGGTGACATGTTATTAAAAAATATATAAATATGACATGTAATTTATTTTGCCACATAAGCTTTTTTTGTTGACTAAAAAATACTTGAGGTCCTTGATCATAAAATAAAAAAAGATGAGGCCCTGAATTGGTTGGAGGATAAAAGTTGAGGTCCTTAAAATATACTTTACTCATTGCTGAGGTGTAAATTTCAATTACTGTGATTCTTGAAAAATTATGTCTACAACACTACTTGATTATTAGAGTTTGCAACTTGACACATTTCATAATAGGAGAAATTATGAGTTTTCTTATTTCTCTGATGAAACCTTTCTTATTTAGCTTAACTCTTCTTATACCAAGATGTTACTTTTATGGTGATTGAGGCATTTAACATTAGCTTCACCTTTCTTCTAAAGAGGTCTTGACTGAGTATTTGCTTTCCCATGTGCCTATGTTCTTTTTTATTAATATATAAAAAATGTTATTCAATGTTGAATAATATGATTAATTTTGTTGAAAGCAAGCAATTCAACGCCAAGTTCTATGACTAATGATAGAACCAATGTGTTCACTCTCCACAGATTGAACTTTCTATGATTGATGATTAATTTGATCCATATCGAGAGTCACTATAAGCCATTACATTTAAGTTAAAACAGCAAGCAGCTTATGCATTACTTTTCTGTTTCTATTGTCCACACAATTTCAATCTATAACCATTAATTGTCACAATACTCCTTTTTTTTTTATAGAAAATTTACTCACTTGCGAAGTGTCATGAAGGACCATAACCTTTTCTGTTCACCCTCTACTCTGACTCACGGTGTTAATAAAGTAACTTGACATTTGAGTGCTGATCATAACCCCAACCTTCTTAACAATTGTCTATTTTTCTTCATTTTGCAGAATTACTGACATCAGATTTAATTATTTCCTCAAATGGGTTTAGCCAATTTTGGATAGCACTAAATTGTACACTACGTTTTACAATAGAATGGCCAATGCATTCTAGCAATTCTTCCCACCTCGTGATATATAGCTTAGTTGAAAGCTCTACATATGCTTTAGTTTGTTAATTTTTCTCTTTGTTTTTTTTCTCTTTGAAGTAATATACTCGACTTTTTAGCTAAATTAACTTGCTTATTAGGATATTACTATTTACTAACAAACTTGATCCGTAGAAAGTATCTTATATTATAGTTATGATGCATTAATGTGCCCTGTTTATTCCAATAAACAATGATCAGGATCCTCATTTTTTTATGAGTATTTATTGTTTTCATTTTACTATCATAGTTTCTTTCTCTCTGTCACATTACTGAATTGGTGTATTTTGCAAGTTGGACTCATAACCCCGGATAGCTTAGCATTTTCACAGAGAAAGGGTTAGAGAAAGGTAGAATTCAAGTAAGCCAATGGAGTTGGGACCGTCTCCCTCTTGGTACAAGGTAATGTGTTTAGAAATAACACATATTAAACCGCTTATACAAATGGGATTGTGGTTCTAGGTGGCATAAAAAATGTAAACAGCTAATGTACTTATAAAATAAGCTTTTTTAATACTATGGTTGTATCTATCATTAAGTTTGAAACCTAAATTTGCTTTTGCATTTTGAAAGCCCATTTATATTCTTTAGAATTTGTACTGTTACTTTCAAAATTCATTCGTTAGTCACTTTTACTTAAATATCAGTTGATTGAACTTTTAATCATGCCTTTTTTTAGGGAAGTACCCACAAATAATTTCATATAATGCTTTGAATTTGCTAATTAATTTAGACATTGCACTTTCTGTGTGGTTTTTTGCTTTGAAAGTATTATGCTATTTTCTTTTTGGAATGGATGTTGTGGAACATAGTGTTTTTTATATGAAATTTGTGCTGATCTTTCTAATTACTAACATATTGAATGAATCAAATATATCATACCAATATTTTTTTCTACATAATTAAAGTGTAACTAGAATAATCAAAACGACGAGTACTAGTTGGGACCATTAATTGTAGGGCTACTCCAGATAGCTTTCTCCAAATAGAAATAAATATCCTTAATTAACTCTCTTGTACTTCTTGGATCTATCCATAACATGCCACCAACTAACACATTAGACTTTAATTCTTTGATTATTGATGCCACAATATTTAATTATTCTCTCCATCTACTTTTATTTATCGTTTAAGATAATAACATAAAAATTAAAAAATTATTAAATAATATTAATTTTAGAAAAATATCATTTAATATGATTAAATTATCTTTTCTTTTACTTCATTAATATTTTTTTTTAATTTTACTTATTTCTCTAATTCTATCTCTATTAAAAGATAAAACTAAAGTTGAAAAATAATTAATTAATTTTTTTAATATTTTAAAATGATAGCTATTTTAAAATAAAAAAATTTTCTTATATAACACATAAAAGTGAACGGAAGAAATATATTATATTCAAATATCATTGGAAATGGTTGTAGCGAAACAATTACTATGTACTAGCAACAACCTTAGATATTGTATTGCCAGTTATTCTCCATTTTACAAGTACCAGAAAGAACTTAAAAGCCTATCCTATTGCAGTGCGAAGAGTAGTGTGACCTTGCCAAATGTCCAATAGTGAAAGGTATAATTATTGATGGGAGTCTTATGCATTGATTCCCATATCAATCATCTTATAGCTATAATTAGTTTTAAATTTCTTGTAAATTTTTTGTTAAGAGGGTGGGGAGAAAAAATATGGAATAATATTTTTGTAAATATTAGTTGGATTAGATTTTGTGATTGTTTTTCATTTTTTGAACAAATTATCAAATTTCTTAGTCATTATACTACACAGTCTAAGGCTACATAACCTGGACAAAGCACACGAATTTGGACCCCCACACTCTCATTTTCTCTCTCCAATGTTCCACTTCCATCTAAGCTAAATGGCACTAGGCTCCACATGCTCTCTCTCTCTCTCTCTCTCTCTCTCTCTAACAATGTAACAATATTCCTATTTTTAATGTTATTTGATTTTATTATAACTCAAATTGGAACGCCACATAGACTCTAGGCTTGTGTCCAGAAACCATTGAATGAATATGTATTAGAGATGCACTTAATTAGCAATATCTTGATATCTTCAACTCTAAATGATGTTTAACATTTAATTGCATTATAACAAGAGATATTGGAGTTTTACTTATTGTAGTATATAAAAATGTTATTTCTACACTTCAATCTTACACTTTTCTCCGTATACTTTTCTTAAATGGTAATAAAAAAGAGAGATAAACTCAATTTTTTTTATTTTTTCCTTTTCTCTCTCTTTCTTTTTACTAAAGTAGGTATATGAGAGAAATATAGAAATGAGGTGTAAAAATAACATAGTTTTAGTAGTATATTAGTGCTCTCAAGAAACTCAGACCCTATAACTTCCTTTTTTAACCAATCGGTGAGGATGACTCCCACTGTCAAAATGATCAAAGCTCGATAGAGAAGCATTGCCACCATACTCTAGGCCAAATGCCTAAGCATTTTGCATTTCACCATCAAGTTACAGGCTTAGACCTTCATAATAAATAGTAGAAAGATGATGGTTTCAAAATGCCTCTCCACTTAGAGAGTCAATCATATTTGTGCAAAGAGTACTTTTGTTCAAAGTAGGAAATGCATTATCAAGGAGAATTATCAAAGTATCAATTGATTTAAAAAGGTGAAATTCCTTATAGTTTGATTCTAAAGATCAATAATTGAATATGTATTTCACCGTGATGTTGTTCTAATATCAATTACTTGAAAGTAAAGAGAGAAAGGAGGTAAGACAAATCTATTGTTATATATTAAAATTTCTTCCACTTCAAGCAGTGGAATTTGCCACATGTCATTTTCTCTTATAAATTTTGGAACAGGGACTCCGAAGTGAGGGCCACACCTTGGTCGCCCCGGGATTAAGACAAACATGGTTTTTTCCTCTTTGGAAGCCTTTCGGTCATGACCCAGTTTCCTGCAATTATAACAAAAGTCTTGCAATTTTTTTTATAAATACTCTGATTCAGATGAAACTCCGAAGCAGTTCACCTTCCACCAGGGGGTTCTTCACTTCTAGGATCTCACCTATTCTTACTCTTATTTTAGTCGTGTTCTTCACATTCAACATGTCCATTGGGAGGCCATGGATTTGGATCCAATAGGGGGATCAAAGTTAACTTTGAACACCGTCACCCGTGGGTTCTAGAACTATAAACTTAAAAGGTGTCCCATCACGTTCCACGATGCTCCCCTGATGATCCTCTTTGGAGTTTGATCTTCCTGAAAGTTGAACATAAAAGAGATTCATGGATATATCAGTAATCGTCAAGCCCTCAGGTTTTCCTCACCCTTTTCGAATCATTGATTTCATAACGCTGTTGTTGAGAGATTTCTCAACTGAGTCTCTCCACTATTTTGGACTAAATCCGAGGTGTATTCACGTACTTGGGATTGAGCTAAGATGTTTGAAGCTTTAGATCTGAGGATGCTTGAATACCGAGGAAGGTGGGAGTACTTGCAAAAGCACTCTGACACTCAAGTTAGAAGAGGCTTAGCAAGTTTAAGCGTTATGATAGAATGAATATAATTGAGAGGTGTGACCCTTTATATAAGTAAGGATTTAGGGTGATAACCCTAATTGAATAGGATTATGACTCCTTTATGATAGAGATAAACCTTATTATTTAGGCTTAATTTGAATATCAAACTTATCTCTTTAGGGTCTTATCTCATGCATCTTAACGGACTAGTCATCTGAGGCCCAATGACATTAGTACCAAACACTGCCCCTAAGTCAGGATCTTATCATCTCAGCAAGATTCTGAGTTCTTCATGATATTGGGTTGAAGTGTTGGCTTTTATTAAACCCTTGATTTTCAAGATGATCAAGACCATCACGACATTTCGAGATAGTGCGTCATCTCAGAATAATCATGACACAAACACACAAGGTGTTTATTCCGAAATATTTTAGCAACAGTTGGTTACTCTTCACATTCTATTGTGGCCATGTGTCAAACATAGGATACACCTTTGCCCCATTTACTACATCGTATTAGTTTTTGGGATATGGGGTAATGATATTTTTTAGGGTTTTCAAGGATAGTTTTTACTATTCTGTCCCTAAACCCTTTTAAGTGTGTTGAAATGGTTATCCCTCTCTTTTGCTTATAAAATGGGTTTTTCATTCACTTTCTTTCTCCCTATTTGCCTTACAAGTTTTTGAATCGTTACTTGAGCCAAAGCTTTGCTATTCCCTCAATATTTTTGCCTTCGAAACTCTTGTCACTTCCTAGTTCGTGGTTTACACCAATTTACAGAGTTTCTACCTTTCTTCATTTCAGAAATCCCTCCCTCCTTTCACTTTTCTATTCCATTTTCCATTACAATAGTTGTGGTGAGGGAGATTTTTGACAAGGGTGAGGAAGGAAAGGCTTTAATGCCCATCCGTTTGCCTTTTTTGTGAACGGGTGCCTCTGCTAGTGGTTGTAGTGAGGGATAAAAGCCACCATCACCCATCAAGCTTCGAGCCGAGTTGGTCGAGTTGGATAAGAAGCTAGTGAATGAGAGGAAACTAAGGGACAAGGTTAAGAGGGACATTGCCGAGTTAGTCGGGAGAATGTCTGACTTGAGTAGTTCAGACAATGAAACTGATGCTCTTTTGGCCTCTGTAGGTATACCTCGATTTCAAACTAACATAGTTCATCGAGTGCCTACTGGGCCAATATCCAGCGAGGGTAGTATTTTATAGTTAGGTGGACGAGGAAGTTCTGCGTACTATATCGTTGTTTCTATCCGAGGAGTTGACTAGAAACCTCGGAGCTTATCTAGAGTTGACGCCTAAAAATAGGAGCGACAAGTCTTATTTTCTCAGCTCTTGTCACGAGAACGACAGGGTCTGCTTTTAAAGGATAGAGGGGAAGCACTTCATGTTTATGTACGAGACCTTATTCGTCAAGGTAGGAGTTCGGTTGCCCTTTACCTCGTTTCAGATCGAGATATTACTGAAGAAAAATATCGCCCCTTCATAACTATACCCTAACTCTTAGGCTTTTATGAGGGTGTTCGAGATCACCTTCAATTTCTTTGGGATGCCGAAGTCATTAAAGATGTTCTTCTATTTCTTTGGAGTCCTAAGACCCACAAGTTGGCAGAAGCTGGGTTAGATCTCTCTTCGTGCTCGGATGAGGAAGAAAGTGTTCGAGATCTTTGAACAGTCCTATAAGGACTTCAAAGATGGATTCTTTCAACTCACCTGAGCTCCGGGCACCATCCCGTTCTTCCAGATTGCTAGTGGAGAACCATTGTTCCATTTATATTGGAACAGAGGAGTCCACTATGTGGATGAGATGAAATGGACTGAGATTTTTGAGATCGAAAAATGGCTATCGAGCTAATAGTCGAGATCGAAACAATCAAATGTTTCGACATTATTAACTCAAATGACGAAGGATGCCAGAAAATTTTTTGGTATGTCCGAGATCTTCTCGATACTTTATTTGTCATGACTTTTTCATACATGTGTCTTCTCTTTTTTCTTTTTCAGAAGATATAATGTTAGATAAGAAGAAGGTGGCCCAACTGAAAAGGCAATTAACTAAGATGAGAGCAGTTGAGATGAGAGCGAGAGAGGAGGTGGTCAGAAACGAAGCATTGACCCGCCAACCAAATGAGGGAACAGAGACTCTCCACTCTGAATAGGGTACTCAGCCGCCTCCAAAAAGTGCTCGGCTGCCTCCAATTGACATTAATGCTGACGTGGAGAATCTCGATGATGGGGGAAGCCAACATGCTGAGCCAATATTTACTCGAGGAAAGAAGGGTGCAAATAGAGAACCTTATCAGAAACGTACCCGAATTGCCTCTAGTGCCACTTCTGAGGGTGGTGGTTCAGACATTGCTCCTGACAATAGTGATCCTAGAGGTTCGAGCACACACTGGACTAAAAACTTGGATATCGATAGCTTTGTTGATTCTCGGGTGGTCCTTGATCAACATTGAGAAGTATCGCAATAGTACTCAGTCATCCCTGTTCAACTTTATGGAGTTGTATGCTCTCCTGATAGCTAGTATGGTAAGCTTCTTGTCGGCAAAGCTAGGGAAACATGAGTCTATGAGAATTACAAATTTTGAGTTGCTCAAAAACAACGAGAACCTGAAGGCTGCTTCCCTCGAGGTCATGATAGAACGCGATACTGCTAAGTTGGAGGCATCTCGAGCAAACTCTGCATTATAAAGGATTAAAGTCGAGCTAGAAAAGGCAAATGCCAATTTGGTGGAGTTGATATCTACTCTCGAAACAGAACATAATGACTTGGCTTCTTCGAATAAAAGGGTAGAGGCGCTAGAAGCTGAGAACGCTGAGTTAATCACTGAGAAAGCTGCTTTAGAGTCTAGGAAAATTGAATTATCTGACCTGTTTGATCATTCGGTGACCCTTACTAGGAATAACTCTCTTTCTTAGATTCAGTTCTTCCACCTCGGCATTGACATTTCTAGGATAGACTCAAGGAAGGAAGTCTGAGATGGTGCCTTGGTGGAAATTGTTGAAGACCTGCTTGAGGACTTTTGAATTTTTACTTTAGTTGTAGCCCTTTGGGCCGAACTTATAATTTTTAGCGTTTCGCAACTGTAGCCTTTTGGGCGTTAATACTTTTAATGCTTTTGAACCTTCATCTTTTTGTTCTAACTTATTATTTTTGTATTCTTTTCTTTTGTTGATTCAAGACCAAAGTCTTACTTTTATGCTATGGTCTAATGCCCAGTTTGCAATTAAGTTGAAGACCAAGTCTTTATATCAGAAATGTACATTTTTCCAATGTTACCATAGTATTTTTCTTGAGATAATTTATTTTGCGGACTATCATTTTTTATCGGCACAAAGCAGCCCTATATGACGTTTAAGAGCAACGCAAAGTGACTCGTTAACTTGCTAAGAATATCGTCGAAGAGACATATTAGCCAAGATGGCTTAAATAGTTAAACAGCCAAGATGACTATAACGATATAATTAGCAACTTGGCCAAATAAATAATTTTATTCATTTATGGTCATCTCAGCCACATAACTTAGTTAGAGGGAGAGAGTACATCATTGTATAAAATGCAATTATTACATAGAAAAATAAAAAACAATCTTAACAACTATCACAGACTTAAACATCTGAGTGTATCACTATCTCGAAATTGACGTTGAAGTTTTTGCTAAATAGGTTAGGAGTTTCATTCACTGATTTTGAAGCTATTCAAGTAATATTGCCTTACGAGTGTTTGATCTCTTTTGACTACCGCCACTTGATTCTCTCCCATGATGAACTTCATCATTAAGTGGGGGAGTGAAAACGATTGCCCTAAATTGTTTAAGGGAAACTCTCCCAAGAATAGGTTTGTAGGCAAAAGAGCAATTGATGATTAGAAACTTTACTTTTACCATTTTGTAATTCAGCTTAGTTCCTAGAGTGAGGTACAACTCGATATATATATATCCTTTAACCTTCACTTGACTTCCATCAAAACCAATTAGGTTTTTAGAGAAAGGTTGGAGGTCAGATTCAGGTAGGTTGAGCTATTTAAATGTATTATGATAAATGACGTCGGCAAAGGTTCCTTGGTTGACCAAAACATGCTTTACCCGTGAATTGGCTGTAGTGACTGAGATGACTAGAGAATTATCGTGCACAGGTAGAATTCCCTCAAAATCTTCTTCTGAGAAAAAGATGGTCGGGGTTTTATTGGGACTTTTTTTTATAATCAGATGATGAGCGATATTTAATATCACTTTAAAATATTTCTTTCGAGATGACATAGATTCATCACTTCCTACAAATCCTCTGCAGATAGTGGCTATGGTTCGGGAGACCTCATCATTATCATCTCAGATTTGAGACTGATGTATCTTTGAGTCTTTGCTTGAAGACTTTGATCTGCTTCTTTTTTGCACTTCAGACTTCGGATGGGTGCACCCTTCTTGTCTGAGTGATTTAAGGATGTACTTTTGGAGTTTTCCCTATCAAATCAAGGATTCTATGGCATCTCGGAGATCAAAACACTCTTTCATATTGTGCCTATGGTCGTTGTAGTCGTTATACCACTCAGAGTTGTTTACAGTCTTCTTATGGATATTGACCTTGGCTTTGGAAGTTTACTGAACTCGATATGATAAACTTCTTGAAGGATCTTTTCGCCCAATGTGTTCAGAAAAGTATACTCGTCATAACCACATCGGGATACTAGCTTTTTTCGGGGGTCTTAAGATGGTTTTGCAGACTCTTCTTTTTTTTTGGAGCTTTCGTCTGGACTTGTAAAATCCTTTTTGGGTTTTAGAGTTTCCTCCATCTTGATATACTTTTTGGATCAAAATAGCAAGTTGTCAAAATTTTAGGCTCTTTTTTTTGCCAGGTACAATAACAATTACCGTTGTAGTATTTTTCTTTAAAATTTTAGAATTAAGATAGTTCTTGAGCTAGAACCAACTGGGGAGCGAGCAATATTATTCAGAGGAGAAAATATAATGCAAATAAATTACCAAAAATTTATATAATATTAATATAAGTCATTTTAAATTGAGATTGGATATGTGTGTTTGTTTTGTCATGACCACCTTTGGAATTGCAACAAAAACAACAAGAGAAAATGATAAAAAAAATTGAGTTGCCTTCAATAATTATTTAGTATGAAAAATTGAAAAATTTTAACCATAACAAAAAAAATATGGTATGTAAAACCATATTAAGTTTTAGAATTTGATTATGTACAAGAAAAGGGTAGAGATTTAAACTTAACACACCTATGATACATTTGTCCTAATTTGAAGAATTAAAGCATTATAATTTATCTAGAAAATAATTATAAATTGGTTGATTGTAATTAAAATAAAAGATTAATTAATTTGAAAAATGTATTAATTAATTAATGAAATTAGACATTAATGATTGATTGATTTTAAAGAGCTGCCTAAGAAATGAAAGTCTACACAAGACTTGGCACATTATTCTCAAGAGATTATTAGTCTTAGATTCATTTTGAAATAAAGCTCATATCGCGTAGCTAGAAATTAACATTATCCATGAATTAACATGGCAGTCATGACTCAAACGACTCATGATTATTTGAATTTTAAAAAATGTTTTAGAAATTTAATTTTGAAAAATGAAGTTTAGCACAAGTTCAAAGGCCTTATTCCTAAACCAACAAGTTATCGCAACTCCACTAATCCATAACTATTTAAATTTTGAAAATTAGTTTTGAGAGATGAGCATAAGTCCAGAATTATCAACCTTGAGTTAACATACTATTACAACTCAACTAACCATAATGTGTTAAATTTTGAGAATTCATCTTAAAAATAATTTTTCAGATAAATACAAATATGAAAATTCCTTCAATATCCTTCTTTTTTTTATAAGGGTACTGGTATCATTAGTAATGAGTGACTAATATTTAGCCATGTATCCCACTTAGTTAAAATATAATTATTAAAATATAAATACAATATTTATATTTCAATTAAGTAAGAAAAATAGTTAAATATTGACCATTAATTATAAAAGAGTACCAATACCCTCATAAAAAAGAAAGGTATCATAGAAACCTTCATAAAGTATTTATTGGGCATTGAACCTTCAACCAAATTCATTGCTTTCAATCACCAATTCAAGAAGATAATAATGAAATAAAATATAACAATAAAAGTGAATGAGAACAAATATTGAAGATAATATCAACTAAATTATATCACATAATGCTAACAAGACAATAAACGAACCAATTACTAAATTCTGTGTGTTATTTTATTTTATCATTCATTCGTTGAATAAATTTTATTCTGTTTGATTTTATTTATTTTGTTATCAATAATTCTTTCACATTTATTATAAACAAAACCCACAAGCTCTTTCCTTTGTTGCTATAACCATTTGGTTCCTTATTTTTTATATGTCCATCAAAGACCAAGCCACACCACCTGCTTTATTCCATAGCCAGCGTGTACTCAAGTAAATTTCCATTAACACATTACATCTTATCAAATACAAGGAAACATTAGATTAACAATGATTTCACTAATTTGATTTTAACCAAAAGTAAATTTAAGTAAAGTAATTTATATTTGTATAAAAAATTATGTTTAATATAAAAATAAAAATTAATTACTTCAATTTAAATAAATTTTTAAATTTAGAATTGTATTTAAAAAATAATATAAATGTTAAAATAAATAAAATAAAAAAGTAAATAAAAACTTAATTAAATCTCTACAAAACTGTTTGAGTGTTGTTAGTGGCCACGCAAACACTCTCTTATTCAATGACCCAGGACCAAAACAGAAAAGTGATGCGTGAGGGGTAGTGTGATGTGCGTTGAGCTTGGGCTATAATTGGGGAAAGAAGATCGAGGGCAAGACTTGGCCCAAGCAGCACTTGGCATGAGGATGATGGCCGAATTAATGATTCGGCTTCGTATTGGGCTACATGGGGAGATATTATTTCAAAATCCTATAAAATAACTTTTAAGAGTTATGGCCGACCCAAAACAAATAAAAATGGATAGCAAAAATTTCCATGTCTACAAATATTCTCAGGATTACACGCAATAAGACAATAATGAATAAATAAACATAAGCAGAGGCAAGGATTATATTACTACTCTCATGGCTACCGGCAGCAAAATATTTTTTTTTAAATATTTTGTACATATTATGATTATTTTTCTTTAAAACGATATAAAAATTTATATTTTTTTAATATTTTACAGTAATTTATTATAATAAATGAGTTTATAATGATAACAATTATCAAAAAAGATTTATACCTTTCAAATAATAAATATTTATGTGAATTTATTATTATAAAAATTTTGTATGTTATTTATGATATATCATTTTAATTTTATAAATATCTTAAATTATTAAGCAAAGATGTGATATGTAATGTGAGATTTTATCTATTTATAATTTTAATTTGTGATTTTTAAAATTATTTTAAATTATTAAATATCTGCCATATTCGTAAGTAACCTCCTTTCAATAAGAACTAGTATAATGTAAAAAAAAATTATATGAAAGAAATATATTTCTTAAAAATCATAATATAATATTGAATAATGCTATATAACTAGAAAAAATAAACAGAATTTTAAATAGAATTTAGCCAGATTAAAGAAGATTGTCGAATAGAATTAAGTGATGAAGATCACTTATCTATACAAGAATAACAAACATAATAAATTATTCTATCAAAAATTCTGATTATATAATATTTTCTTATAAGATTCTATAAAAATTAAGAAAATGTAACTTATAATATAACTTCGTGGATAGGTGGTAAGAGTCAAATATTATGATACTAACCACAAAATAAGTTATGAATCTAGAGTAAAACTGAAACTAAATATGACCTCAAGGGTATTTTAGTTAGATCTAATACTTCTTAGTATATATTAATAAATAAACTAAAACTATTAAAGGTATTTTAATTTAGTAATTTTACAATATATATAACAGAGTTTATACTTCTATTTTAACAGAGTTTGTACTTCTATTCAAAAATGAGGGGTGATTCTAAGATTTAAAAATAGAGAGGTCAAAAGTGTAAGTTTAAGTGCATATTTGGAAATAATTTTTTCTCAATAAAAATCGTATTTTTTTAAAAAAAATTTTTAATAATATTTTGATTATAAACTATTTTAAACACACAATAAACTAACACACATTAAGTTTAGAAAAGAAAAATGTAAATAATTGCTCTTTTGTGAGTATAGAATAGTGTGCCTTCTTTGGTGGAAGAATTACTCAATCATTCAAGAAGATTGCTTCAAATTGAAAAATGAAAAACTAAAATACAAGATTAAAAACTTACCTACAATGAAAAGAAAAAATCACCATCATTGATAAAGATAAGAGTAAAACTTATATTTAGTCTTCTACTAGAAAAAAAAACCTATATTTAATTCCTCAAAGATATATCTTTTATCAATTTTGTCTCTTGAAGATTAAATTTACTGATTTAATATCTTAAGTTTGAAATCACTCACAAATGTTATCCTTTTATTCATTTTAATTTTATCAATTTAGCCTTTCAAAAGGACTAAATTATTATGAATTTGAAGTTTGAAGGATTAAATCAGATAAAATTAATTTTTAAGAAACCAATTTAATAAATAATATATTTTTTAAGAATTAAAAATAAATCTTACTCTAAAAATAATTATTCTACGGCAGCAGACCTCAAAATTTTGTGTTTCAACTTCCTATTATGATTTTCCTGGTAGAAGTTGATAAAAGAGAAATCAATCATGAGTTAGCTATTGCAAGAATTTTTATAATTTTCTATGAGACTCATTAACCAATATTTAAGAAATTGAAATTACGAATTCTCAATTAAAGAAAGTAGCCAGAGTAATCCCTAATGTAACTAAAATCCTTTCCACCCCCATAAGGTGGTGATACTGCAGACACTATAAAGTCTTTGAGACAATTCTTAAATGTGGTGTTACTTGATCCCATGCTACAAAAATTCTATAAAAAGAAAAATTACTAGTTGACAATAATATAAAATTCCTGAATAAAACCAATAATTCAATCTACTTTTTCACTTCGTTACTGTTCAATATAGTCATGAATTTCATAATCTGCATCGAAGGAGATTTGAAGAATTGAAGAGGGAGCCCAAACCCCATATTCGTCCATTACAGTATTATGACTTGGAAATAAATCTGCACTGGAAGCCTGGAGCTAATTTGAAGGCACGACCCCGTCCAAACATCCAAACTTTGCCCCTTCATCGCAAGAGGTTCTCTGGCTGCCGGCCTTGATGGAACAGGCCACGAAAGTTGCAGTACTTAAAAGTTGAGATCAGTTGCTGGAAATACTTGTAGCCATTTTAAAGTTGCAAATTCAAAAAAAAAAATATTAAAGTTGGACAATAAAATTTTTACAAATAAACTATAATGCAATACAAACATTTACGTGCTCTTACTCTTCCAAAAATATGTCATTTTTTCAAGTCTTTCATCAACATATCAAACTTCATATTGAAAATCCGACATAAAATGTCTGAACGATCTTATAGTCTAAGATTTTCTTGCTTCAAACATCTTTGAATTTCAGGCCACTTCAGATTGCATGCTATAGTGATAAACAGAAAAGAAAAACCAATCCAATTGCATATTTGCAAAGCATCAACAAAATTATTGAACATATATCTTTGACCTCTGGTGAAAGTTGATGGTAAAATAATCCTCTTGCCAATGGATGTAAGATCATTATCTCCTCTCAAAATGGTTTCATGGATGCCCGTGTACATTTCAACTAGCAACTGATCTTGATTATTTCTAATAAAGCTTGGTTCGCTAGACTCAACCATTGAATAAGCATCTACCAAAAATTATTGAAGCAACTTTTGCGAATTTAAAAGAACTGCATTGTCAGCATGTCTTATCTAGATGTGGTATGCAAATAACTCCCTCATACTTAAAGTCTTTCTCTTCCTTGAGTTAGCTGTAAGAGAGTCTTTCAAAGAGATACCTTCTCTGAATCCATTTTTATCATATGGAAACAATAATGGATATTGAAGAGGAAGATACAAAAGATGTAACTCACTAATACGTTGCAGCTTCTTATATTGGGTCTCAACTACGATGTCCCTTACTCCCTCTTGATTATTAAAATCACCAACTATAAGCGCTGCTACCCCACTTGCATTAGGAAGATTATATATTCTTCCATCAGTACTTCTACTTTTGTTTAATTTTAATTTAACACTTCTTAAACCTTCTTGATAAAAATGATCTCGTGCAACTTTGTAACATCGTGCAAGAATATTGTGTTCATCAATCATATCCTTCAAACCAGCAACAATGTTTGTATCTAATTCATTTGCATTATTTCAAGACCTTAAAAACAATAAACAAAAAAAAGTAGATACATATACACACTTGAGATTGATGACACATAAAAGTGTATTACTTGAAATTTTACATCTACAAATCATACCTGGCACAATTAATTCTATTGTTAACTTCATTTTTGGTATCAATAATATACATTTGGGCAAATTTAGGACTTGATCCTTCTTCTGGCAGTAAACTCCCTATCAAGTGGTAATTTTGACCATGAAGGAGAAATGTGTAAGGACCACTACCATTGTTAATAATTGTTTCTATCTTGCCACCAAGAGATGTAAATGAGAACATCATATTGTAAGATCTAATATTCTATTGGAAATTTAAACTTCTTCTATCATTTTCAAATAATAGAGACAGAAGGAAATTCAAAGCTTCGTTCAGGTTTGGCAATTGAACCTTTCCATTCAAACAGCATAAAGAGAAATCAAGATTTGAATTATTAATGTCTTTTTGACACCTCTCACTGTATCACATCATTGCAAAACAAGATTAGCAACAATACATTGGATCCCCAACATCATGATAGTCTGAAAAAAAACATTTAATTGTATAAATAAAAAATCATGAAAGAGGACACGTAATGTCAATTAATAAAATGTAACAAATTGAGAAGTAAAACACAAGAAAGAAATGTAATTAATACCATCATCATCAGATGAATCGTCACTGGTATCATCATTAGAAACATAATTTGAATCTGAACATTAAAGAAAGTGTTAATTTCTCTTTTCACCATAAATGAATAAAATAAAAATGAGATAAATAAATTATTTAAAGATGAAAAAACACCTGGGTTATCTTCATTATCATCCATTCTAACTCATTTTCTAATGAATTATCTTCTTGGGGCATATCAGGAGGTTTTGATCCTATACTGGATCCATTCCAGGCAACATACTGAATAATTTTTCTACTTTTACATATTATCTTCTCATGCCTTACAAAGAAAGGACCAATTGATAGTTTTATATATAGATAAATAATATGAATAATAAGACTTACACACACAACACACACACACACACATATGAATTCATTTAAATCAACAAATCTACTGACATATAAGAAAAAGTTTTACTTTATTAACAAATTACCTTCTTTGGGAATTATTAAAAGAATCAGAACGAAGATTTGAAGTTTGATGTAAACCATTGGCCTTAACTGGAAAATTAAGAGTAAAATTTGATTGACGATGAATCATTAACAAATATTAACATACTTGGAAATCTCATTAGTAATAAAAGCAACAACAAAAGTTAGAATACTTACTTGCATCATCGTGAAGATCAGCATATGAAATCATATGACTTGCTCTCTTAGTAAATCTTTCTTCCTTTTCATGATTGGGTTCCATGATTGGACTTGATAAAGCTCGTTTATTATCCATTATAAGCTTTCTTCTTTCTCTTGCATCTCTTTTCTTAGTAGAATCAGATTCACCAACTAAACAATAATAAAAGAATGTTTAAAATAATAGTGATGAACATCATAATTAAAATAACCTGAACCAATTTTACATTAGCATTAACTTTGAATTTGAGCAAAACCTCTCACCATTAGATATATCTGATAGAAAAGATCCAATAGATGTTTGAGTTCCATTAGAATTTACATTATTTGCATTTAGAGACATTCTAGTGCTCTGCATAATGTTTTTTCTTCTTTGTCTTGTAGATTTTGTCTGACATGAGTGACAAAGACAAACTGAACCTACATACAAAAATTGTTGACAAACTGATGAAAACAAATATATATATATATAAAATTTGGATTGATATAAAAATTTTGGATTGAATCGTATTAGAATACTATTCCAATCTTACCATTTGATAAATCATGCATATGACAACTATTTAGGCTTTCAAGAGGATTAGGATTGTTGGCTCCAATATACTCATTACGATAATTCTCAACAATGTCTAAAAATAACAAAAAAATGATTAAAGAAAATAAGAATAAAAAATAAAGAATAAATTTTGATTCTCACCATATCACAAATAAAGAAAAATAAATATTAAAAGGACACCTGGTCGATCATCATTATCATTCTTTGCAACAACATTTTTTGAAGAACTATCTGGTTCTTGGGGCATTTCAGGAGGTTCTGAAGCTATTGGGTCCGTTCCATGCAGTAGATTGAATAATTTGCTACTTTTATACGTTTTCTTCTCATACCTTAGATGGAAAAAAAATATGTTAGTTTTGTATGCAGCAAAATATATTGTATAATATATATATATATATATATATATATATAACAAAGAAATAAATTTGTAATAATTTCAATTATTTTGATAACATTTTACCTTATATTGGAGATATTAAATGAATCTGAACGAAGATTTGAACTTTCAAGTAAATCATTGGCCATGATAGAAAAACCATTAATAAAATCTATTTAATGATCAAGCATTAATATTCAAAAATGTAACTGTATTTGAAAATAACAATAAAATGAATATTAAAAATTGAGAACTTACTTTTATAATCGGCATAATTAGAAATTGAAATCGTATCACTTCCTCTCTAACTATCTCTTGATTCTTCATTTTCATGATTATCTTAGATTATTGGACTTGATGTCCCCCGTTTATTATTCATTAAAACCTTTGGTCTCTATCTTGCAGCCCTTTTTTCAGAAGAATCAAATTCACCAACTAAAGCATAATCTAACCAATTTTAAAAAAAATATTCATGAACATTATAATTGAAATTAGCTTAACCAACTTAACACTAACATTAATATGAAGTGTGAAATTTTAGTTAAAGCTCTCAACATTAGATATATCTGATAAAATAAATTTCATTGATGTTCGAGTTCCATTAAAATGGACAATATTTGTACTTGGAGACATTTTAGTGTTACGCATAATACATTTTCTTTTTTGTCTTGCATCTCTTTTTTGGCATGAGTCACAATCACAGGATGCGCCTATATGCAAAAAATTTTGCGTTCCTGATCAGTACAAATATTTATAATTTGAGCATGTAAGCTTATTAAAATACTTTCTAAACCTTATCATTTGATACATGATGTATTTGACAACTACTTGGGCTTTAAAGAAGATTAGAACTGCTTGGTCCCGTGAACACATTATGCGAATCCTTGACAATGACTACAAATGAAAAATAGACTAATTAAATACAACCATAGTAAAAAGTCTATAGAAAAAGAAAATTTAATAATTTCATTAACTGACTATTAGAATTGCTTTATCCAGTTTAACTGTTTGGTATTATTTATTTTTTACCATTCACATGTCATAACACTTATACATGCTGACGATATGTTAGTTTCTTGGAAAATGGTTCTCTTTTTTTGTCTTGGAAACTCTTCTTCAAGTCCTGCACAAGTCAAAATTGTACAATTTGAAAACGACAAAGTTTACTACAATCCAAGATTAGGTGCTTGCAAATTAAAAAAATACTTCATAATAAAATAATTATTCTAACTTACCATTAGAAAAATCACTCAGCTGAGAACTTCTTTCCATTGTTTCCTTTAATAACTTGTTCTCCTTCATATTACTTTACAACTCGTCTTTAAGATAAAAAAGTAAACTAAAACTCAATTCTATTGTTTCCCAATGAACACCAAAGCCAAACAAACTATGAAACAGTTCAAAGCTGCAATAATTGTTCAGATTAAGCCGAAAAACTTGCAAATTGAAAGGATTGAACAACTCAGGTAGCTAAGTTTTTTTCTTACATAAAGAGCATATCATACCACTTGTTTGAAATTGTAGAACAATAAAATTACACCATTCAAAAATTCCTATGTATCCTATGAAACACATTACATTAAGTTTGTTTTCTTTAACTTTTCAAGAGGAAAAATGCAGCATTTAAGATATTTGAAAACACTGAGAATGGAGAAAATCACAAGGAATATAAAAATGAGAACTTTGAATCTAATAATGTTAAAGAAACAGGAAAAAGGAATAAATAATTGAATATTTAATATGAAGAAAAACCTTCAATACATAAATGACCTTGCTTGAAACTTGAGATTTAAGGCTCAGGACGTTGAAATATGAGAGCTTCATGAGTTTTTCAAGAATAAAACATCTGAAACGTTTTCTGCCTCTTCAAAACAGAGTATAGCTTCCGATGTCGAACTTTGAACTTATAAGTTGACAAAGGAGGCTTTCCCACGTTCTGGGGCAGAGAAATGAAAATAATGGGATGAGGTGCATGGGAGACAACTGCCGCAGGCTCTTGGATTTCTTTATTTTTTTAATTTAAAATAATAAGTATATGACAAATATACCCTCACATGCCCAACCTGCTGCACTAAATCCATGGAAAAAAAACAGGCACAAGACCTAGAGCGTTCACACAACGTGAAGGGGACGAAGCTTTCCCTATCTATGGTTTGAAGAACGGTAAAAGGGAAAGAACCATCCTCATCAACCGGGTGCATTCCTTCATAACAACCGATTGCTTTTTCTTGCTTCAGGTATGGTCAGACTTCCGTTGAATATTTCTTCTTCGCATTGTATTTAGGATTGGACTACTATTAGGATTTCTCCTTCGATTGGTACTTATCTTATATTCTACAATTTATTTTCCCCAATCCCTCTATTCTATTATGCAGGTACTATCTAGCTTTCCTGGATTTCTTTTGCACTGGTATGCATATTGTAGTTCGTTGATAATAACCTCAAAATATGGTTTAATTAGATACCCTGCTTCACCTGATAGTTTCCCACGAACACGCAGGGACCAAATACTATTTTTTTGTGCTGTGTATGGGATTTTTCCTTCATTTGATTTTGTTACTTATATTTTCAAATTGTTTGCGATTTTTTTTTATATTGTTGCATATATCTTGAGATTCTTCATTGATTTGAAATCTTTTCTTTTCATTTCATTAAAGGGAATCAGCTTTCAAATCCCTTCGATATCTTGTTTTCTTCGAACATGACCGTCTCACTTTTTCACAAATAAATACTATATACATTCTGGCTGCAATAGTTTATTATGAATCTCTAATATGTTTATTAATTAATGTAAAACACTGTTAGCGAATACTATTTTTTCTCCTCTTCTTATGGAACATGGAATGGGATTCCTCATTCGTTTGTTTTTGTGGCTTATATTTTCGGATTGTTTGTGTTGTTTTTTTTTTTATATTGGGGCTTATATTTTGGGATTCTTCATTGATTTGAGATATTTTCTTTTCATTTTATTAGGGTAAATCAATATCAAATCCCTTTGATATCCTGTTTTCTTGCAACATGAGTCTCTCGTTTTGTTCACAAAGAAATGCTCTACAGATTTTTATGAATCTATAATAAGTATATTAATTTAAATAATTTCTTTTTTTTGAACAAATTAACTTAAGGGTTCCATCTTATGTTATGAGGTGATTAAACTATTGCTCCGTGCAAGATTTCCTTTAAATTTAAAATAATGATTTCCTTTAGTGATTGACTTCTCTTAATTCGATTAACTTCTATGCGTGTGCATGGTCTTCATGTTATTTGGTATAGACCAAAGTTCTGAAAATTGAATCGGTCACTGAATCGGTCGAGGTACTAATTCAAGGTTTAATGGTAGAATCGTGGTAAAACCAAAATATAATTAAATATATATTTATATTTATATATAAATATAAATATATATTTATATATATAATTATATATACTAATAAAATAAATAAAAATTATAAAAATACAATATAAATCAATAATAAAATTATTTGAAATATAAAAAAATAATAACATAAAAACAAAAAAATATTACATTCATATAAGCAATACAACAAAATAATCTCATAAAGGCTTTTTCTCACTCAATAATTAAATTTTTATCCAAAAAAAAAGGGGCAAAAGTCATAAAAAGGAAAAAATGATAAAAATAAAATTAAGATAAAAGATAAAAATTAAATCCTATGCCAATTGATCTTATTTTTGTTAATCCATAATTCATAAATATGGCTGACAAATTTTAGCCCAACATCCATCAACTTTTTTTTTTCATCTATGTTTTATTTTATTTTCTTGTTTTCCTATCATCCCATATACTCTCCTCTTCCAGAATATTACACTACTCACAGCCGCGCACACACACACATCCTCCCAATTTTGCTCCTGCATTACACTTCCACACCAGCACCTACAAAAATCTTCACACACATGGGAGATCAGGGGCATTCAGTTATAAAAAGAAAGCTAAGAAATTGGAAGAGAGAGAATAAGAAGAAGGGAAGAGGGAGAGTGATACAGGAAAGGGGTAGAAAAAGTTTTTTGTTGTGTTGCTTATATGATAAAGCAAAAAAGCAAACAAGGTCGTTCTTCTTCCTCGTCTATTAAAATCAAATTAGACACTGGCTCTCGGATCTGCAAATCAGCAGAGCAAACACAATTCTACACAATACATGGAAATAGAATAAATAGAGAGAAAGGAAAGTGTCTATTCATTCCCCTCTTATCGTTGCTGTCATTAATGGGGTCACTTTTGTACCATGCGCTCTCGTCGACGGCATTGCTTTCACTTGATTTATACCACCTTGTTTGCTCCACCCGCACCTACCTCAAATCCCCTCATTCTTACTTTACGAAACCCTTCCACCCCTTCCCTCCTTCCCTTCTCTTTCTTCCTCTACCTCCTCTGCCACCCACTTCCGACCCAAAACGATGGCGTTTTGCTTTTTTTTTGTTTGTAAAATTAAGAGCAAAACGACTTCGTTTTGCTTAAAGAAGTTTTTAAAAAAAAAAGGTTCAGAATCGGTAACCGTACGGACCGATACCGGTTTGGCTGGTTCAACCGGTTTGAGACCGGTTCACTGGTTTTTGACCTCACCGGTTCTGGAAGGCCGCCCGAACCGATGAAAGAACCGGTTTCTGATTCGACCGGTTGAACTGGCTGGTTTAGTCTAATTTTTAGAACAGTGGTATAGACAGAATTGACAACATGGGGTAATTTGATTTTCCTAACACCAAAGAGTTAGGTAAATAAGGCAATAAACAGGTTAATGCAGCGAATTTCATCTGACATGGAGATAAATTTATATAAATTTTTATAAAATTCATAAAATTACAGGAAAGGTATTCTCATATTTTTATTCTTACTCAATAGATAACTAACCAAATATGGTTAGTAAGTAAACTTAACGTCATTTAATAGTGAAACTCGCTTCTGACATTAGTTAATAACTTGTTTACAAAAGTTAATAATAGATATTAGGCTGGTTGATAACAAAAGAAATATTTTAATAATCTTTCAGGTAATCAAATAACAAATTTCGTGGATTTTTAACTACAAGAAAGGTATTTTCATATTCTTATTCTTACTCAACAGATAACTAACTAATCATAATTAATAAATATAAGTAAAGTCATTTAAGAACGAAACTAGCTTTTGACCTTGGTTGATAATTTATTTACAAAAGTTGATAACAAATTCTAAGCTGATTGATAACTAACGTAATATAAATAAGTTGATAACAGATGATAGATTTTAATAATATTTCAGTTTTAACAAGTTCCATGGCCCATCATTTTGACCATACATTATTCTCATATTGCTATACTTTTACAATAATTTAATAATCAGAGTAATGCAATATTAAATATGTAAAGCAACTTATAAACAAATTCTGCAACTGACCTCTGCTGATAACTCCTTTAAGTCGATTGATAACTAATACAACATTGATTGATAGCAAAGGATAGATTTTAATAATGTTTCAGGTTCAACAAGTAGATAGTCCAACAATATAACCATGCATTATTCTTATATTTTCATTTTTTTACAAGAATTTACTAACTAAAAATGATTCATAAGTACATATAAGGTTAGTTAGAAGCGAAACCCAATACTGACCTTAGATGATACCTTTTATATAGATGTTGATAACCAATACAACAGTGGTTGATAACAAATGAAGGATTTTAATAACTTTTTAGGTAAGTAAATAGGAAATCCTCATAATTTTAACCATGTGTTATTCTTATATTCTCATTCTTATACAAGAATTTACTAACTAGTATTGATAACGAGTATATGTAAGGCAACTTAGAAGTAAAACTCAGTACTGGTCTTGGATGATAACTTGTTGGCATTGGTTGCTAACAAATAATCAAGAATATTTTAAAATAAATATTTGACATAAAAAAAATATTACACAAAAAATTAAAATATTATTTAAAAAAAATAATTATTATGACACAAAAAAAGAAAAAAAATTTAATTTTTTTATGTTAATTATTTACGAAGAATTTTAATTTATTTCATCAATAATTATATAAATTATATAAAATATTACTTAAGGAAGATTTTTCTTTCTTTTTTTTTGTCTTTGACTAGAGTACTCCTATAAACATTATTGTAACCCTCCGAGTTATGGGTAATAGTTAGTTAAAATCTTTTTCAAACTGACACATTTTTAAAGAAGTGTAATTCAAGAACTTCTTAGGGGATCATCATTCTAATTTTTCTCATGTTAATTATTTATAAAGAATTTTAGTTTGTTTTTTCAATGATTTTATAAATTATATGAAATATTACTTAGAGAAAGTTTTTTTTTTATCTTTGACTAGGATATTTCCACAGGTATTATTGTAAGATTAATCCTTTGGGTCGGTGATAGTAGTCAAATAAAGCATTATCCAAAATGAATCATTTTTAAAAAAGTATAATAAAATGATTTCTCAAAAAGTCATTAGTTTTAATATTATTCTCGTCTAAATATGTTTTACTAATTTTATACCATTTTTAGTCTAAAATTATTTTTTAAAAATTGTCAATAATATCAAATAATCAATAGCATTCTAAAATAAATATTTAGCACAACAAAAAGATAATTAAATTCAAACAGAAATTTATTAATTAATTAAAAATTTTATTAACATGTCATCTTAAGCTACATGTTAAGGAATAAAAAATAAAAATTTATTAAATATAAAATAAAAGTATTTAATGCTTTAAAATTTGAAAATATGTTTAATATTTTTTAAAAAATAATTAACATAATTTAATTAAAGATAATGAATTTTTTTATTTTTTAATATGTATTGATAAGACACATTTTGATAAAATCCATTAATTATATCATATAAATGTAAAGTTGACATAAAAGAAAGCCACATACATTACACAATTGGTCCCGTACTCAGCATTACTGTATGTCCGTACTCAACCCTTTGATCGGTGACTTGTTATATATGTCACACGAAAGGCTAAAATTTAAAAAAAAAAATTGAAACCGGGACTGACCTGTGATTACAGGTCATTTTCCAGTAGCATCCATACTCCAAAGTTGACATGGAGTATTGTCGCACGCTCCTATTTAGCTGCTGATTTATAATACTTTTGAACTATTGTGGAGTACGCTGTACGGCCCAAAGACTATGCACAAACGGCCCACCAGCGCAACTACTCTGTAGATTTAAATTTTCTATCTCTCTTTTCTATTTTCAATTCTGTTTTTTAATCAAATATTAATAAATTAATAAAAAAAATATTTATTTTTAATTAATATTTATTTTTTTAAAATATAAATATTTTTAAATTAAGTTGTTAATATTTAATTGAAAAGATATGATTAAAATAAAAAAAAGGAACAAGAAATTTGAATCCCTAATATATAATGGAGTGCTTAAATGTTAGTTTAATTAAAAGTTAGATTGAAATTGAACTAAAGTTGTCAATTTTAGTATGTGTGAGTTGAGATTATTATGATATTAGTAATTTATCCCACGCATTGCGTGAACATTTGTGTATTAAAAATTTTCAATTAATTTTTAATTAAATTGATGAATATTTTTATAATCATATGTTAGTTTATAATTTGAATATACAATTAATATATTTTTTTATTTTGATAGAAAACTAGTTTTTCATCCACACGATGCATGATATAAAAATATTTTTATATAATTATTAAATATATATAGATAATAAATTAAAAATAATAAATCTATTATAAATTTTTGTATAATGTATAAAAAAAATTCACAGAGAAAAAATTATATATATATATATATATATATTTAAAATATCATTATAAAAAATAATATGTATGAAACCTGACATAATATTTATAGAAAAAAATATCTTATATAGAATGTGACAAATTTCTTATTCGAATTGTTAGTATATTAATGGTTTTATGATGAAATATTACTTATATTTTTATTTAATTTTATAAATAAAAAATAAAAGAATATATTCAATTAGTATAATTTGAATTAAATGTTCATAATTTTGAGTATCAAAATAAAATTTTAATTTAGCTTTATAAATTTAAATGAGGATATAAATAATATTTCAATGTAAAATATTTATGAGCTAACTACTCGATTAATGAATTAATTAAATATTACAAAAGATAGTTTATATTATTTTTTTTATAAATACAATATATATTTATTTGTTAAATTTATTATAAAACATAATATATATTTAAATGCTACGTAAAAAAACACGTGTATTATAAAATTGAAATATTATAAATGACTTATTAATAAACTAATTATTCAATAAGATAATACGATAATCTCATTTAATTATTTTAAAATAATTATTTATTATTTTATAAAAAATAGAATAATCGTATATTGTAATTTATTACTATGAATCATTGAGTTTATGATCATAAAAAATAAAAAAATACGTTAAAAACAGTTTATATGTTTCTTGAATTTAAAAAAATACTAATACTCTAATACACATGAATATATAATAATGTGTATAAAATTATTTTAGAAAATATAAAGTGAAAATTGATTTAATTTTAAAATTATTTTTTAAAAAATATATAGTGAATTGATAAATATTTGTAATAAATTCAATAAATTTAAATGACAATAACATTTTTAATTGATGATGGTCAAAGCTTATCTTATTTATTAACAATAATTTTTATCTTCTATAAAAGATATTTTGGTTAGGAAAACTTACAGAAGTAATAATTCTTATAGATAAAAAAATTCAGATTTTTTAATTTTTGATTCTATTACATGCAAAATATCATATTATTCTTTCATAAATATCGTAAAATATTAATATTTTATTTAATTATGATATTACAAATGTTTTTTATACTCATGTTTTTTAAATAAATATTGATTATTATTAATATGAATGATTATAATCAAGGACTCTAATCAAATTAAATTTCTAAATAAATGTTAACTATAATTAATATTAAATGCATAATTTTGTATTATCATTAATACGAAAAAATGATATAATGCATTAAAGTATGTGAAATAACATCTATATTTGTCATAAAATATATTTAAGAAAATGTTCAGAATTGATTATAATTTTAAATTTAAATTTATAATATTTATAACTTATCATCTGTTTTATTAATGAAATCATATATATGATAAAATATATTTAAAGAAATATTTAAAACTGATTATAATTTGAAATTTTAAATTTTAATTAATTAGTTATCAAGATTTTATTATCAAGATTATTAGAATCAAAAAAACATTTAATTAGTTATTTCATATATTGTTTATTAATATGAAATTATTTTGTAAAATAGACTAATTAGTGAAAAATTTAAAATGTTGATAATTAAAGTATCAAATTAAAATCCTAAATATTTACTAGGACATTAATGATGTCAATGCTTATTGATAACAAAATAAAAATACTTTCTTGATGCTTAATAAAATACATTAATAATGATTCTTGAAACACTTTTTTAAATATTAATTTATATATCTTAAATAATGATAATTATTTAAAATTTTATCACTTTGAATTTGAATATATCTTGTATTAGAAATTAATTATGTAAATTTTGAAACAGTTATATAAATTATATCACTTTAAATTATTTTAACAGTAACATTAACTTTTTTAGATGTTAAATATTTCGTTGAGTAATTATATTTGATTAACAAATTTTATATTCATAATTGATTATAATTTAAAAATTTGAATTTTAATCAATCAATTATCAAGATTTTAATATAAAGATTGTCAAAATAAAAAATTATATTTAATTAGTTACTTCGTATATAATACATTAATGTATTATTATTTTAAAAAAAATGAGCAGATTAATTAAATATTTAAAATATTAATAATTAAGGTGTCAAATTACAATCTTAAATATTTATTGTATATATTATATATTGACTTATATTAAATTTTAATTTCAATTTTAAATAAATAATTTTGAATTAAAAATTTTAATCTTAAATATAATATCAAACATACTAATTACTCTTTGTTTTAATGAGAATTATTTAAAATTCCCATGCTGATTATTAATATAATGATTAAAGGAATACAAGTATTAAAAAAAATAAAATTGTAATTTTGAATTTTAATAGTGGTTAAATTAAAAATTATATTATTAGGCAACAAAAATTTGATGTTTCCTATTTTTATCACACTATTAAAGCAATTACTTATATGGTGTAAATTATAAAACTAATAAGAAAAACATCTCTAATTAATATTTATATTTGTTAGATGTAATAAATATTTAATTGACTAAAAATAAAAAAGAAAAAGAAGTAAGAGCTTGAAGAGAAATGATGAATTGAAAAGAATGAAAACAAAGAATGATTAATTAAAGTAACATAATAAAATTAATCTAAATGAATGCGAAGAATAAATATATGAAGAGAAGTATACAAAGTAATTATTCTTACAATAGTAATATCTAAACCAAAAACGTTAATCAAGTTTCAAAATTTAAAAAATAAAAAAATAAAAAAAATTTATATTTATAATTTGATTGAAAAGCGATAAGTATAAAGTAATCACAATTTTACTAAATTTAAATTTTTTTCAATCAAACATTAGGTGTTCATATAGGCTAAATAAATGGACAGGTGTCCATGTGACAGGCTATGGTAGGTGCCTTTCTATTCGACCTTTTCTTTATCTTTTTTCATTATTTTACATATTTAATTTTCTCGCAGTGATGCTCCCAAGGTTCCAGGGGTATCTAATTGGTCCATAGACTTTATGTAATATAAACGAACAAAAACCGAAGGTTGGCCTCGTACAAGTAAGTGCCAGGTTCCTAACTGCCTAGAGTGCCACGTCGTATATGAGTACGGGATTCGGACGGGGAATATTTTTTCGTATGTTATGTTCATATATTCATTTTTTCAAGCTGGCTACGTCGATATACGAATGGCAATGGGGTGAATCAGGGTAAGCTTTTTATTACCCATCCTCGCTCCAGTGTCTCTGATATTCCGTCCCGTTTCTCGCTTCATTATTCGTGGGATTTATATAAAAAAAGAAATTTTGTAAAAAAAATTAACAATAAATGACTTAACATATTAAATAACTATTTTTAAAACATTGCAATAGTCATCAAATTATTAAATATTATTATCCATATACATAATTAGGAATTATTAAAAAATGTCATCAACAAACTCCTTAAAAAGACAAAATCAACAAACAAACAATCTAAATATGAGCAATGCTTAATTTTCTAATTTTATTATATATTAATATTAAATAAATAGTCACGTAAGATAAAATCTAAATGATCATCGTTCGTCCAGCACAAAAAAATAAAATAACAACTACAATAACCAAACACATATTAGATTACTGTAATGCACTTGTAAAATACATTTATATTTGTATTATTTATATTTTTTAGTAATTAAAGTATTTTCTTGTTAAATCATTAAGTTAATTAAAATTATATTCTACCTTAAGTTAATCATTTAAAATTATTTTACCTTAAGTTAATTGAGTAATATTCTAATAGACATTTATATTTATATCATTTAGTTTTTTTTAATAATTTATGTATTTTCTTATCAAATCATTTAATTATAGCATCCTATCACAAGTGAATTGAGTGAAATGAGCTACTTTATCAGATATATTTATATTTGCACTGTTTATATTTTTAATAATCAAAGCATTTTTTGGGTTAAATTATTATTAGGATTTTACAATTCTACGTTAAGTTAATTGAGTTATATTCCTATACGATGTATTTGTATTTATATTTGTACTATTTAGATTTTTTTAATTAATTAAATAATTTTTATATTAAATTAATATATACTAGCAATACACTTAAATTAATTAAATATGATATTTCATGTTTTAAAAATAATTACATCTATAATTTTATATTATATTTTTTAGTGATTAAAGCATTTTCTCATTAAACTATTAACTACTATTCTACATTAGGTTAACCAGTTGTATTATAATAGGTATTTATATTTATACTATTTAGATTTTGTTAATAATTTAAGTATTTTCTTATTAAATCACTTATAACATCTTATAATAAGTGAATTGAGTGAAATGAATTACGTTATGTGATGTATTTGTATTTGTATCATTTATATTTTTTAATAATTAAAGCATTTTCTTGATCTATCATTATTAGGATTCTATCATTCTACCTTAAGTTAATTTAGTTATATAATTATATGATGTATTTGTATTTATACTCTTTTAATTTTTTATTAATCAAATAATTTATACATGCCTCGACCTCGTCCCGTACCAAAATATAAAACTTTGGGTAATACCCAAACTCGTATTGATAATTAATCAATCATTAATTTACCCATCCCAAACGGTCGGGACAAGGCAAATTGAGCTAAAATTGCCATCCCTACATGAATAATTATCTTCATTATTTCTAATTAACTATAGATGAATTATAATTGATGATTGAAAATACTTAAGAAGAATTCTTAAATACATTGAATATAATAATATATAATAATTTTTTATGTTATATTATTAAGTATATGTCACATGACTCATATGAATTATAATTTTTTATTATAATAATTAAAACTATATTTTTACTATTATTCATTGTTAATATTTAATATATAAATAATAGTAGATAACAATAATTACACTTTTTAAGTTTAAAATAAATAAATAATTTTTATACTTTTATTTAATAAAACATTTTAATTCTTATAATTTTTTTATCGATATCTATAATTTTATTTATTTAGATTTTAGTATATGAAAGATTAATACCTTAATAATTAAAAATTATAAAAATTAATTTTTTTTATAAAAAAAAGGATGAATACTTTAATAAATAAAAATTATATAAAGTAAAATTCAAATAAATAAAAATATAAAAATTAATATTTTAATAAGAATCAAAAAAATAAATAAAATTACAAGAATTAATGTTAAAATTTTTTTTAATTATAAAGATTAATTATTTATTTTTAATTAATTTTTTAACAAATTTAAATACAATAATTAAAGTGTGAGATAATAATAGCTCACGTAAGAAATCATGTGTTACGGGATGTGTTGTAGGTGTGTTTGAATTGGATTTTGCAAACTTAATTTTGGATGAACTTGATTTTGCAGACATAATTTTAGTTAGAAGTGAGTTTGCACTAAAGTGATTTATGTTTGAAAACTTTTATTTGAAAAGTAATTTTAGTAGAAACAATGTTGTTTGGATAAAATTAATCAAAATCACTTTTAAATATGTAATTACCAAAAAGGGTATAGTTTCATATTAATTTGTCCGTATTGTCTTTTTATTTTCTTTCTTTTACATTAGGTGTATTCATGAATGTTGTTATAACAATTTTTTGTTTTACTTCTAGACTATAGTGTTATTATTTAATTAAAAAAATGCATGGTATTTTAATTTTTCAAAATAATAGCCCTATTAAAAAATTACAATTTAAATGAAAATTTTCTGCAACACTTCATGGTTTATAGCTATTAAGAAATATTGTGTAGATAAGGAGGGCTTTTAATTTTATAGTAGCCCTTGTTATCTGTATTTATCTTATAATTTTATAGTTACCCTTTTCAAAATTTTGCAGCATAGAATTATATGTAAAAGTTACAGGTTTATACCCATTCAATTTTAGTTCATGCAACAAATTTTCATGCTTCATCTAGCAAAAGGGCTTTTTTCCGATTGGTTGCATGCTTGCATAAATGCATTGATCCTGCAGAATGTACTACAATGAGGGATAACGTGAATGCACTGCATTTATTATATGAATAATGTAATGAAACTAATTTTGATAAGTATTAAGGGGTTATAAGAGATCAATAGCATCTCACAGTGACAGCAGAACGGGTGAGATAGCACTCTTTATTCTTCCTGATATCATCTATTTTACATACAGAAAATGGAAGAGTATGTTGTTTACTTGTTATTCACGATAAACATGATACATATGTGATGTCAGTTCTAGCTATTTCATGATAAGCCTCCAAAACTAAACACATGAAATGGAAATGAAGAATGTTCATAAGATTGAAGAATAAAAAGTTGACCTTTATGATATCTGAATTTGATTAAGAAAATGGGTCAATCATGTGCCTCACAGATTTGCAATCACCACCAGCAAATGTTATCACCTGAAGCAATAAGGTAGAAGATGAAACTTACAGCAGGCCTCATAGGTAAATATCGATTTCCAAGGAGATAGAAACAAAAAAAAAAGAAGTTCAAAAAAAAAAATAGAAGTTACAAATTGTAAAGCCAGAGTGATTAGGTATCAAAATTAACTACTCTGTGAATACCAAGTGAAAAGAATAATGTGAATCCTTGTCCCAAAACTGTCCAATAGACAGCTTCTGGAATAAGGCATACTGACTATCAGAAATCATTTTCTTACAGGGAGGGAGGGACCACAAGCTAAGATGGGAGAATCAGGCAATCAAAAATTTCAAAACCAGAAGAGAGAATCACGCAACTACAAATTTCAGAAACAGAGCAATTACCCAGCAAACCAAAAATCTGCAGAAAGATTCAAATCTCATAACAGGAAAGACCTGAGAGCTGAAAGAAGGAGCATGAGCTGGAGCTGGAGCTGGAGCTGGGGTTGGGAGAGACTGCGAGCTGGAAGAGAGTGTAAGAGAGAGCTGGAATAGTACCTAGCTAGAACACCACGCAACTAGAACAGAGCTTTCATAATTATTTGGACACTGAAAGAGTGAGCACAATGAAGAGAAGCCAAGGTTATAATGGGAAGATGGATTGTTAGAGGCTTAGAGCATAAATTTTTGCCATAAAATTCACCAACGCTGGCGCTCACGAACGCAGAAGCTACATTATTCTACTTTACGAAAACCCTGGTTTCAGCCCAAAAGGGCGCTGGAGAGGATTCAACGCAATATTTACCAAACACCAGAAATTGAGCCAGAAGCCCGTTTAACCAAGTTAAACGCACGTTTGAGCTGGACAAAAAACACGCACTAACTAAATTTGTCATATCCTGCGCACTGAGATGAGACACTGTATCCTTCCTAAGGCCAAAACGCAGTTTAACGGAAAACCAGAACCTAGATAGCTAGAAATCAATTAATAAAAAAATAAAAAAAATACAAACCACTGAGAAATGCCAATTTTAAACGCGTCAATTGATTAAGAAAAAATATTATTTTTATACTTTAATTTTATATTTTTTTACATATATTTATCTTAAATAGTAATAAAAAATAAAAAAATTAATTTTTTTACTTTGTTTTTTATTTTTTTTACTATAGAAAGTAAGTATAGTATAAAAGTGTAAAGTTACGGTGTAAAATAGTCGCTGATTAATTCGTGCACGATTCAACTTAAATAATTAGAGTGGGGGCAACGCTGCTATCCCCCACAATTACTTATTTAAATCCCTAGATGCTCCCGATATTTTCTGACTGCAACTTCACGAGCTCAACCTCATCAGCATCTTTCTCTTGCTTTCTCTTTCCCTCCCTCTCTTTACAGTTACATTCGTATTTCATTGCTTCTTTTAAAGCAGATCTCGTATTCAGTCTTCCGCGCTTCATTTCCTCGTTCTCTCCGATCGCTCCATGGATTCCGATTCTCAGCTTCCCGGCGGGAACTGCGATTCTCTCCGTGGAGTTCGCGTCTGTGCTGCATTCGTCCTCCAACCTTGGCTTCGTTGTTTCGCTGCTCGCACGGCTTCCGCGTGTTGTCGAATTCGCTTTCAGGGAACCAGTTGCGGCGGTTTCTGTTGCGGCTTAGAAAGGCGAGGAGGTTTCATCTTCTGAATCCGTTTCGTTGCTGAGAAACTGCGGGAAAAAAGAAAGGTATAAACAGCTAAAGAAAACTGGTAATCTTGTTACACCGACATTGCCGCCGTAACTATTGTAAGATTTTTCATTTTTCTCGTTGTTCAGATGCTTTCCAGCGAATAGAAGAATTGTTTTAGTTTGTTTTTAACATCGACGTTGTATTATGTGCTGCTTCTCGTGTTGTAAACTTAGCTCTCTATTTTCATATTATTCAGGTTCTTTGAGACAGTGTTTACGGGAACAGTGGACCACTTTGGACGGAGATGAGCGTTTGGATGTCAGGTAACTAAAAAAGTACCAGGACTGTATAATGTGTGTATATACTTGTTTAGTTCGAGTTTTTTTTTTTTGTTTTTCTATTTTCTTTTGCCAATTTAGTACAGTCTTCAGTACTTTGTTGTTGGTTCGTGAAACGTAAACTTTACCCTGTCGAATGACCTTACTTTTGTTCCCTCTCTTGTTGCGATTTTGTTTTTCTCACCGAGATGTGAATCATGTCGGGGAACACTCCTTTTGGTATCCCTCGAGGTACTATAATTAAAGACCTTTAGTTATAGATTTTAGGGTAAAAATCAAATAACACCCCAGTTTGTGCTTTGCTCAATGTGGTTTGTTCTATCTGGTAATGTGCATATTGCCTCTTTGTGCTATTTTTTGTCAAATATTCAAGCGAAAAGGGGTAATATGCTAATGAATTAAAGCCATAGGGGTACAGGTAATACTTCGTGTATAACTATTAGATAGACAATAAAGGGAGGCAACTAATGTAAGAGCCATTAGATTTCATGTAGGTTTATGCTGAAAAGTGTTTATGTGACCGATGCAGAGGTAAATTTAATGGTACAGAATCTCTCTTGCAATTCACGAGTCTAATCTAATTTGTTACAAAGTTAATTGACGGAAAATAGCTTAGAATAGCCATTTGCTAATGGAACAAACCATGGGGGGTATTTGATTGATATGTACTCAGATTTTATCTGGGCTTCCTTTCCTTAAACAATGACATTAAAGTATAGTTTTATTGTTTGTTTGTAATTGACTTTATTTAAGTGAAATATGTGGTCTTTTTTAGTTTTGAGGCAAAGAAATGGCAATGGTGAAGTATTTTAGGCTTTCAATTTAGTTTTAGTTTTATTATTTTTTATGGCAAAATTTGGGATGTAGGAAAATGGGTTTGTACATGTGCATGAATTGTTTTGTTTCCACATTCTTGGTGTGTTACTTTTGGGTTTCTGAAGTTGAATTTAATATAAGACAATATAGTGCAATATTGACATATTGTTATTCATATTTCCAATTTCAATTTTATAGTAATTTTGTTCTTTTTTACATTTTTGTTTTTGAGATAGAATTTTCATTGTTATTGAATATAGTTTGATATTTCCTCAACTTAGAGGATTTTGACCTTTTTTTTTTGTTTATTTTTGTTAGAATCTATCAGGATTATATACATAATTAGGATTATATTGTATATGTCCAAATACTTTGTATGTATAGTAGTAGGAATCTTCTCTAGGATTATATTGTATATGTCTAAATACATTGTATATATAGTAGTAGGAATCTTCACTGATTTATTGTAATTAGGCCTTGATTATAGTTTTATATTTATTATGTAAATAATATAAATAGGTTGCTCCATGGTGTATTAGAACGCATGGTTTTACACAAACTCATATCTCTCTCTTTTTCTCTAATTCAACAATTTTGATGTGGGGAAAATGGTTTGAATCTGAGATGGAACAAGTCAACCTACAAAGCTTGTCCCCGTGTTTGGAAAAAGCATAGGTTTAACCAAAATCACATGAATCTTTTAATATGCCTTGACCTACTTATTTGGAATAATATGCATACAAACAGCTTAAGGCTGTTATACTTAGCATCTCTGGGAATGGTTTCATGTCAGGATAATAATGTCAGCTAATCCCATTTATAATTTGCACGAAACTGGTGTGAGCAGCGGAGGGTATATTTTGATTCAACACAATAGGTACGTGTTGAAAATGCGGGTGGTGTAGGACAATAATAATTATTTTCCCTACTGCATGCAGAGTTTTAGGGTTTCAAACAGAGGCTATACCATTCAGGGTTGTATGAGAGAGGAGCATAGCTTGCATGTTAATTTGGCTATGATTGCTGAAGGATTTGAAGGCAAGAACTTGCTGATTTTGAGAAGATATTGGTGGAGATTTTTGGCTAGAAGCAAGAGCCAATATTTTTAAAGAGATGTTTTGTAGACAAATAATGACCGATGGCTAGGGCAAACATGGTGGTTTTGATGGAAAAATGGTGTATTTTAGGATTGTAAAAGCTACTGAAGGGGTGAGTTCAAAATGAGCAATATTTAATAGTCTATTATTTATATGCTTGAACCATTAAAACAACTACCTATAAACATGAATCATATTGCCTATGGTTCATTGAAATTCAGAAAATGAAATGGTTGAGTTGATGAACCACCATGGATGTTTATTCTGATGCCAGAAAGTTTTCTTTGACATTAAGACTTATGAGACAAATAAGTTTAGCCTTTGGCCTCTTAATAGGGTGATTGAATCTTCCCTAACAAGTTGTGATGTGCCACCAAGAGGTTAATTGTGCATCCTCCCTCTCACACTTCTTCTTGGTGCTTTTGATTAATTTTTGCTTAAAAAATGATTCTACAGTCAGTTGGTAATTTCAGAAATAATATATGGTCTAAAGTAATTAAATGCATATGTAAATACTCTAGTATATGAAAGCACATTGATAACCTATTAGGCTGTGGTTTCAGTTTTCATGATTTTTACTGATTTTCTTGTGACAATTTACATAGGGGATATGATAAAATATTGAATATTTTTTAATCATAAAATAAAAGTTCAAAGTTGAAACTTGCCAGTGAGTTGACCTGTTTTTGTAGAATGGTTGACTTAGTTCTCATGCATGATTCATTGCATTTCAATTTTTGAAATGCTAGATCACTTGACAATGGTCAGATTAGCAGTTGATGATATTTTTATTAATCATAGAAATGTGTCGGTAAAATGTGCTTTGGCTCACACCTGCTCATTTCATTTTGGGTTATTTTAAGATGAAAATTCTTTTATTTAGGTGTGGGTCATGAGATCAGACATAATAGCATTAGATCTTTTTTCTTTTTTTTTTTAAATAAAAAATTAAACTTAAATTCCTAAGCTGGAATTGCATCTCTTGTGCTACATTTAGTACTTCTTAATGCATAATAAAAAAAATAGCGTTCATAATTTGGAATTTACAAATCTCAAGGTATATGGTGTACTGACAATTATTCATTAATGAGTTTTCACTTCCTTAACCTTGCACCATGGTGGTATTTTTTTTTTGGGGTGCCATTCTCTTTTACACATCCTTACTTTGAGACTGTCTTCGTCCGCTTTTATTGAGCCACTTTAGTTTGCTGATTTCTTTTCAGTTTCCTTTTTACGAGGTTCTTATCCTCCCCTTGTTATACTTTCTCTCCTATCTTTAAAATATTCTTTTTTTTTTATGAATAAAAAAGATATCCTTCTTGTATGAGGCACCCAAAAAAAAGTGAATACCCACTAAGTACATCAATATAGAAGAGCTCTCCAATTTCTCTGAATAAGAATCTTGTAGAGGAACCATGTGTTGAAGATGAATAAACTGAGGCCATAAATATGTTAAGGGAATTTTCATGATGGAATTCGTATCACATAAATTGTGTATGATGTGATTACGTATATAGTTCCTATTTCTAACCAAGTTCTAGTGTAAAATATCTTTAAAGTGTGTTTCTATGTATAGGGGCATGACTGGCATTTGAACACCTTACTTTGTATTTATAATTCTCCACTTCTTTCAAGCCCTCTCTTCAGTGAATTTTGCTTGTTAATAACTGTTGAGTTAGAGGAAAAAGAGAGATAAGAGTTTGTGTGAAACCGTGTATCTCAATACATTACGAAACAACTTATTTATATTATTTACACAATAAATACAAAAATATAATCAAGGCCTAATTACAGGGAACTAAATCAGAGAAGATTCCTACTGCTGTACATACAATGTATCTGGACATATACAATATAACCCTAATTATGTACATAATCCTGAGAGATTCTAACATGATTTTAACAGATTCTAACACTCTCCCTCAAACTGGAGCATATAGATCATATGTTCCAAGCTTGTTGCAAATATAACTCATCCGAGGACCTCGTAGGGATTTGGTGAAAATATCAGCTAATTGATCATTTGAATTCACAAAGCTTGTAGTGATGTCACCTGATAGGATATTTTCCCTAATAAGATGACAATATTTCTCAATGTGTTTGGTTCTCTTATGGAAAACTGGATTAGATGCAATATGCAGTGCAGCTTGATTATCACATATGAGTTGCATTTGTATCGTCTCCCCAAACTGAAGTTCTTTGAGGACTTGTTTCAACCGTATCAGTTCACAAGTAGCTGAGGCCATGGCTCGGTATTCTGCTTCTGCACTAGATTTTGCAACTACATTCTGTTTCTTACTCTTCCAAGATATTAGATTGCCTTCGATGAATACACAGTATCCTGAAGTAGATCGCCTATCAGTGGGAGAGCCTACCCAATTTGCATCAGAGTATCCAACAATCTGTGCATGTCCTTTATCTTCATAAATGAGGCCTTTTCCTGGAGCTCAATGTATTTTAGAATACGAATTACTGCATCCTAATTACCCTCACAAGGAGAGTTCAAGAACTGGCTAACCACACTAACTGCAAAGGAGATGTCTGGATGGGTAACCGTGAGGTAATTCAATTTCCCTACCAATCTCCTATATCTTCCTGGATTTGATAGAGGCTCCCCCTGATCTGGTGGAAGTTTGACATTTGGATCCATAGGAGTGTCAATAGGTTTGGCATTCATTAAGCCTGTTTCTTCAAGGATGTCTATAGCATACTTCCTCTATGAAATTATGATTCTATTCTTGGATTGTGCCACCTTAATGCCTAGAAAATACCTGAGTTTACCAAGGTTTTTGGTCTGAAAGTGATGACAGAGATGTTGTTTTTACCTGTTAAATGCCATGGTGATCACTTTCCGTGATAACAATATCATCAACATACACAATTAAATAAATGCAGCCTTGGGTAGTGTGATGGTAGAACACAGAGTGATCGACTTCGCTCCGAATCATACCAAACTGTTGTACTACAGTACACAATCGATCAAGCTCGAAGAGACTGTTTAATTCCATACAAGGATTTGTGAAGGCAGCAAACTAGGCTAGAAGACTCCCCCTGAGCAACAAACCCAGGAGGTTGCTCCATATATACCTCTTCTTCGAGATCAACATGAAGGAAATCATTTTTTATGTCAAGCTGATGAAAAGGCTAGTGGCGAATTGCAGCCATGGAAAGAAAAAGGGGAACAGAAGCCATTTTAGCCATTGGGGAGAAAGTGTCCCCATAATCTAAACCAAAAATCTATGTGTATCCTTTAGCGATCAGACGAGCTTTGAGGCAATCAATTTTACCATCAGGATCAACCTTGACTTTATAGATCCATCGACAGCCAACAAGAGATTTCCCGGGAGGCAGAGGAACCAATTCCCAGGTACCACTGCTCTGAAGTGCACTCATTTCATCTAGCATTGCTTGTTTCTATCCAGTATATGATAGAGCTTCATATGAAGATTTTGGGATAGACACAGAAGACAAGGAAGAAAGACAAGTATAATGCATAGAATACAAACGGTGATAACTCAAAGTAATCTAATGAGGTGAGGGGTTATGAGTAGAACGTATACCTTTGCGGAGAGCAATGGGAAGGTCAACTTCAAGAAGCAGTGCTGAAGTTGGTAAAGGAGCTGGTGTTGGGGAAGAGTCCTCAATGATCTCATGAGCAGTTTCTGGAGGAGGTAAGGGCTCCATAAGAGGACGAGGTCGACATTGATATATCCGGTAGGTCTGTTCAGAAGGTGGTGGTGCCTCAACAGGTGGTGTCTGATGTGTGTTGGATTCAACATGAGTAGGAAATGATGGAATGGGTAGGATAGCAGAAATGGGTTTAGGAGATGATTGTGTGGACTTAAAGAATGGGATAGGCTCAAAGAAGGCAACATCAACTGATATAGAGTAACGCTGGAGAGTAGGTGAAAAACAAAGATAACCCTTTTGGGACCGAGTGTAACCGAGGAAAACACATTTAATGGATTGAGAAAAAAGTTTGTCAAGTCCCGGAGCGAGATTATGAATAAAACAAGTAGACCCAAAGATACGAGGTGGAAGAGTATGAGTAGGGTCATGAGGGAACAAGACAGTATGAAGAACTTTGTTATCAATAACAGATGAAGGTATGCGATTAATAAGATAATAGGCAGTAAGAACATCATCGCCCCAAAAACGAAAGGAAACCTTACCATAAAGCAAAAGGGTCCGAGCGGTTTCAATTATGTGTCTGTTGTTGCATTCAGCAACCCCATTTTGTTGAGGGGTATGAGTACAAGATGTTTGGTGAAGAATGCCTTTAGAAGCCATAAGGGATTGAAATGGGCGAGATAAATATTCACGAGCATTATCACTGCGCAAAGTACGAATGGAAACACCAAATTGATTGTTTATTTCGTGATAAAAATTATGGAATATGGAAAAACAACTCAGACCTGTTTTGCATAAAAAAATAACCAAGTACATCTAGAATAATCATCAATAAAGGTGACAAAATACGTGGACCCAAAAGTAGAAATAGTACGACAGGACCCCAAACATCAGAATGAACAAAAGTAAAAGGAGACGAAGCTCGACTAAAGACTTTATCAGGGAACACGAACTACGTGTGTGTTTCCCTAGTTGACGTGACTCACAAGGAAGACTCAATAACTTGGAGAGACTCGGCACCATCCGTGGCACCATCCGTTGAAGCTTGACAAGGCTAGGATGATTCAACTAAGCATGAATATGGAGAAGGGAATCCGTAGCGGAACAAACACAAGACGGGTGGGAAAGTCGATAAAGACCACATGGGACTCACATTCGGCGCCAATCATCCGTCCCGAACTTCGGTCCTATAAAATGACAGAGTCCTTAGTAAAGGTAACCATACAGTCTAAAGAACGAGTTAAATGACTAATAGAAAGCAAATTAAAGGAGCACCCAGGAACAAAAAGAACTAAATCAACAGACAAAGAAGGAAGGGGAACGAGCAGTGTCTATCCCTTGGGATTGTGTTTGGGAACCATTAGTTAAGGTAACAGTAGGTAAATAACCAGAAGTGGATAATTTGGAGAAAAGGGTCTTATTACCAAAGATGTGATCGGAAGCACCAGAATCAAGGACCCAAGGGCCAAGGGATGGTGACTGAGATATACAAGCAAATGAATTACCAGTGTGCACAACCGAGGCAGTGGAACCCGAGGACTGACGTTCTTCAAACCATTTCAGAAAATCTGCATAGTCAGCTGGAGTAGCCTTAGGAGGTGCTGATGTCTCAGGTGTATTTGTAGGAGTCGTCTGAGCAACATTAGCAATCTGTGGTGGGCGGCCATGTAGAGTCCAACACTTATCAATGGTGTGGCCTAAGCAATGATAGTGATCACATTAGGACGTGGTTTAGAACTAAAGCGTTCGCCACGACCACGACCACGATCGCTGTCCTGAGAAACAAGTGCAGATGTATCACCAACAGTAGGAGTAGCCAGCTTGGTCAGAAGTGTGCTTAGCAGAAAACTCGGAGCAAGGTAGACCATGTCGTAGACAGAGTAGGGACAGTAGATGAACCCAAAATCTAATCACGGTTTGTGAAGTACTCCTGTGGTAAAACCATAGAGAGCAAGAAGCATGAAGAAGGTGCTGTGTTGCTCAAGTTCCTTAACATGAGTCTCTGTTGGTGATAACAACTCATTAAAATCATAGAGTGCCCCATAAACCTTACCCAAATAGGTAGACATAGAGCCATCAAACTTCCTGGGGGCAATGACACTCATAAGGTCATGACAGAGACCAATAAAGCAGCTGCATGTCATTGGTGTAAAAAACCTTGGCTTGTTTCCAAACAGATTCACAGGTAACACGAGCACGAAAAATCTTGCTTGAGGGAGGGATGAATTGTGGATTTAATCACACTGCACAACTGGGCATCGATCTTCTTCCACTTTGGACATTTAGTCGCAGGCACAAAATCAACTTTTGTGGAAAGATAGTTGGTGTATCCTTGACAAGTCAGCCATAACTTGATGTAAGATACCTAAGTATCATAGTTACTACCATCCAATCTTTTCGTAGAAAGAGGGGCACTGACAAAATTTGTGAAAACAGGTGTGTCCGCCTTCGGAGCATCTGTGGGGCTAGAAAAAGCCATGGATCAGAAGACAAGATGCTAAAAAACGAAAAATAGAAGTACCTATAACGGAATCTGAGTAGATGGGTCACGACACAGGCGACGAACTAGCCAGGAAGTGGTCGGATCAGACTAGGATCATCACGTTGATGCCAGCGTCGGAAACGGAGGCCGGAAAAGGCCCGGCACGTGCCTAGGAATAGGGATGCGCTTGAACTAATGTGCAGCTTTGTCGGGGGGTGCGTGGAGTTGTGTCCGGCGGCCGTTGGGGCTGGGCTTCGGTGGGCTGGCCGGTCAGAGGTAGAGGAGTCGTCCAGTGGGGTTGTCGGAAAAAGTCACTGGACGGCTGTGGTCGGCGGCAGAATAGGAGAAACATGCTAGAAAGGCCACGGGACAAAGGAAAATTGGCAAACCAGAGTGAAGACATGGTTTGCTGGAAAATTTTTTCTCACCGGAGGACAGTGGGTCCACCGGGCATGCATGGTTATTAGAATTACCTTTCTTTTAGGCTCTAGATACTATGTTGAGTTAGAGGAAAAAGAGAGATAAGAGTTTGTGTGAAACTGGGTATCTTAATACATCACGTAGCAGCCTATTTATATTATTTACACAATGAACACAAAACTATAATCAAGGCCTAATTATAGGGAACTAAATCAGAGAAGATTCCTACTGCTCTACATACAATGTATCTGGACATATACAACATAACCCTAATTATGTACATAATCCTAAGAGATTCTAACATGATTCTAACAGATTCTAACAATAACTTTTTATTTTTTCCTTGAAAATTAGCATCTTAACAGTTTATGTATTCCTTTTGTTCTTGATCAAAATCTGGTGGTGTACTGATTGTTTGCAATGCAAACCATTTCTGTAATGGCCATTGATATGAGCCTGTTAGAAACTGAAATATTATTTATGGAACCATGGAGCTTACAGTCGAGGTCTACCTCTGTGATTCCCTTAAAACATAAAAGAAAAACTATACCACAGGTCATTCGAGAGACCTGCAACCTCCCCACCCCAAAGGGTCCCAAAAGCTTACTTACTAATTGCCTATCCCCTTCTCTTCTCTCCACCTCCTCTCTTAACTGACAGCCTCTTTCCTCTCCTTTTGCCAACTCAGCATTCTGGTAAGATTTAGTGAATAGCAATGACTATATAGTGTTATAATTTTGGGATAGCAATGATTGCTTTCTCATTAATTCAACATCTTGCTAATATGATGTAACTGTTGTGGTGGTAATTTATTCCTTATGGGTCATTGCTCATTTGTTTGATTGTAGATTGTATTGACGGATTTAGTTATGCTTAGCCATGACTGTAAGGGTCAATTTTAAAATGCAAGTTTCATGGTAAAGCAGTGACTTTTCTTTTCATTTCGGTAAAAGTCAGTGAGTTGCATATAGTTTTGTGCCATATATAATATGTTTGTATTACCCTCTGATAAAGGCTCGGGAGCCTAAGGTGTACATAAGGAAAAATTCAAGAGGAGCAGGGGATTAGACCCGTGCACCCATCAACTGTGAGCTAGTAACTAACTCCCCTCTTCACAGTTGAGAGCTGTTTCTCGCGTGAACCGAGGATGGGGAGGGAAGTGTGACTTGGTTATCAGATTCATACTTAAGGGCTGTGCAGTGGAAAGGGGAGGCAGGAAGAGAGTAAGAAAGGAATTGGGAGGAGAGAACCAGGCACTCTCGAAATTGCTTGGGCTATCTACAGATTTCTTCCTTATACATTTCTGTAACAGATTGTAACGTACCTATGCGCCTCTGCTCTGATATCCCACTGATAGCAGAGCATTTGAGGAGATAAAACTCCAATTCTCATTCAAAATCTCAGAATTCTGGTCCAGTTCTATCAACTGGTATCAGAGCTCCCAATTTGGGAGCTGTGAAATGGTTAATACTAGGATGGAAGCCAGGATTGAGGCACTGGAACGAGGAATGAACATGGTGGAGGATCTAAGAGTACAGTTTGCGCAATGTAGGAAGGAAGCAATTGATGAGAGGCAGGCGAGGGAGGCTCGGGAGAGGCAGAACGAAGAGCAAGAGTTGATGCGATTCCTTCGAGGAAGGACGCCGGAAACCACGAGGAGACCAGAGATGCACCTCGACGAGACGGAGACACCGAGCGAACATACGGCACACCCAGAGCATTGAACCAGGATGATCGGACGAGACGCATGGAACTACCCCTGTTCTCAGGTGAAGACGCATATGGGTGGCTTAATCGGGTGGAGAGATACTTCCACATCAACTCCATGTCCGACAGAGAAAGGATACAGGTGATGATACTGGCTTTGGAAGGGAGAGCGCTCAACTGGTATCAATGGTGGGAGGCTCGGACGGTAGAAGTAACCTGGGCAAGGTTCAGGGAGGCTGTTCTCTGGCATTTTCAACCAGCCCTGGCGGGAAATCCATTCGAAAGCCTGCTGGGACTACGACAGACAGGCACAGTAGGGAAATTTCGAGAAAACTTTGAGTTGATCTCCGGACCCTTGAGGCATGCTGATGAGGAGGTATTGAGAGGAGTGTTCTTAAATGACCTAAAGGAGGAAAAAAGGGTGGAATTAAAACTCTATAGATTGAATTCACTAACTGATCTGATGGATCAAGCCCTGCTGATTGAAGAAAAAAACTGGGCGTGCGGGAAGCTTAATTCAGCTAGAGGGAAGGTATTAAGCTGGAATTCTAAACCAGCTCAATCATCTAAAACCAAGTTGGTGGATTTGGGGGGAAAACATAGTATTGAAGGACACAAAGGAGGAACTAGGGTGGCTACAGCCAATTCTAAGGCTGTGTCTCTAGGTAGTAATACTGGAGATAAGGCAGCAGGGGAGGGAAGAGGAGGTAGTAGAAGGGGAGGGTCCAGGAGGCTATCAGATGTTGAATATCAAGATAGAATGAAGAAGGGTCTGTGTTTTTTGGTGTGATGAAAAAATATAGCCTAGAACATGTGTGCAAAAATAAGTAATTCCACCTGCTGCTCATTGAAACTCCAAATGAGGAGGAGATGGAAATGGAACAGGAGCAAGAGCAAGCTGTCGAGGAGGATCGGGCATTGCAACTCTCCATGCATAGCATAATAGGTATGACATCCAAGAAATCTCTCAAACTCTGGGGAGAAATAGGAGGAAAGGAGGTAGTGGTTCTTGTGGACTGCGGGGCCTCTAACAACTTCATAGTAAAAGGAGTGGTTCAGGAGCTTCATCTTCCTATTTTAGATACTCCTGAATACCTTGTGGAGGTAGGAGATGGACATAAGGTGAGAAGCAAGGGAGTTTGCAGGGGAATCGTGCTACAGATGAAAGGAGTGAAAGTCGTTCAGGATTTCTATTTGTTTGAACTAGGTGGGGCGGACGTGGTACTTGGGATGGATTGGTTGGAAAGCCTAGGAGAGATAAGGGCCAATTTTAAAGACTTGACACGAAAATTAGAGGTGGCTCAAGGGTAGGTGACAATTAGGGGAGAGTCGTCCCTCTGTAAATCTCTAGCTTCCTTAAGAGCAATGATTAAGGTTCTGCAGGATGAGGGAGAAAGGTACTATGTGGAGTACAAAGGCATCACTACTGAACAACAGACAGACAACTCCCCCTGGGCAGAATTGCAGGATTTGTTAACTAGGTTCGAGGATCTATTCCTTGATCCACAAGGGCTACCACTAGAGAGGAAGCAAGATCATGCCATCAACCTAAAGGATGGAGCGCAAATTCCGAACTTAAAGCCTTACAGGTACCCTCACTACCAGAAAAATGAATTAGAGAAAATTGTGGATGAAATGTCAAAGGCTGGAATCATTAGGCCTAGCAATAGCCCATATTCTAGCCCTGTTATTCTGGTAAGAAAGAAAGACGGGGATGGCGCTTTTGTGTCGACTATAGAGCACTAAACAATATCACTATACCTAGCAAGTTTCCTATTCCAGTCATAGATGAGGTATTGGACGAGTCAGGAGGGGCAGAAGTGTTTTCCAAACTAGATTTGAAGTCTGGATATCATCAGATTAGAATAAGGAAAGAAGACATTCCAAAAACAACTTTTAGAACACATGCTGGGCACACTGAGTTTTTGGTCATGCCGTTTGGGTTATCTAACACCCCTTCTACCTTTCAATCACTTACGAATGAAGTATTGAAGCACTTCCTAAGGAAGTTTGTGCTGGTTTTCTTTGATAACATCCTAATTTATAGTAAGGATAAGTCATCTCACTTGGAGCATCTTAAACTGGTGTTACAGCAACTACATGAGCAACGATTGTTTGTGAATAAGAAGTGTGCTTTCGGGCACCCACAGATAGAATATTTGGGCCACTTAATTTCTCATGAAGGGGTGGCAACTGATTCAAAGAAAGTGAAAGTGATGCAAACTTGACCTATTCCTACTGATGTCAAAAGCCTGAGAGGATTCTTTGGTCTCACTGGTTACTACAAAAAATTTATCAAGGATTACAGGAAAATTGCTACGACCATTGACTAATCTCCTCAAGAAGGATAATTTTTATTGGGGAATGGAAGCTCAACTTGCATTTGAACATTTAAAATCCGCCATGACAAGTATGCTAGTGTTAGCAGTCCCTGATTCTCCAAAACATTCACTATAAAGACTGATGCGTCTAGCACAAGAATTGGGACAGTATTGATGCAGGAAGGTAGGCTGGTGGCTTATATAAGCCAAGGTTTATCCGAGAGAGCTCAAGCTAAGTCAGTATATGAGCGAGAACTCATGGCAGTTGTGTTTGCTATTCAAAAATGGTGTCATTACTTCATGGGCCACTATTTCATCATTCATACTGATCAAAGAAGCCTCAAGTTTCTCGCAGAACAAAAACTAATGGGAGAAGAACAGCATAAGTGGATTTCCAAGCTCATTGGTTTTGATTTCGAAATCCAATATAAGCCAAGAACAGATAACAAGGTAGCAGATGCCCTATCTCGCATGTTGCAATATGCGGCCATTTCCACGGTTCATTTTCATGGTTTAGACAACCTGGTAGAGGAAGTTCAAGCTGATCCCAAGTTGGGTCAGATTATACAAGAGGTTTACTTCAATCTGATTCTCATCCTGGATACCAAATTAAAGGGAGCCAACTATTGTATAACTTGAGAATGATTTGTGAATTGCTTAAGAAAAATTCCTTAACAGATGTATATTTATATACATAGGTCAGCTAATTACAATCCCTAAATCAAAAGGTTACAATCCCTAAATTAAAGGCAACAAATCAGAAATACAATCAAATCAGATCCTACAAATCCTAATTACTAATAATTACATATTATGCAAATAAGATAATATCAACAGAATATCAACACTCCCCCTCAAGCTGGTACATATATGTCATATGCATCAAGCTTGTTACATATATATGTTACCCTCGGACCCTGAAGAGACTTGGTGAAAATATCAGCTTGTTGATCACTAGAATTCACAAATGAGGTAGTTATTTTTCCGAAGAGGATCTTTTCACGAATAAAATGACAATCAATCTCTATATGTTTAGTTCGCTCATGAAAGACTGGGTTGGAGGCAATGTGCATGGCTGCTTGATTATCACAAATGAGTTTCATGGGCCTCTATTTTGCAAAACTTTAATTCTTGAATCAGTTGTTTCAACCGTATAAGTTCACATGTAGTGAGTGCCATGGCTCGATATTCTGCTTCTGTACTTGATCTAGCAACTACATTCTGCTTTTTACTTTTCCATGAGACGAGGTTACTTCCAATGAGAATACAATACCCAAAAGTCGACCGTCTGTCACTAGGAGATCCTGCCCAATCTGCATCTATATATGCAACAATGTTTGTATGGCCTCTCTTCTCATAGATCAAACCCTTTCCAGGGAAACTTTTAATATATCTCAAAATTCGAATTACTGCATCCCAATGGTTGTCACAGGGAGAGTTAAGAAATTGACTCACAACACTAACTGCAAAAGATATATCTAGTCTAGTCATGGTGAGATAGTTTAATTTTTTTCCACCAGTCTTCGATACCTTCCCGGGTCTGAATAAGGCTCCCCCTGATCCGGTAGAAGTTTAACATTCGGATCCATAGGAGTGTCAATTGGTTTACAATCTAGCATTCCAGTTTCTTCCAAAATATCAAGGGCATACTTCTTCTGAGAGATAGTAAATGCCTGTTTTTGATTGAGCCACTTCAATCCCAAGGAAGTACCGCAATCGGCCCAAGTCCTTAGTTTTGGAAGTGTTGAAACATGTGTTGTTTTAGGCTCCTGATGCCATCATGATCATCTCCTGTAATGACAATATCATTTACATAAATCACAAGATAGATGCATTGATTAGAAGATGAGTGTTTATAGATCACAGAATGATCTGCTTCACTACGGACCATGCCAAATTCCTGTATGACTTTACTAAATCTTCCGAACCATGCCTGTGGAGACTGTTTAAGGCCATATAGAGATTTGTGCTCGACTTCCTCTTAGCAACAAACCCAGGTGGTTGCTCCATATAAACTTCCTCCTCCAGGTTACCATGTAGAAATGATTTTCTTGATATCCAATTGATAGAGAGGCCAATAGTTCATGGCAGCCATCGATAAGAATAGACGAACAGAAGCCATTTTAGCAAACAGGAGAGAATGTATCTCTATAATCAAGGCCAAATATTTGAGTATAGCCCTTAGTCCACAAGGCGTGCTTTCAAACGGTCCACCTGTCCATTAGGGCCCACCTTGACAGTAAAGACCCATCGACAACCAACTACAGATTTCCCTGGAGGGGAAGGAACAAGAGCCCATGTATGATTGGAATCCAAAGTTGCCATCTCGTCAATCATGGCCTGACGCCATCCTGGATGGGAAAGTGCTTCCTGGACAGTTTTAGGAATGGAAATGGACGACAAGGCAGAGACAAATGTATAATGTGATGAAGATAAACGATGATAGCTCAGGAAATTATAAATAGGATGTGGATTACGAGTTGAACGCATACCTTTACGAAGAGCAATGGGCAAGTCAATAGAAGCTTCATATAGGCCCGGAGCAGGTGGAGACGTTGGAGCAGGAGATGAATCGCCGGAGTCGGGTGAGAATACCCTCTGGAACCACAGGACGAGGTCGACACTGAAAAGTGATAAACGGGTGCGGTGAAGGATGTGCCTGCGGACTAGGAGGTGCGGGCACCTGTGAAATTGGAGGATCAGAAATAGGCAAATTAAGACAGGGAATTGGTAGGAGCTGAGAGATGAAGTTAGGCTCGACTGGTGAGGTGAAGTAAGGAGTGTCCTCAAAGAAGGTTACATCTGCAGATATGTAAACGATTTGTAGAAGGAGAGTAACATCGATAACCTTTCTGAACTCGAGAATAACCAAGGAAAATGCACTTAATAGAACGAGCAGACAATTTATTAAGACCAGGAGTAAGATCATGCACAAAACAAGTAGAACCAAAAACACGAGGGGAGACATTATAAAAATGGTCATTAGGAAACAAAAGAGAGTGGGGAACTTCATTATGTAAAATAGAGGATGGCATGCGATTGATTAAATAACCAGCGGTAAGAACAGTATCACCCCAAAATTTTAAGGGTGCATTAGCATGCAACAAAAAGAGTTCGAGCAATCTCAATAATATGACGATGTTTTCTTTCGGCTATGCCATTTTGTTGTGGAGTGTGCGGACAAGTTGACTGATGAAGCATGCCATGAGATGCCATAAAGGAATTGAAAGGAGTAGAAAAATATTCTTTAGCATTATCACTGCGCAATATGCGAATAGAGTGCCCAAACTGAGTTTGAATTTCATTGCAAAAATTTTGAAAGATAGTGAATAACTCTGAATGATCTTTCATCAAAAAATATCCAAGTACATCTAGAAAAATCATCAAATGAAAGTAACAAAGTACCTATACCCCAAAATAGAAATGACACGACTAGGACCCCAAACATTAGTATGAATAATATCAAAAAGGCGACTTTACTCGATTATTGATTTTGCTTGGAAAGGATGCATGGACATGTTTTCCAAGCTGACACGACTCACACTCTAAAGACTGCAAATGAGAGAGATGGGGAACCATCTTCTTTAGCTTATTTAGACTTGGATGACCCAGACGACTATGAAGGAGACTAGGAGAGTCGGTGGTAGTACATATGGTAGAGGATGGAGGTTTGAGATAAATAAGGCCACGCGATTCAGATCCTGCGCCAATCGTCTATCCCGTACTCCGGTCCTGGATGAGAAAAAGAGTCAGCAGTGAAGGTTATAGAGCAGTTAAGAGTGCGAGTCAGTTGACTAATAGAAATTAAATTAAAAATGGCAACCAGGAATAAGCATAATAGAATTTAAAGGTAAAAGATGGAAGAGGTGTAGCTTGACCAATGCTGGTGGCTATAGTCTTAGAACCATCAGTGAGGTTAATGTGGTGTGGTGTCTTGGGAGATGGTAATTTTGAGAAAAAGAGAAGGATTACCAGCTATGTGATCGGAAGCTCCAGAAATCCAAAATCCAGGATCCAACAGACGAAGAATGAGAGAGGCAAACTGTAGAATTACTAGTATGAGCTAAAGTGGCCGAAGATGAAGCTTGTTGGGCTGCTTTGAGTTGAAGATACTCCTTATACTCGATTGTCTGATAGTATGTTCTGGTTGTATCAGTCCCTGACTCAGTCTTTTTCTCATTCCAGATGACTGAGATATGTAGCAGACTGAGATTGTGCCACATTAGCAGATTTGTCAGGGAAACCGTGCAAGGGGAATAGCAATGACAGTCTTGAGTATGGCCCAAGCGTTTACAAAAGGAACATTGAGGACGACCACAAGAACCACGGCCACCTCTACCACCATCACGACCACGGCCACGACCACGACTGCGACTTTCATGGTCAGCAGAAACAAAGCGAAAGACTCTGAACCTGTTTGGGAACCAATTCCAGATGTTGCATCTAGAGAAGGAACTCGCAACAACAATCGATTAATGAGATCCTCCACGGTAGGAATATTTGAATTTCTCAGGATTTGATTCCGAACAAATTCAAAATCTTTATGAAGACCGTGGAGAACAAAAATCATATACATGTTATCAAGCTTATCTAACATCTGCTAGAGGTTGTCACTGGTCAGTATCAACTTGATTTCTTCAATCGTGGACTGTGCTTTGTTCAGATATGAAGGCAGGTCATGATCTGTCATGTGGAGCATTGCTAGATTATGAACAGAATCGTACAAACGTTGGACATCATTAGAGTAGATGCTTCGAGCTTTCTTCCATATGTCATGACAAGTTTTATGGGGGCGAAAATGCACTAACAGTTTGGGATCAATGGACTGCCAAAGTAAGGATACCAACTGATAGTCAGTCTTCTTCCATTGGTCCCTCTCATCAGCAGGGATATCCTCCGCCTTCTTGGTTAGATGCTCAGAGAGTCCTTGACCTAAAAATCAAATACCAACAGCAGCAGACTAGTCTAAATAGTTCTTACCATTGAGTTTTTCTGACGTTATGGTGGGGGTGCCAGAAAAAGAAAAAGAAACAAGGCCCCTTTTTGAGGATTCAGAGGTGACACATGACAAATCAGATGCAGAAGCCATGACCCCAGAACAGAACTAGGTGGCACTGACAAGCTGAACAAAATTGGCGGCGAGACGATCGGAGATCGGAAAATGGCGCGTGGCTTACACGCGCTGACAGAAGATGGTGCAATCTGGACTTCTGACCCCCAGAACACAACCAGGGGGCGCCGACTAGACGAACGGGACTGGCGGCGACGTGAACGGATGTCGGGAAGTAGGCGCGTGAGCTACACGCGCCGGCGGCTGTGGAGGCGTGTACGGGCGCGAGTCACAATCCGGTGACGACGCTCAGGGATCTGGCTGGTTGGAGGTTTCTGAGATGGCCAGTACACTGTCTTGGTTGATCGTGGCGGAACAGTGGTTCCGACTTGGTTGAACAGCGGCGGAACAGAAGCAGATCGGAACAGTGGCAGGTTCCGAATTGGTTGAACAGTGGCGGAACAGTGGCGGAACAGAAGTAGATCGGAACAGTGTCGGAAATGGCAGAACAGTACACTGGCCGGTACACAATACAGTATACTGACTGCGAGAGAAGACGATGTTGCTGCCTTGACAGTTGCGGAACAGTGACTGAACAAGGTCGGTTTCGACTTGAAACGCAGACCTAGAAAGACTAAGCAGAGACAGGACCAAGCCTGCTCTGATACCAACTTGAGAATGATTTATAAATTGCTTAAGGAAAATTCCTTAGCAGATGTATATTTACATACATAGGTCAGCTAATTACAATCCCTAAATCAAAGGTTACAATCCCTAAATTAAAGGCAACAAATCAGAAATATAATCAAATCAAATCCTACAAATCCTAATTACTAATAATTACAGATTATGCAAATCAGAGAATATCAACAGAATATCAACAGTATAAGGACAGGCTGGTGCTGCCTAAATCCTCATCCACTATCCCTTTAATTCTTAAGGAATTTCATGATTCTGCAATAGGTGGACACTCTGGTTTCTTCTGCACTTTCAAGCAAATTTCTGCTCTTGTATACTGGGAGGGTATGAAGAAGGACATTCAAAGGTATGTAGCTGCTTGTGAAATATGCCAAAGGAATAAGTACCAAACTTTATCACCAGTTGGTTTGTTGCAGCCACTTCCTATTCCCAATCATACTTGGTCTGACATCTCAATGGATTTCATCGGTGGATTACCTAAGACACAGGGGGTGGATTCCATTTTGGTGGTAGTAGATAGATAGGCTAACAAAGTATGCCCATTTTGTTGCCTTATGTCACTTGTTCACAGCTAAAGAAGTAGCTGATATTTTTATCAAGGAGATTGTTAAATTACACGGGTTTCCATCATCTATTGTCACTGATCTGGACAGGCTCTTTCTCAGCCAATTTTGGACTGAGCTTTTCAGGCAAATGGGCACTAAGTTGAAGTTCACATCAGCCTACCATCCCCAATCCGATGGCCAAACTGAAGTAGTAAACAGGTGCTTAGAAACTTATTTGCGCTGTCTCACTAGCACTAAACCTAAACAATGGCCTAAATGGCTTAGTTGGGCGGAGTTTTGGTACAATACCAACTACAGCAGTGCGACTAAAATCACTCCTTTCAAGGCTCTATACGGTACAGACCTCCCAATATTACTTAAGGGGCCAACAACCCCTTTTACAGTTGAAGAAGTCAATAAACTTCTAGCTGACCAAGACCAGATGCTAGCTGAACTCAAGGATAATTTGGTGCTGGCTCAGAATCGCATGAGCTACAAGCAGAAAAACATCGCCGAGAGGTGGTTTACCAACTTGGTGATTTTGTTTTCCTCAAAATCCAGCCTTACAAACTACGTTCCTTAGCACAGTGACTTAATCAAAAGCTCAGTCCCAGGTACTATGGCCCTTACGAGATCCTAGCACGAGTGGGATAGGTGGCTTATACACTGAAACTACCATAGGGCAGTCGCATTCATCCTACTTTTCATGTTTCTCTCCTTAAGAAACCCATTTCTGCATCAGCTACAAGCCAACCATTGCCTTCATTTTTGTCAAAAGACTTGGAATTACAAGTACAATTGGTGGCTGTCACTGATGTTCGTACCAATGCAGCAGGAGAACAGGAGGTTCTCATCCAATGGCAAGATCTACCAGCCTTTGAAAACTCCTGGGAAACTATGTCTCACATTCAAGACCAATTTCTGAGCTTTCACCTTGAGGACAAGGTGAGACTTCTGGGGGGGAGTATTGATAAGGCTCGGGAGCCTAAGGTGTACGTAAGGAAGAAATTCAAGAGGAGCAGGGGATCAGACCCGTGCACCCATCAAGTGTGAGCTGGTAACTAACTCCCCTCTTCACAGCTGAGAGCTGTTTCCCACGTGAACCAAGGATGGGGAGGGAAGTGTGACTTGGTTATCAGATTCATACTTAAGGGCTGTGCAGTGCAAAGGGGAGGCAGGAAGAGAGTAAGAAAGGAATTAGGAGGAGAGAACTAGGCACTCTTGAAATTGCTTGGGCTATCTACAGATTTCTTCCTTCTTTTACATTTCTGTAATAGATTGTAACGTACCTATGCACCTCTGCTCTGATATTCCACTGATAGCAGAGCAGTTGAGGAGATAAAACTCCAATTCTCAATCAAAATCTCAGAATTCTGGTCCAGTTCTATCACCCTCTTAAGCAAAATAGTTACACTCTCCTTAAAGAGCTTTCTTTGTTTTCTAATTTCTATTTATATGATTTCTAGAGACATATTGATCTGTCCTCCCACCCGCCTTCAACTCTGGGTGCTTTTAGCATTCATAGTTTAATTACTGCATCTTTTTCAGTGTTAAAAAGAAGGATATTTATCCTTGTCTATATGACATGCTGGTGAGCTACCTTCACTAATGCATCAATGCAGTGCTATGGTCTCCTTTTTTTTCACCCCTTTTTAATAGTAAATGATAAAAAATTAAGAAGTACAAAATCGTGGGTAATATTAGCCATTCTTTTAGGATGAGATTATACTCAAATGCGTATTAATTGTCATAGTTATTTTATTCATGCATTGGTGTTTAGATTCCTTTCATAGTAGTATTATATTTCCTGCTGCTGCCACCCTTATACTCTATGTCCATGGATTTTTTTTATCTGATATATTAACATCATATATGCTTGCTCTGGCAGTTCTTCTCCCATTGAAGGCCAGTAATAGTTTTGAACACAATAAAAATATTAGAAGGCATTATACATCTGTGCATTTTGGAGAATTTCTTAGGTTATCGAATCTTAACTTTACATAAGATGCTGTGTTCATTGTTTGTTACATACACGCCAGAGTTGCTTTTGTTGATAATTTCAAATTAAAATCTTTGAGCTGAATGGTTTGTAGCCTTTATGTCACGTTAATAGAAAAGCATAAATTCAAATATGAGTCCATTTTCTTGATAGCAATCAAGAAACATTCATCTCCTGTGAATGTGTCAATGCAGTTGCAATCTGCTGCATCAATCAAAACAAATTTGATGTCAAGATTTCTGCTTGTTTCATGATTTACAGTGTGTTTGCTTTAGATTTTGAAATCCCAAAACCATAGTATGGGGAAAAGCTCGACAAGCTTTTGCCCAAACCATGGTTTGGAGGTTTACAAAAGCTAAACCAAACACATTTTATAATCTACCAGCTAAATGATCAAGATCATACCCCAATTTTGGAGCTCCTGAAGGTGCCTCGTTGTGTTGTTGCTGTGGCTGGCTTAGCTGGAGAGTCACGGGCACCTGCAAATCCTCTCCTATGCCTAGACCATTTGTGAGAATAGAATTTCTGTTTGTTTCATTCCTATCTCTTGTTCCATAGACCTGGGATTATGAAACTCTCTTTTAAAGTTCAGAATTAAACACCTAACAAGCTTTTGCTCGTTTAAGAAGTGGATTTTTTTAGTTTTAGGATATTATTTTAGTTTGTATGGCTGTCCAAACCAATACCTTCTTTTTTAATTCCATGTTTTCTTGCCAGATTAGGTTTACCTTCTTATGCAGTTCCACATTTTCTTGGTGTATGAGTTTTCCCTGCCAAAAATAAAAGAAATATTTAATTAATGAAGAATAGTAAAATCAGTAGTTTTCTGTTTCAAGACTGACCTTTTGATTTAGTTCCTGTATTTCATCCATTAAAAGTTGGTCCTGCATAAGTCAATCTTATGTTAACTATTGTATCTTGAATTTCACAAATTGAGCACTGCAGTTTGGATAGAAAGTCCAAACCTTTTTTGTACGGACACCACGCAGGCTAATTTCCAGTTGGTTCTCCAAACTCCGTAATTCTTTGACTGTCAAACCTGACAGTTCTTCTCCCATCATTTGCCTGTTGATTCATACAAAACAGACATGTATGGATTTGAACCTTAAACAATTGATAGTTCATCAACGAGGCTAGAGATAATGGACATATCCAGCAAGTACATTTTCCTTTGTATTTATATTATTTGGCAATATTCAAGAAATGCTTTCTGCTCTTGTATTTCATAATAGTAACTTTACTAACACTTTCATTGTCTTTTACTCTTTTCAAGGTTTTTACTAGGAGAGGTAAAATATATCTCATAAGCATTTATGAGACCCAGCTTCTAGAACCTTATTGGTATCCTTTGAAACTAGAACCTCATGCCTAGAGAATTTTCTTCTAAACTCTTTACACTATTCAGTAGGCCTCAACAATAGTCTTTAACATGTTCACTTACGGTCAAAATTCACTAGTCTTGAAATGTCGACAAGTTACAAATTGACATATATCTTGTATTGAAACTATAGATCACTTGGTCAACTAGGTTTATTGTTTATACCACATGAAAGCTCATCGGCCTTGAAACTTAACCATTCAAGCTTACAAGTTACAACTACTTTACATTGGAAAACTACTTCATACTCGATTTTTAGTTTTAGTTGCAAGATTGAGTGTGGTAGGAATTGAACACTAGACCCAGATATGTATGTCTGTATGTGTCAGTGTAACTATAGTCTTTTGAAAGTGCAAGCATAGACATATATAAGCAAACGTAATGATACAAAGGCATGTATATTAAAATCAGCTCATGGCCTTATATGACCTATTTGGAGTAATTCTTTAGTCATGTATTTGTTGACATTTTTTTTTTATTGAAAAAGGAATTTTACTATAGAGAAAGAGGGAAAGTACAACTGAGGGGAGGACAAGATACCCTTCAAAACAGAAAAACCAATACACAATAAGGAACAAGAACAAAATCAAGAATTTAGCAAGACTGCCTAGTGCCTAGTCTATCTCTGCATAACCCTATCCCATACACCAGTTCTGTATTTCTGTTTTCATAATCAACACACTTCTTTTTGTGTTGATAACCAAAACACTATTTTTTGTTGATAAGCAACACACTTTTCTGTCTTGGTTATCGACAAACTCTGCTATCTTGGTAACCAACATGTGTATTAGCACACTATGTTGTGATGGTTAATCAACAGACTATGTTGTGTTGGTTCATCAACAGACTCTGCTGTCTTGGTTGTCAACAAACTCTGCCATGCTGGTTATTAACAAACTCTGCTGTGTTGGTAACCAAAACTCTCTGCCGTGTCGGTTTTCAACACACTATGCTGTGTTGGTTAACAACACAGTCCAACACACTATTATGTGTTGATAACCAACACACCAAAATTATCTAATTAATATATTTTCTTCCTTTCCAATTAATGGTGATAATTCAATTCTGCAATTCTGCAAGATAAATACTCTAGTATGTACTGTAGCCAAATTGATTTCACATCTGCGTTGATAACCTTTCACTGTTCTAACCTTTACCTTTGTTTAAAAACTAAGGTCAGACAGATATCCTTCAGAACAGAAAAAGCAAGACACCAAAGAGAAGCTGTAAACATGATCCTATCACATAACAAGTCTAATGGGCAAAGAGACACTTTAAAGATGTGAGCATTCTGCTCCAACTAAATGCGCCAAAGAAGTGCATTAATTGCACAGTGTCACAATTTATTCCTTTGTTTTTACCAAAACCTCTATAATGAATCATCAAAAACTGCTCCAAAGCATTTTGTTGACATATTTTGGTCTATGTTTTGTGAATGATGCAACTTGGCTTGAAAGGATTTCAGATAATCAAATTTATTAGAGCTTTCATCTTATGATGTTCTCTTTAACGTGGTTATTTCTGAATGCATCGTTAAAATAAACGTACCATGTATAGAAAAGAACATACCGGTGACTTTCTTGCAAGTTTTGTAATTGTTGCCTTAACATTGCTGCCTCCCTTTGCCAAAACTAGAAAATGAAAAAAAAGAAAAATGGTGTTCTTAGATATCAAAGGAAAAGGAATCACTAGATATATATGCTTTTATCAGAATAAGCATTTAAGATAACTTTGAAGTTCTTTCATAACTAAATTTAAATGATGCAAAGTAGTAAAGTTTTGATAAATATGCATGAAGCACCATAAACTACCATATAATTTGCACCTTATAAAGTGCTTGAGGCTCGTTGCATTTACAATTGATGTGCAGGAGTACTTCTAAACTTTTGGAAATTTTACATCTTTTGTTCTTGAGACTTGCTAAATTATTAATGATATATTTTGTTGATATTGTTTCAGAGCTGGAAATTGACATTAGCAAAAGTGATTTGGCTATATTATGATTATTTCTCCATGAATTACACAGCCTTAATGGTTGTATATGGTGCAATTAAACAAATATATTGGAGAACAAAAATTATTTGCCAATTATTGCCTATCAGTCATGGAGGCAAGACCATGATTTCTTACATTTACAGGTTTATGCTTTTAAATGCTCGGGAAGATCCTTTTCCTGATTTCTTGCATGGAATTTTACCTTGTCCTGATGATTTCCTATTTTGAGTTGGAAGGGTTTCTTAGGCTGCTGTTTTTTTTTCTCCTTTTAATTATGTGTCTCAAATGTCATTCCTTTAATAGACATGTTTTGGATTTGTAGGGAGAGTATCAAGTGGAGGGATGGAAAGGTTATTAATTTAAGAAGTTGAAATTGGTAAACAGAAGCAAGGGGTTTAAAATTTGGTGGCTTATGGAAATTTGAAGGTTAAGAAGTGAGTAATTTAGTAGGAACTTTATGCTTTGGGAAAAACTTGCTAGTAAGACTGAGAGTGAGCCCTAAGAAGATTTATGGGTCGAACAAGATGTGTTTAGGAATAGTGTTGAGTATATTTTCCTTAAAAAGGATATCAGTTGGAGATAGAAATCAAAACTCAGGTTGGTTAAAGAACACGATGCTAACTATATTTTTTTCTTTGGATAGAATAGCTAGTGGGAGGAGGAGTAAGAATTTGATGAATGAGTTAGAGGTGAGAGCAACAAGATTGTGAGATTGTGAAAAGTGAATTCTATAGGTGTTAGTTTCTTCCTTTCTTGTGTTGTTTAGTTTCTTTGGACTTTTCCCTCCATTGTAGCAAAAAAACATCTTAAAAAGAAGAAAGATGATGGAGTCTCTCTGCCAGGCAATGTGAAACTCATACAACTACGGATACATGGCTGACTGCATAGAATTACTGGCTCTATTACTAAGCCTACATAGGACCAAGAGCCTAATTTAATTAAGCTAAAGCTGGTAGGATAGGTTGAGGAGCAGAATAGGCTCATTTACTTGGAATGTGAACTCCAAGCATTTCTTTGTTGAAGGAGAAGGCATCTTCTACAAATTTTGTAGTGAACTCTTCTTGAACTATCATAGCTCTGTTCTAGTTTATATCTCATTCTTTCATACTTAGTCATATCCATTTTCATCTCAATTTGTCTTCTGCCTAAGATGTGTACTGTACATTGTCTAACCTGTTGAACCCAGAACAGTGGATCATTTCCATGAGTTTGAAATTCCTGAATAAAGGGTTAATGAAAACTTATTGGAGGAGGATGGGATTGCTTTATGAAGCATATTTCTTTTCAGGTTGAAAATGGATATGCATATTCCTTTTTTCAATTGGTATTATGTCATTTGGTGACTGTTCTTGAGGGACTAATTTGCAATATTTTACTAATTCTAGAGCTCACTGGGGATTGAGTTATGTAGATGTGTTTTAGTCCCCCCATTAAAAATGTTTATATTAGAAGAGCAAACAAGGGCTACAGGGCAGCAGACCTCCATGTCGGCTGTATAGGGGCTAAAGAGAATATCCACTATGGGAATAACATAATTCTTACGTGGCACTATGGCAGGTGGCAGGGGGAGAGTGAAGAAGGTGTGAATTCTGTTAGAGACAATGATTAAAAGGAGGGGGAGGGAGAGAGAGAGAGAGAGTGGGAAGATTGGGAGGTTGCAGCCCCTCAAAGGGCTGCTCTATCATTTTCTTTCCTATTTTTTCTAATTTCTTCTCTTTCAAGTTTCTTTGTGAGAGTAGTCCTTGTATATATCTCTCTGAACCAATAACTCTTTCTGTAATGGTGAAGGAGAGAGGAGTGATTATATTCAATAATACTGTCTCTGATTTCCAGTTTCTATCAATATGCTATTCAAATTTGCCTACAGGATGGGAAGCTAAATTTCAAGATTTTTTTTTTTTTTATTGACTAGGTATGAGATTTGAAAGTAGAATGGAAAGGAAAAAGTTGGAGGTGGGAAGCTGTGATATTCATATTATTAGGTTATTTACAATGAGTAACTGCTGCAAGGAGCTATGCTGTGCACATTGCTTTCATTTTCCTTGCGGAGACTAATGCATGAAGGCATATCCTTTTCTTCCTCTTTTAACTCAGGGATTGTAGCTTTAAATGGCATTCTTTGTTTCAGTCTTGGAGTCACCAGTATCATTGAGCTTGTACTGTATCTGTATGTTTCAAGCATGGTGAACAGACTGTTGATTAATTGTTTGTGTACTGCCCCATTTCATCGAGAAAAGGACTCTGATCCTTTTCTACTTTGTGAATTGATGGTGAAGGCAGGTTGTTCTGTTTGTAGTACTAGTGCTCTGGAAATCAACAGATGAGAATCAAAGATAGGAGTGGCAGTTAGGCGGAGTGAGGCAGGTTTCTTCATTCCATTCCAAACTCTTACTTCGAAAACGCCGGCCATCCCCATCATACAGTCTTGTGCTCCTTTTTTAGTGATATACTTTCATTTTAGTTCTTTATTCAGGAGTAAAACAATGGCATTTGCAGGCCTTCATAAGAACATGACATATTTTTTGTTGTTAGACATGTAGCATTAAGGAGATAGATTTACATTTTGTATGAAGAATAGGAAATTAATTAGTATATGATAAGAGAGAAGCAAAAGTGTCTTGATTTCATCTGACCGTGTTTCCCATTTATTACCTCAAAAAGAGGTTCAGAGGTGTGAATAGTAGTATATTACTATTGAGTATTGACCCATAATATGTTAAATTTCCTAGAATGAAAGGAAAATATGTTTCAAGAGGGGAAGACTCAGATTAGTATCTCCTAAGAATCTGTTATAGACTTATAGTTAGGATTTCGCCTTCTTCAGTGAATGTTTTTAAACACACTGAAATCTGGAATGGTATTTGGAACTCAGGACATAAATTTCTTCTACGGGTCCATATGGGGATATCTTTTTATGCTTATTTTTTCCTTAAATGTACACTTCCCCTAATAAAATTTTATTTACTGATTGGTCATGCGTTCAAATTTGTCTGAGTATTCCTTCTACTCCCATCTGTGACGTTCATATTTGCAGATTGGAAAATTTTTCAACTTAGGTTTTGAGATGGACAGGAGAGGTGGGAGACATGCCAACTGGGAAAGCGAGATGGAAAGAAAAAAATAAGCCAACTAGCTTCTGTTAATTAATGGTGTGATAACCCCACTTAGCGGTGGGGATTATTTTAAAACATTTGTAAGTATAAGGACTTATTTATAAAGAAAAAAAGTATAGGAACTAAATTAAAAATAAGTTTAAACTATAAGGACCAAAATTATATTTTAACCTAATTTTCAGAATGGATTTTCTGGGAATAAGAGGCAGCGTTTTAGTGTACGGATAAGAACTTCCTTGTCAACAGATTGGACTGCTCTGTATCAGCAGTAAAGTTTTGTCCCATGTGTAGGGAGCTAGGAAATGTTACTCGACTTTCCTGACCATGCTTCCCACAAGTCATTTATTGAATTAATCCCTGATACTCTGACATTCTTGGTGCCTGTATATCAAGATAAACGAACTATCTTTTAATGGAATTCTTTTGGAACCTGTGCATCATCTATTCCTAGCTTCGGCATTTTGGATGACTTTGGTTAGTAATGCCTTTTCCACCTTCTTCAAATGCAAATATAAGGTTCTTCAATCATGCCACAACTGACGATAACTAAATTACAGATTGCTTCTAAACAAGGAAGTAAGGAACAACTTAAAATATATCCTATCAGCTATCCTAGGATTATGATCTTGACTGTCAGACAGTGGATGACTCGTGTTATTGTCAGACAGTGGATCTTAACTGTCATGAAAAATGTTAGTATTTTGTAACCAGCTTAAGAGGAAATTTGACATTAGTTCTTTTTACGTGTTACCTTTCTTAAGTATGCCTTTAATTGCGAAATTTCTCCTGAGATGAAAGGGGGGAAGTCATACACTTTTTTTCTTTTTATCTCCTTTGAGTAATCCCTATTTCTTTCAGAGTGCTTAACTGATACCATATTTTGTTATGTTTTTGGCAGAACACATACGTTTTGGAGAGCAGAGTGGCCTATATCTTTGCTATAGGAAGAACACAAAGCATTTTCTCCTTTTTTGGCATATGACCATGCCAACCAAATACTGAAAGGTCCTGCTAGGTTCCTGCTTCCCTTTGTTTTATCATACACTCTAGCTACTTTATTCTTGATTTCAATTAGGTGTTATAGAATGGAATAATCTGTTGCATTCTACCCTTCAAGAATTTGTGATGATTTACTGATCTTGAACTACTCTCTCTGGGGAAAAGAGTGGGTAAGAAGTTGTCCTCCAAACTGATTAGCTTATTTATGGACTGCTGCCCCAAGAAATATGATCACATTTTTTCTTGAACTTGAAAAGTGTCTTATTTTTTATTTCCCAGGAAAAATAAATAAAAAAACCAAGAAAATAGTAAACTTTAGGATACAAGTGTTATGAATAATTTCTTTTTGCCATTCCATTATTCTCATTAAGGCATTAATTAATGTTTGATGTAATTATATGATAATATCTCAATTATATTTTTAAATTCATATGTTGATTGTAAACTCACTTGTGAATATTGCTGTAAGATAGTTATAAATACCTTAATTTCAGAGGCTGAATTCCCAAGTTGATTGTGTTCCTCTTTTGTTTTGTTGTATCGATCAATTACTGATTTCATGCTGGAAAGTCATTAAAATTCAAATTTCGTCAGATATGTCCTCTGGTGACTGTGAACAATAAATAACAAAATTAGAATCATACTATGCAGATAGATTTATATTGGATGACTCATCTCAGAATAATCTTCTAAAGCTTTTATCATGTAACCAGCTTGCACATAACATCCCTTAGGAAGAAAAGATTTGGGAATAGATGCATTAAGTTTAATAGTTATATTATCCAATCTTTATATTTCAGTATCCTCAATTTATCTCTCTCTCTTTCTTTATCAGGGGAAGTCGGTAGAAAATGTATTGTAACAACTAGCATGCCCCCCTCCGCTCTCAGTTTCCCATTGTAATTCCCCCACTAACCGGATCCCCTTCCTCTCTCTCTACCACATCAGCCATTCTGATGTTTTCCTCTCCCACAGCATGCATATTCCCCACCATTGCCATACTATTCTTCTCTCTATGTGGTATACTCCAGCTCCTCTTTTCCCACACCTCCTCTCATAAACCTTAGTAATTGGAGTTCTGTCACCTATCAATCATTTGGTACCCTGAAAGAAGTTTACCTTATCCATAAGTTCTTGCAATATATCCCATTAGAATGACTAAGTTCAAATTGTCAAAAGAGGTTTATGTTATTTAGCAGGACTAGCTGCGAATAAAGTAATGCCATGTATGTTTTCCTAAGATACTTGCTTTACTTTGAAGCATAATGCTTACAGCCATGCTCGTAGATCTTTATGTTTGTCCTTATGTAGAAAAAGTTTCATATTTCAAGAAAAGATATGTGCAAGGGATTAGGATGCAGTCATATACACTGATGGTGCAATGCATTTATAGTGCCTGCATGAAAAGGGCGATTTTTGCATTTGTTGCATAAGTAATGGTATAGGAAAGAAATATTAGAGGACTGGATCTTAATCTGGTAGCCATTTAATGAATTTGTTGTTGGTGGAGCCTATTACCATTACTGATTTACACAAAACATGTTGAAAATGTTAAATCAGTAAAAAGAAGTGTTAAATTGTCCCTGCATTTTTATGCAGGAACTATCTTTTACTAAAAACAGCTAGATGTATAATTTAGTTCTCACCATATATGCAGCCAAACAGGTTCAGGCATAGTTTTCATCTACTTTCTCTGAGAGGCAATCTGGTCTACCATCTATATCCTTGATACGAAATTGCCCATAACTTTTATTCAGATGATACCTTGAGAAAGATAATTATATTATTTAGAAATACTACTAGCTTATGTTCTGTAATTGTCTTCACTTTGACTGTACATTTAGAACGATATTAGTGGAACCAAGGTGCCATTGTTCTCATTTTCTTCCATCTCATGCTCTCTTTAACCTTTTCCAAACAAGGTAATATGACTTCCATTCCTAGTTCTTTTTCCAGCCAAAACATTTCTCACATCTATCTTTCATTCATATTCTCTTTCGCTTGGTACTCTGAAGCAGTCTTTTTATTTTCATGAGTGCATAAGAACCTGAATGAGGCTACATGACAAAATTTCTGCAACTCATTTGCATATATGCTACATAGCAACTTATATTCTGCAAGCCTGATCTCTCAAATGGCTTGTGTTTTAACATTGGAATTGATGCCATTCTTATTTTTCTGTTAAATGAAAAAAGTTTTATCGCCTTAGCTTCTTTCGGTCCACTCTTAGCTCAGTCTAATTCTTTTCTACCCTATCCTACTTGCAAGACAACATATTAGTGTTACTTTGCTATATATGGTACGAAGATGATAGATCTTCGAAGAGAAATCCTTAATTTTGTTAATTAAATATTTAAACTACTTCTATTTTGTTTAAGAAAGGGAGCACAAATATTTGAAAGATGTTTCCTATTCAATTGATGCCTAAGTAGTACTAGAGCATGTGAAAGACTTTAATGCAGCAGGTCTATATGCAATCTTGGGAGAGCTTCAACTTCCATGAATCTACCATGTACTCCTAAAAGGTGCTAACATTTAGACAAATTGGAATTGAGCAGTTTGTAACTACTACAAAACATAGTTGAGTAACGTTTGATAGTATATTAAAGCATGATTAAAGTTTTTGCTATGTAAACTCCATTCAAATCTTTGCTATGTTTGGAATACTTAATTAAAATTGAAAATGATTCATTTGACATGAAATGGCTTTTTTTTTTTATGGAAGAAGAAATTCATTAACACTATAGTTAAAATGAGTTATAACCACAGTTCTGAAAATCGGACCGGATCGGTCGGTTTAATCTGTCGGACCAAAAATCGGTCCCCTCACCGGTTCGAGCGACCTCCCAGAACTGGTAGGGTCAAAAACCGGTGAACCGATTAAAAACTGGTCAAAAATCGGTGAATTATGTTTATTTTAGTTTATTTGTATGTTATATTGGTATGTGAATTAATGTTGTATTACTTATATGAATGTAATATTTTTTTAGTTTATGACACTATTTTTTTTATGTTTCAAATAATTTTATTATTGATTTGTATTGTATTTTTATAATTTTTATTTATTTTATTAATATATAAATAATTATATATATATATATATATAAATTTACTTATATTTATATATAAATATAAATATATATTTAATTATATTTCGGTTCGACTATGGTGGAACCACGGTTAAACTATTGAACCTTGAATCAGTACCTCGACCAGTTCAGTAACTGATTCGGTTTTCAGAACCTTGGTTATAACTCATAGGCCAACTTAGCTCAACCCATTAAAGTGGTGGGTTTTGTTACAAAAAAAAAAAAATTAATCCATGTAAAAAATGGGTCGACATGGCTTTAATTCCCTTTTTTTCCCATTCCTGTGATGCACTAGTTGTTGAGGAAATGACCAAAGGCGCATTAGAACATGACTCAAAAACACTGACAAATTTAGTAAATAAAATACATGACAAAAATGACTGAAAAAGAAATTAACCAATGACAATATGTGCAAAAAGACATAAGAATTTTGATAAATCACATACCTATGTCAAGCAGATAAAATACTTTTACTATGAGAAGAAAACCAGTATAAGAATAATTATTGAATTTAAAAACTAACCCCAATCTCAAAGCCCGTTGTACACTCTTTATCATAATTCAAAAAAAAACCCCTGTCAATCTAAAGAATTTCTCTTGGTAAGATCCAGAGAGTCCTTCACTATTAACCCAAAGACCTTTTCTGTCTACTTCTTATTCTCTTTGTCTAGGCCATTGGTTTTTATTTATAAACAAGATTCCTTAGCTTCCAAGTTTCCTAATAGATTTTCCAAATATTGTAAATTTTCACAAATCTTTTAGATTTTCTCAAATCTTAAGGTTTCCTAAATCACTAAAGATACTTACTAAGGATAAAAATAAATAAAATCAATCATGATCAAATTATATGAGCCAATTTTTCAACAAATTTTCATCTTGGCGAATGTCCTACCACCTTAAAAATTTATAACAGATCCTGTGCCAACCTTCATGAAAACCATGAAGAACCCGAACAAGAAAATACCATTGGCCTTCAAACGCATATCGGCTGCACACAACCCGAATCAACCATACACCATGGCTCCACTTGATTCAAACATTCTGGCCAATGAACATGTGTAGCCCTGCAACCAGATCACGAGTACTAGTGGCAGTTAGAGCATTGCCACCTTATTGAATCATGCTAATACACTTCGATTCCAACTATTTTCGCTTATTATTTGTAATCTTCTCTTACTTTCCATCCTTTCCCCATTGAACAAAGATGCCCTTCACCCTTTTCAGCGTGAAGCTTTCCTTTTCATCAAACATTTCGATTATGAAAGTACCAAGATTTGACCTTGTGCTAGTCATATTAGACCACACTGAGCTCAAACTAGAGCTTTGATTCTAGTTGTTGAGTAAACAACTAGAGACTCAGTAGAATAGAACCCTCAAACACATTGTTACAAGTCCAGTAAATAAAATACAATATAAAAATAACCATGAAAAAAAAAATTAACCGATGACAATATGAGTATAGAAACACAAGAATTTAAAATGGTTCAGCAAATTCCATGCTTACGTCCACCCTAAAGGATAAAACACTTTCATTATGAGAAGAAAACAAATACAAGAATAATTACTGAATTTAAAAACTAAACTCAATCCCAAAGCCTCTTGTGAACCCTTTCTCATAACTAAAAAGAACCCCTTTGTCAACTTAAAGAACTCCTCTCTGTAAGACCTAGATAACCCTTTTCTGTCAACCTAAATAACCCTCTCTGTCTATACATACCTAGGCCATTGGTTTTATTTATAACTAGGACTCCTTAGTCTCCAAGTTTCCTAATAGATTTTTCAAGTCTTGTAGATTTTCACAAATTCTTTAGATTTTCTCAAATCCCAATATTTCCTAAATCACCAGGATACTTACTAAGGATAACAATAAATAGCATTAATCATGATTAAATTACATGAGTCAATTTCTCAACACTAATATGAATGAGCCTAGATGGCATAGTTTGAGAATTAAGTTTGTTAAAGTCTTTTATTTCTATGGATTCTTAATCATGTTTTGATGATATTCATAACACACCACATTTGGTTGGCATTTTTTAATCGATGTTAAAACTGAGATAACTCAACCTAGCTAACTTTTCCACTAATATTGATAAGCTAAGTTGGCTCATTTTGATAAATTTAAGACAAGAAGAAAAGTAAAAAAGGAATATAGAGGATAAGTATCCTCCATATAGGAAAAAGGAAAAATAACAAAAGAAAAAAGTCAATGGAGCACAGTTTCATAATACCCTGTCTGTTAAGGAGCCTTTAAACAGACCATGTGCTTTATTCCAAATAGATGTCAATCGTCTAATCTTATTCCAAGTTGTTGAGCCAATGAAATGTCTATAAAAATATGAGCGTAATTGTACTAAACAGATGCTCTAAATAGTATCATAGATTGCATATTGTAAGAAAAATTTTTGATTTCTCACCGATATATATATATATATATATATAATATATATATATATCAATTTCGACAATTTAGTCTCCCATAAGACAAATTTGAGGCAAATTTTGATTGCAAAAGAACTAAATTAAGACGAATTTTTGTCAGTAAGGGATTAAATAGCAAAAGTTGAGTTGATCCGTGAGAACTAAATTAAAAATAAACATATTTGTAAAGGACTAAAATAGGATTTTTGTCTTACATGTGCCGAAACACTAAGGCTAGTCAATAAAAATTGGACCAAGCACCTAAGGCACTCCTAATAACTACCAAAAAGGCCAGATAATCTATTCCACAAAGAGATAGCAAAAAAAAATGTAAGAGTACACGAGGAATCGATTCTAAACAAGAACATGAATCTACAACATGTCATTATTATTAATTTTATGAAGCACTGTAATCCAAACAAAAGACTTGATCTTAGAGGGACCTTTGGACTTCCAAAGGAGTTTATCAAGATGAAAAACACCTTTATTCAACAAATGAGTTAGAAATTAGGAAATGAATTTGCACAAAAACACTCCATAAGGGTCACAAGAGATCAAATCATTTTATTCAAGTAAGAACACATAATTAGTTTGACCCAAAAGAGATTCTAATTCAAAAAAAAATTATCTATTAAATTACGAAAAAGTGAAATTCTCAAGAAATATATGAAATCATGAATGCAATAGCAATTGTGAATAGGAGAGATATGTAACGAAGAAAGATGATAGAGATGTGGAAAAGCATCTCTAAATGAGAAATTTCCTATCCAATGCTCTTTCCAAAATTTAACATGAGAACTATTTCTCACCTTCAAGTAAAGCATACAACTAAAAGTGGCATATCCTTATGAAATAAACTTCTAGAAAATAAAATGAGAAGCTTGGAATGCTATATTGGCATCCACCCATTTTGGTCTAAACCATATTTATTTTGAATAACTTAAGGCCAAAGCAAGTGGGGTTCCAAAGAAAAACACCACAGTTGTTTACCTGCCAAAGCAATCTTCTTAAACATCAAATTATCAAGACCCAAACCACCTTCTTTCTTAGGACAAAAACAAACCTCCCAACTCTTGAGATGACATGTCTTGTCTCCGCTACACCTGATCATAGAAAATTCCTCGTAGTCTTCTCTATTATTTAGACTACTCGATCAGGGATAAGAAACAAAGATAAGTAGCAAAGAGGAATGTTAGAAGGCAAACCTAAATAAGGGTAATTCATCCCTTAGAGAGAAAAATAAGCTACCTTCTAATTGTTTAGGAATTTAGAAATCTTCTTAACAACTAGATCCCAAAAAGAAATAGCTCTAGGGTTACCCTCCAAAGAGACTACCAAGTGAACAAGAGGCCACTTTAAAATTTGACAACCAACCAGCAAAGCCAATGAAGAGAGAATATGAGTATCTACATTGATACCAACCAAGGTAATACCAGCTCTAGGATTACCACCCAAGGAGACTTCCATGTAAACAAAAGCCTACTCCACAATCTGATAATCAGCCAGCAAAGCCAAATAAGAGAGAGTATGATTATCTACATTAATATCAACCAAAACACTTTTGGACAGATTGATTTTCAACTGAAAAGTTATCTAAAAAGTTGAAACAGTGAGAGATCATTAAAAAAACTATCTTTATCGACATTTAAGAGCAAGATGGTATCATCAACAATCCGCAAATAAGAGAACACAACCGCATCCGAACCAATTTTCACTCTTTTTATGAGAACTCTTGCTGTAGCTCTAGAAATAAACAACTAAGTACATCTACCACTAAATTAAACATAAATGGAGAAAAAGGATCTCCCTACCTTAAACCCCTGTGAAACTAAGCTTTAGGCTTACCATTAACAACCACAGAAAATGTGGTCAAGAGACTATTAGAAATCCATCTTCCTTACTTACAGCCAAGCCCCTTCTTTTTTAGAATTTTATCAAAAACATCTCAGTTGACCCAATGATAAGCTTTTTTAAGATCCAACTTAAGTACTAGATCATGTATTCTTTTCCTCACATCATCAACGACTTTGTTTGCACCAATGTAGCATCCAAAGTTTGTGTACCTACAACAAACGCACCTTGACTTTTAGAAATAGTGTCCCTTCCACTATTATGAAACTCTACAAACACATCTAAAAGATCACTTTTAATGATATCCACAAAGACCTGGAGAAAAAAAAAACTAGAAGTAAACCACCAAATCCTGGAGCATTCTCTTTATCCATACTCCAAATAGCCCTCCTTATATCCTTTTCTTTAAAGGGCATAGTTGTTAAATCGTGAATCGTATCAAGAATCCTTTATTCAATTTTTGAATTGTAAATTGTAACGTATCATATGATTTAGAAACACATCAATAAAAAATGTAAATATACATGATTCAACACTTAAAATATGAACAAAGTACTCAAAAATCTCAAATAAATACTTAAATGTCACATATCACTAAGAAAATACTAAACTCCATTAATACCATAATATCATCATAAGTCATAAGCAAACTCATAGGTAACACCATTCTTCCTCTTCTTAGACTTAAAAGCCATACAGAGTGACTATGTGAACAACCAGAACTAAAAGAATGAAAACAAAGTGATTGACCCAAAAAGTCAGACCTAGAAGAACAAAAACAATACCCGGAACTAGAAGAACGAAACCGAGTGAGTTAAGTGACTAGTCTGTGATTTGAATGAAAACTAGTTTTACATTTAGTAACGGAACAAAGTAATAGAACCAAGTGTATTTAGTAATGCCTCTTTGGTTCCTTTTATTTGACATTTTAGGTCTATGCTTTTTCGAATTCTCTAATGAGAATTGGTGGAAAAAAAAAGAAAAAAAAATAAAATACCGAATCGTAGAATTATGCGAATCATATTGAAGATATGGAATCACACCAAATTGTGCGATACATGCATGATTCAAAGGTATCAACAATTCATTACATGATACAAATTGCTGGCTTGAAAAATCATATCGAATCGTGAATCGTGCAATTGGAATCATGAATCGTGCGATTTTAACAACTAAGGGTCTCCCAACTAACTTGCCTTCTCCTAAGTAATAGCACACAAATTGAAATCCTTAATGAAGCTTAGATAAATTCTCCTTAGTGTAAAGATCCTTGTTTAACCATGTAACTTCATCAGTTATAACCCTATTATGTCGAATAAGATCCTCATTTGCAATTTCCAACTCTTTAGCTAAACTTCCCTCTACCTCCTTATAACCACTCTATGAAATAACTTAGAATTAACGTTGCCGTCCTGGAGCCATTGCACCTTAGTCTTTTGCCTTCAACTTGCTTTCTCCTTAAGCAATACCTTCTCAAAGTCATTTAGCAAAATTACCCTTCTAGTGAGTAACCTACGATGTTCAATTTTATCTAGAACCTTCATCTCTCCTAAAATTTCTTTTTTAATTCTAACATCACCAAGAACCTCTTAATTTCACTCATTTGACCTATTTAGACATTTTAACCTCTTAATCAGTCTTGGCATGTTTGCTTGACTTGGTCAATTAAACTAAAATCGGTGTATCATTCAAGTGAGACAAAACTAAGCTAAGTCACTCGATTTAGAATAGTTCACCTACACAATCAATCAACTTGCTGTTCAGACTAGTCAAGTGATTGGTTCACCAGTTTAATGTTTCGACCGACTAGTTCGAGCTGGGTTTAATAACATTGGATAGAACAACAATTGAGTCATGTATTATCAATCCTGAAAAGAGTTGGGCACCACTTGATTGTATTAGATTCTAGAATAACTATAAAATAATCATACCCAAGTTGAAAGTATACATCCTAAACAAGATTTGGAAACGTACTCTCCCAAGCACCAAGGAAAAGAAACATGTCCAATTAAGACGAAAACTGCGATATGGCTAGTGGCTGAAATGGTAAATGTTGGGATGCCTTAATATACCGCACCTAAGATCGATCCCTACCCCCTACACTCTCCCCCAAAACCTCCACTCCCTTCCCCAGACAAAAAAAAAAATCAACATGAAAACTATCTAGCTTTTATTGGTGACCAAGTGAATTGTGCATTAGATAAGAGAAGATCCCTCAAGCTGTAATCTTGAATGAAGGCATCGAAACCTCACTATTAAAGTAACTCTACTGCCTAACTTCTCAACTAGAAATCTCAAGTGTTAAATTCCTTATGCACAATGCGTTGGTTTAGAAGGACCTTACATTGGAGTACACTAACACTACTATTGATCCCTTCCTTTAAACACAAGAAGGACAAAAAGAAATGGTATCATGAAGATAATCTACTTTCTTAGCCACCCTAGTATCTCTCATCATCACCATACATCCTGAAGCACTTGTGGCGGGAAAACACTCGAGTTCTTATATATGGACTCCCAACTATCTTTGAGAAGTAAATCATCAATTGCTTTCAATTTAATTCCTTGGAGTATAACCATTGTTACCAAGTGGCTTTAATACTCAAGATGGGGTGAATCGAGTTTCAAATTTTTGCAAAGATGTTGTTTCTAAAAACTTTGATCATGAGTATTGAATTTTTTTTTTCTTTTGGTAAAGAGTATTGAAGTTATGTACTTGATAAAGATGAAGTGATTAAGGAAGAACTTGAGTTCACACAAGATTATGCAGCAAAATAGACAAAATGAGTAAGAACAAAAGCACCAAATGAGTAAAGTTATGTAATAATAATTGAAAATAAAAAGAGTAATGGATATAAGGTATGCTAACAAAGATTTATCATGGTTCAGTCTCTTTTTCTCAATCTACCAGATTTCATACTTTTTCACTATTCGTCATGCTTAAGTCTGTTGCTTGAGAAAATTTTTCACAAAACAAAGCGCTTATCACTAATGGCGGAACTTAACCTAAAATTTTGAAGGAGTAGTCGGACTATATATAATGAACTAGGATGAAGTGCTTGAACTATTATTATAAGATTACCATTCATCTACTAAACTAGTAATTCGTACGTTGTCACAGGTGATGAAGTGAAAGCTTATCAAAAAGAGAAAGACAGATTAGGAGCCAAATTTTGGAGGTAAAAAAAGAATGAGGCATTTAGTTAAATTTTGGGGGTAAAAACAAATTTTTGAGGTCTAGGAAAAAATCTTTTATAAACTTAGTCTACATAACAAATCAATAAAAAACTAACACATAATCAAATAAGCATTAATGATGTGTTAATTTTTTTTTATTTATTCTATGATGCATTAGTTTTTTTATAGGCTTAGTTTATACAAATTTTATGAAGTCTACACAAAAATCTCTCCTAAACTATGTGAGATAGTAGAAAATAAATTTTTAAGAGATAAAATTACATATCTATTTCTAATTTAAAACAAACAAAAAAAAAATTGGGGGGGCAGCTGTCCCTATGCCCTAAAGAAGTTCCGCCAGTGCTTCTCACACTGTGAGTTACCTCACCCTTTTTCTCGGGAGAGATATCTCACCTTCCAACAAGTTTGGAAATTATTTAAGAAATAAATCTCTAAAAGAGTTGGTTTATGATTGAAGCTCTATGACTAGAACTCAAGGAATGCTCAAAAGATCAGAGTGATTCTCAATAAATGATGAGCTAATGCACAAATTGAATGTTGTTTAGGTGTTATACCAGGTGCATTAACTCCCCCAGTTGTTATATTTAGCCCAAGTAGTAATAAGTTGTTAGAGGCAGTTAGCTAGGTAGCATTATATGCTAAAATTAGACGTTATCTTTGTTTTCTGCCAAGTAATATTTGAATATTTTCCAAAGCATTTATGAAAAATGTAGCCAATGTGCTAATATTCTAATATTATGTGGTGGTATTCAAATATTCGAATATTAGAGTATAGTATTTTCTTTTTGGTAAATTAGAGTATAGTATATGAACATTTGTTTGTTGAAGACTAGATATTAATGTATACTCGAATATCAGAGTGCCATGTGCTCTCTAAAGTCAAATATTCAAATATGATAAGATGATATTTGAATATTTGTCACCTTAAAGCCAAATATCAGAATATTTGGAGGTCAATATTACTCTATAATATTTGAATACAAGCTTTTATATTTGCATATTAGCCGGACAAACATATATATTTGAATATTTGTACTAAAAATGGTCAAATACATTTAAAAAAAACATTTGAAAGCAAGTTTTCACATTAAGGCTCTTTATAAAACATTTTTTGGGTTATTTTTTTAATGAAATTTATTAATTTTGAAAATCTTTTTGTATGAGCCATCAATAAAAAAATCATTTACCATCTCATGACATTTAGTATGGTATGCAGAAATGATGATTTCATTTTATGCTAATTTCATAAAATGGACCATTCTAATATTTATTTGAAAAAAAAATATGGAATGATCATTTTATTTCATATCCCATTCCATAAAATCAGGAGTGAAGCATGGAATTCATTCCCTCCGATAGAGGTGGGATTGATATTTCATGTTTCATAGAATGAGACTAAAATTATTTATTCCTAATATACCTTTAAAAATTTTATAAAATTACATCTATTGTCCTTCTTATATTTTTATTTTTTAGGTAATAAAGTATTTTCCTTCTTGATCTTTTTTAGTTTATGATGTAATTTTTTTATGGTCAAGTTTTATGTATTTGATTATTCATTAACCTTAATGGTATTTTAATTTATCATTATAATTTTTAGTTTCGACGTAGATGTTCTATCTTTGATTTAAAACCTTATTTATATATAAAAATAAACGTGAAGTATTTACTTGACGTGATAACATTATTCTTTTAAAAGATGGCAACATTTATTCTAATTAAATTATAGAAAGAAATTAAAATTAAATATTATTATTAATGTTTAAAAGATTTTTTCTTATAAAAGATATTTATATCCTTTACATCAACTTTGATTGCATTCCACAGTGATTCTAAGTACCAAACAGTGAAATGGCTTGAAAAGACATTTTATTCCTAAAGCTACCAAACTGTTGAATAGGAATGACTATTTCATTCTATTATATTCATATTCTATTCGAATTCCATGAAACCATCATTCCATTTACCAAACATTATGTTAGACCAAGTGATTTCATTTCGTACCCATCTCATAAAATGAGGCATTCTTATGTTTGTTGACAAAAATTTACTTGGAATGAAATTTTCATTCCATGGCTCATTCCATAAAAATAGGAATGAAGTATGGAATTCATTTCTTCCAAGAAATGTGAGATTGAGATTCCAAACTCTATGAAATGAAACTTAATCATTCTTTTCCTAATGTACTCTTATTAATTTTATAAGAAAATAGAGGGTCGTATCACTTATAAAAAATTTAAACAAGAAATAAGATAATTAAAAATTTAATAATTACATTATATATTCATATCAAATAACAATATACACATTTCATTTTTTTTGCAAATAAAACAATATCTGCTTTTTTTTCCTTGAGTAACAATATTTATTATTATTAAGTTATAAAAAAATAAATTTAAACATTATTCTCAATAATATACATTTATATTACATGTATAAAATATTTATAAAAATTCAAAAAAAATTGTACTTTTCTTAAAAAGAGCATTCATATCATTTTAATCATTTTTAATTCTATTTTATATTAATTTCATGTACTAATTTAAAAGTTACTCAATTATAGACTGTAAATGACCATTCCATTTAATTTCATTATATCTCATTTCATTACATTTTTATTCTATTTTTATTTTATGAAATCATTATTTCGCGTACCCTATTTTACTAACATTTCAAATGAGAACTTTCATTTATACATTTTTCCATCCCTCTTATCTTTGGCACCTCCATAATCTATTGTAGTGGCTAATCTTTGAAGCATTTTCTTCAACTTCTACTTTATTTGAATATAGGTGAGTTAACCAAAGTCACCTCCGCACTCGTAGAATTTACCGACCTAACATCTATGGCCGTTGACAGAGAATTTGGGTCACGGCTATCTCTTTTCGTCCTCACAGTCCCCACACCTTGATCTTGCATGTTTAGTACGATGAAGGGCTTATTTATATGAAAAGATCTTATTTTTATGATTTTTTTAAAAGATTTTTTAAAAATAGTAAAAAATATTTTATGTTTAGATGTAATATTTAAAAAGTATTTTTTTAATTTGAACAGTTTTTTATGTTATAAAAAAGATTTTTTTAAAAAACACAAAAATCTAACTTTTAAAAAAAACATAAAATGTGTTTTTTTATTTGTTATCTTCTTTAAAAAAATTCATCCAAACATTCTAAAAGAAAAAATCTTTTTTTATCAAAAGAAACACATTCAAACAGACTCGAAAAGAAAAAGAATAAGAACGAAAATGAGAATAGAATAAAAGAGAATACTCATTTCTTTAAACGAAGACAATAAGAATTTTTAAAAGAATAATAAGTATTCCATTTCCTATTTTTAAACCAAACATGGGAAGGAGTCTCATTCTCATTCCATTCTATTCATTTTCATCGTAAGAAACATATCAATTCATTTTGGCCACCAAAATGATTAGAATCAAAACGAGAAGCTGAGTTAAACAAAGATCATGGAACAAAAGTAGGTTATGAGAATCACTTTTTTGTTACCGTCAAACCTAGAACTTGGTTATCAACGTTACCCAAAGAATTGATATCAATAGCATGTTTACTAGCTGAAGCATTAGGTGCAGCAATATTTCATCCCAAATGTAAGTTTTCTTCAAAAGGATTTGTAAAATATCCAGATTCTCATTCTCATTATAACGAATATTAACTATGATTATTTTTCCTTGAAGCAATAAGCAAATCCTCATCCTCTTGAAATTCTGTTTCAACTCCATGATCCCCTATTCAAATGGCTTATAAATTTTTCAAAACATGAAAGGATTTATAAATCATCAAATATTAAGCAATATATCTGTAATTAAATTATTTTATTAATTCTTTTATTTTTAAAGATTTGAGACGTAATGTTAAATTTTTAAACACTAAAGGGAGAGAGAAAAAAATCAATAAAACCAAACAAATATCAATAATTTACATCTGGAAGATTTTTTGAACTAGAATATTTGCTTGCAATAAAACTCTATAGTCCTTTTTGTTTTTCGTCAGTAACTCAATATCATAAATAAAATCATATTTTTCGTGTATAGTATTTATGTTAATTATTTCAAGCACAAATATAAAAGAAGCAGTTATGACTACAAAAACCACAGAAAAAGTTGGACTTTTTTAAATTTATTTTTTATTTATACTATTGTGACAGTAATTATAGTCGGCTATATGTTCTATCCTCTTATAAATAACTTTCTTTTTCTTTTTCTTTTGTTGTCGTTTAAATCATTTCATGCACAAAATGGAAGGAAATGTTTTTTTTTTATTGTTCCAAAATTTTATTTTTTTACTTATGAAGTTATCCTTAGGAATATGGATCTAAATTTTATCTATTACCAAAGTAATATTTTTACACTATTATTTAATTATATGTTATCACATTATTAAAAGAGATAAACTATTATAACAATTATATCAAAAGTTAAACTCTTTTAATTATCTTTGTCCTTGTTTTACAAGGATGTCTATAACTTGGTGTGGAAAGAAAGAGAGCAAATCAAAGTCCGGGATCAAGTAGTCCTTAAGAGTATATTTGGATAGAAGAATTTCAAAAGAAATAAAAGTGAGAGTAAATTTTTTATTTTGATTAAAATTTCTATTTATCTAAGAATTTTTTAAAATGAAAAAATAAAATAAGATATTATAATTTATAAGTAATATTCATATTCTCTCTTTTTTATTATTATTGTTAGAATCAATTAGGATTGTCAGAATATGTAAAGAATCTGTTAGAATTAATTAGGATCATGTTTAGAATCACGTAGATTATGTAATAGGATCATTACATTATTTCCTTTTTTATGTTATACAAGTATTATAAAATCTGATACAGAGTGCAGTGTATTTTCACTGACTCATTCTCACAAACTAAGGGTTTCTATGATCCTTCTTTCTTTCAACATGGTATCAGAGCCTGGTTAATTTACTGATAGAGATAAGATTGAAAGGACAACCCGGAACATAAAGGACAGAATCAAGAGTTAGAGAGGGTAGAGGACAAATTTGACCAAGACCTTTAGCCATAGTTTTGGAACCATTGGCTAAGGTAACCATAGGAGGGAAGTTGAATGACAAAGATGAGAGAAAAGACCAATGTTACCAGATATGTGATCGGAGGCACCAGAATCCAAAATCCATGGACTAAGGGAAGAATGGGTGAGGCAAGCAACAGAATTACCAGTTTGAGAAGCGGAGGCAAAGGTCGATGACTGAGCAGCCTTATACGCTAGATAACCTCATAGATAGCAGCTGGGATAGTGACAGTGGGCACGTCCAAAGAGTCAGATGCCGGAACAGAAGAGTCTGACTGAGCAATATTAGCTGTGCGAGGGGTTTCCCATGGAGTTTGAAGCAACGTGCACGAGTGTGGCCAAACTTGTGGGCAATAATTGCACTTGATGAACGTGGACCTTTGCCACGGACCATGAGACCCATAACTGGCAGCAGCAATGGTGGACATGATAGGCACAGAACTGCAAGAAACTCAGAAAAGAAGAACTTGAGTTGAGAGCGGAAGACCCAAAAAATTACGATAGGAGACGCAGGGCGCAGAGGTGGGAAGCCAAACACCCGCTGGAAGATCACGAACCACGTGGAAAGGGATGGATCTGACCGGAAAAGCCCCAGAGAAGTGGTCGGGGAAACAGCGGCCGGAAAGAGGGCAAAACGCGCTCTCACGCGCGCTGAAACACCTGCTGGACGGATTCCGGTGACCGGCGCGTGGCGGCGCGTCGGAGCTCCGATGACGGCGCGACTCCGGGGATCGGACGGGTTCGGGGAGACACACGTCGTGGGTTGTGTCGTTTGCCGGAAAAAACACCTCAGATGCGTAGATCTGAGATGGAAACCGCAGGAGGAGAGAGAAAAAAAAACCACCGGAGGAAGAGAGAAAAATAACGTCGAGAGCAAAACCACTTCGGCTGGAAGAGGGGCTGTGATATGTGCTAGGCCGTAGCTAGAGCAGAACCACCGTGGTTGGAGCAGAACCACCGCGGCTTGAGCAGAACCACCACGCGCAACAGGAGCAGAATGTTGCTGACGGCAGGGGAAGCGAAAAAAAAAAAAATTAGGTTTCTATCCCTAGGCTCTAGATACCATGTAATTCTAACAGATTCTTTACATATTCTGACAATCCTAATTGATTCTAACAATTATAAATATTTAATAATTCTCTTAATTCAAAAATTAAAAATTCATTCTCTTTTTTCTCTATACTCCTCCATCTAAATATACTCTTTAAAGAATTTAATGCCACTTGAGCTAAAATTCCTTGTCAATTATCTCACTTTCTTGTATTTTTTTTTCCTTAAGATGTATTTGAAATGATAAATTTTAAGAATTGATTTGATTTGTAAATGAAATTTTATATTTGAAAAGTAATACAATTTAAATTGATTTAATTTAGAAATTCATTAAATTTAAGTTATGTTAGAAATTCACTCAAATTTCACTAAATTTGAGTGGATTTGACTTGATTTTAATTCAATTGACAATTTATTATTATTAATTTATTTACTTATCTAATCTAAATAATGGTAACAAAGTAAATTATCAAAACAAAAATGAATTATAATGATCTTTGAAGTGTTCTAAATAAAAAATTTGATTTGTAAATCAAATCAAATCCTACTTTTTATAAAAAGTTTCAAATATAGAAATTGATTTTCTAAATCAAATTAGATTAAATCAATTTAAATCAAATCAAATCAATTATGTTTTTAAAAGATTCCAAACTAAACCTATTTAAATTACTCCATTCAAGATACTAAAACTTAGTCTTTACTATGACAAAAAAAGAAACCTAGTTTTTACTGATTTCAGTTAACTTTTCTTTTAAAAAATCTACTGTGCATTGCCTCAAGGATAAAACTATAGAAAATATTTTTCTCATTCTTATTCCTTTATCCCTCTACCCTCGTCCTCCCATAGGAAAGTCTTCGTAATTTGTAATATTTGACCTCGTCTAAATACTGTTGCCAGCTAGTCTAAGTATGCACAATTCTAATGATCAGTTTGTTATAAGTTTGAAAATGAATTTGAAAAATTTATGAATGAGTTTTTAATATAATTTTACACATAAATTTTTTTCTGAATCTTTTACTCATGTTTTTAAGAGTATATCAAACTAACCCTAAAGGTGAAAAAGAATAGAAATAGAAAGCATCTCTTTAAAATAAATTTGGATGAAAAAATTTGGACTATAGAGGAAATGCGTGATTTTTATTTTTAAATTAAAAAGTTATAAAATTAATAAGAGATTATTAAAAAGTCTATAATAATATTTATTTTATTTTTTATTTTAAAAACTCTTTAATAAAGATAATATTTAGATTGAAAATTATTATTTACACATAATATTTCCCTCACATAATATCAATTAATACCTTTTCTCTTTTTTCCTCCTCTCTCTCTCTCTCTCTCTCTCTCTCTCTCCTTTTTCCTCATAAAATCAATGGCTCACATCATTTAGATTTTCTTCTAAATTCAACGTGTTAAATATAGAAATCATTTATGTATCTTCATCCAATAATTTAAGTTTTTAGGATAGTTAGTTCATAACATAGTATTACACTTGCTTTTGGCCCATCTCTTTTAACAAACCCTAATCTGTTGTGTCCACTGCCTAGTGGCTATATTCCCTATCATGCCTCAATTCTGCTAGTTCCTCCCTTGTTGTGCCTTCCTTTTAGCGAGTTGTCACTGTCGTGTGACATTTCGATAACATTTCCACTACTGATCAACTTTTCGAAAAACCCAAAAGTTAAAGATTTGATATCTAAACCATCGAGATCATCACCGGATTGTCCAGGCCTTCTTGAACCTGAAGCTACGCTGCTAGAAGATCAGCCACATGCCAACAGAAGCTCTATGCACTATAATCATTTCATATACTTTCACCTAATAACTTAAGTTTTTAGAATAGTTATTTATGACATAATATCAGAGCTTTTATAACCAAGTAATCATGAATTCGATTCTTGCCGCCCTCTATTCTTTATAATTGAGTTGAATTTCAATACAAAGTAAAGTGAGTCTATGTATTGTCTATGCTTCAAACCTAAAAGGTTCTTGCATGAGGGGGTGTCTTTGAAATATAAAGATTATTTATATGTTTTTACCTAACAACTTAACTTTTTAAGATAGTTGGTTTATGACACATCGATTCAAACATGGTAGAGAAGCAATTTAGTTTATTTGATTTAACCACTATATGATGTTCTTTGGTTTTCACTGTAAATACATAACATGTAAAGGTTTTTGATCATTGGTCGCCCCAGATTAGCTTTTGTGTACTTCCTTTTTCATTAAAAATGACTGGGTTTTTGTTTTAAATTAACAATCCAAACATCATTCGTAGTTTAATATTTTAGTCGTATTAACAATCATATATTCAGCTATTGTGAACAAAATTACGGATGAAAGTATTTTTCATACTTGAGTCTACAGAAAGTGGACAGGCATGTAGGAGAGTGGTAAGGTTTCTATTCAAGTATAAACAAAAGTATATGGAGGTATATATTTAGCACATTCATGGCAAAACACCATATGTCAATGTATGAGACTTAAGTTGTTCAATTTTCCGAAACACATTTACGTCTTGTCAAGGGTATCTGTCTTAATTCCTCATTTCAAATAGAATTTCAAGACAAAAGAACAATAAAATGTGTTTAAAAAATAATTATATGAAACAATTAATCAAATTCAAAAGTTTACAGCTTAGTTATTTGAAGTGCTAAGTTGCAGTTTGCATATAAACCAGATGTTACATTTCACCATATATAATAAATTCAAATCTATTTTATATTAGCTTAATTATATTTTTATCATGGAAAATTCAGTTTTACATTTTAGTAGCATAAATTCAATTTTACTTTCTTCCTCAAATATATTTCGATACTTAATTGGTATGCACTAAACTAGGGCGAAAGCAATGGCATCAAAATGTTTTTTTAGGCCAAATCTCCAAAAAGGAATGAAAGTATCGAGAGAATTCGGTGTCAATGAGCCAATGATGTGTTAATCACACCAAGATCAAGCATTAAATCTTCTATATTATCATTTGATAAATTTTTTTTATAATGTTTGGTACACAGAATTATAATTTTATAAAATCAAAATGAAGTGAATTGGTCATTCTCAATGCACAGTTGGTAACCTTTGGAAGGAATACTTTTCCAAACCACTATACTATTTAGTATATAGAATTATTGTGGAATAAAATCAAAATTTATGTAAATAACATAAATACTCTTTATAAATGAAAATCTTTAAACATTAACCATAATGTTTAATTTTAATTTTTTTAATAATTTGATTAGAATAAATATTGTCATCTTTTTAAAGAATAATGTTATTACATCAAATAAATACTTCACATTTATTTTTGTATATAAATAAGTTTTTAAATCAAAGACAAGCCATTTACGTCAAAATTAAAAATTACATTGATAAACTAAAATACTATCAAGGTTAATAAGTAATCAAGTACATAAAAATTTGATCATAAAAAAATTATACCATAAACTTAAATATAAGAATGATAATATTTTATTACCCAAAAAAATATAAGAAGGACAATGATGTAATTTTTATAAAATTTTTAAGGATATATTAGAAAAAAATAATTTTAATCTCATTTCATGGAACATGAAATCCTAATTACATCTATCCAGGAAGGAATGAATTCTATACTCCATTCCTAGTATTATAGAATGGGACATGGAATGAAATTACTATTTCATAATTTTTTTGCAAACAAATATAAAAATATCTCATTTCATAGAATGGACATGAAATGAAATCATCATTCATGCATACTAAATATTATGTTAGAATATAAGCAAGCTCTACCTTAATTGCAAAATAGAGTTGATTTTCAATTGAGCCCAATCAATCTCTTGCCTATGTATACTAATAAGAATGAAGTACTATAATGCTAACTTATGTTGACCTGACTTAAGCAGCTTATCTCATTGTTAGGAATGTCAACGAGGGCTCATGGGAGCTGGGAGTGCTCCTCACCTCACTCTTGTTTCATTGTAGATGCTCGTTTATAACTGTCATAGGAAGACGAGTATTTAATAATATTTGAGAATATCTAATAATTTAAAATAGAATTTTAAAAATTATAAATTTCTGAAAACATAAATGGATAAATTTTAGTATCATATACCATAATTTTGTCTAACAATTCAAATTAATTATAAAATTAAAATAATATAACATAAATATTTAGTTTAATTATATTTTGTAATAATTAATCCATAAAAATACTTATTATTTAAATAATATAAATTTTTTTAAATAATTTTTATCATTATGAATTCATTTATTAAAAATAATTTATTATAAAATAATAAAAAATATAGATTCGCTTATTATCTTAAAGAAAAAAATTATAATATATGTAAAATATTAAAAAAAGAAAAAAATTTATAAGTATTATAAGGGAGTAATATAATCTTCGTCTCATCCCCATTTATTTAATGGGTACAGTCGCCCACCCTGTTGTGAGTGAATTTTTCCATCTTTACTCGATTGTTTGTCAATCGAAGTTTGATCATTTCTTTTTCTAAAAAGAATAAAAATCCATGTAAGTTCTTTGAATTGTTTTGTCTATATAAGTAAAAATGACAAATGATAAATTACCCTTTAAGGAGCCAATGTCATATTTTATTAAATTTTATCGGTCAAATATGACCAAGTTCAAATCTAACGGATTCAACACATTATGCCAAAAGAACATTCAAGAGGCACAATCGGCTATCACCAGTTACCCCAAACGGCTATAAATATGGGCATTCCTCCCACCAAGTATGAACTTTTGAATCCTCTCACTACTTAATACATCTTATACGTTATCTAACCTTAGTGACTTGAGTGTCAGAGTAGAAAAAAGTCATCTCATATAAAAGTCATCTCACAGTCGATATATATATATATATATATGTATATAGATATACCATTACCTTAATAAGGCCTCACTAAAAATTTCATATCAAAGCAATAATCCTGAGTAGTACCTAAAGCTTGTCAACATATATAAGAATGGACAATCCTGGGGAACTAAAACCTATAGGCTAAAGCCATCGCATAAGCTCATTGAACTTCCGACAAACACACCAGATGTGATCAGCATTCAGCAAATTCCATGCCATGCTGTGACGCCAATTGACAAACATCTTATGATCATCTTCTAGAACATACCATAGTTACCATTAATGTGTGGGTCTCTTGAGCGCTTCAGATTAGTAATGTGCATGTATAGGAATATTGCCTTCTGAACTGGCACGGCTATGCCACGAAATAGGTATGCAAGATTCCTCAAACTCCAATATCCCCCCTCCATGCGACGGAACGAACGAAACTAAACACTAAAATTATTTCAACTTTCTCTCAACAAATAAACGCAGTTGTTCTAAACCTTCTGCGTCAGTATCATCTCTCGTGACTAAGTGCAGAAAAACAAAGTTCTCGAGGTCAAACAACAAATCAAACTTTTCAATCGTTATTCGTTAGCAACTTAGCATTAATTAACTATCCTATTATGACATTCACCAAAGCCAAAAACAGATATATATAAAATTAATCCACTATAGGGTCCTCTTCCGCAACGAATCAACAATGCCATTATCAACAACAGACACATAGCACTCAACATGAGAGAGATGGCAAGGGAAAGGAACACAGATCAATGGAAAAAGAAGATCCAAGAGCAGAGATTAGCGAGAGAACCTGGTGTTAGAGAATTCGTAGAGTTTGCCAGTGCTGGAGAAGATCATGACCCCAACCTCAGCGTCGCACAGGATCGCAAGCTCCTTCGCCTTCTTCAGCAAACCACTCCTTCGCTTCGAGAACGTCACTTGCCTGCTCGTCGAATTGTCGATCCTCCTTATCACGATCTTCCCTCTCCCCATTTATCCCAATCAAACCCTAACTCCATGATTACGAACCAGAAATAATCGTTACTATAGACAGATTAACAAGCAAAAACTTAATTTCAGGAAAAAATTGCGAAAGATCAAAAACGAAAAACAAAAAATGAAAAAAACTGCCAGGTAGAGCGAAGAGAGAGATGCATCGATTCCTTGCGAGTGTGTTTGGATGCAAAAGAAAACAACGGAAAACTGAAGAAGAGAGCGAGAATCGGTTTGATTTTCCGAGAAAGGCAGCGAGAATCTAGAGAAAAGAAAAAAAAAAAACAGAAAAGAAAAAAAAAACAGAAAAGCAAAAAAAAAAAAAGTGTGAAGAGAGAAGAGAGAGCGCTTACTGGTGAAGGAGTTGATTATAAGAGACAAAGCGAGTCTCGGCAAACGTACTGAATTCACATCAGCATTGAGAAGCAAGAGCTAGCTATATAAGGAAAGTGTATGAAACAGCATTTGGTTGGTGGAGTGAAACCGCTAATCGGCTAGTAGAAAACCAGTGGTGGTTTTCTAGGTGAGGCCACGTGGCCCAATCAGGTTCTGACTCCTCTGAGGTCATTCGGGTGTTTTATTCGTTTCTCGCTATTTGCGCCGTCCCTGGTATGCTACGCTGACGAGTGGGACTACGGATACGAATACCGTAGCTCATACCGTACTTGCTTTTTTCAGAAATGGCGCTTCTTTCGATTAATCGCGGAAACCGCACGGCGAAATTGCTCCCTGGCCTTGCGTATTGTCTAATATACCCCTAGACTCGGTCCAATCCAATAGTAGTGCTATCATTCGGATATATAATAAATAATAATAATATAATAATAAAAAAGTAAATTCTTACGTAAATTTAAAAAAATTATTATATATTTTTAAAATATCAATAAATAAGTATTTTAAAAAATATTTTTATTATTAATTTTAAAAAATTTATATATTTTTTATATTAAAATTTTAAAATTAATAATTAAGATATAATTTAAAATATATATTTATTATATTTTAAAAATATACAATAATTTTTTATAAATTTAACAGGAGTGCACTGTCACTGTCAGAAAGTATGACATTCAGACTTCCTGACTTGACTGCTGTGATTGCGTGGCAGTCATCAGTATGAACAATTTTTCAAAAATAATTTTTTATTTTTAGTTCATCTTTTTAAAAAAAAATTAATTATTAAATAAAATAGATATTAAGTATTTTTTATATTTTTAAAATATTAAATTTTTTTATTTTTTATTTAATATTTAATTTATTGAATATTATAAAAATTATTATAAAAATGTTTTTAAAAAAATATAATATTCATCATTTTCTAAATGTAACCTGCATGTAATTAATGTTTAAATTCATAATTAAAATAAATAAAAAATTTGATTTTGACACAGTTGAATGTAAAAATTTATGATAAATTATTATCTAATACGTTACTAAATTACTAAAATAATTTGATGATGTAGAAACTAACAACGTATAAGATTAAATGATATTATAAAAAATAATAAATTAAAATTAAATTTATAAATAAGTGATAGTAGCAATTTAGTTTAATAATTTAAAAGTTGAATAAGATTGGTAATATTTTAAAAGATTAATTATTTGTCATAATTACAAGGCTAAAAAATTTCTTACATGTACTTTTTTTTTTATAAAATTGCAATGTGGGGCATTATAAGAATATCCAATAATTGAGTTAAGAGAATCTTTTAAATATATTTAATTTATTTCCATTATTTTCTTAAAAAATTTGAGTTCCTTACTACTTAATACACTTCTAATTTGGTGTCTCCGCACACTTCTATACACAATTTGAAAACTAAATTAATAATTTAATTCTTAAAAGATATCACTAATTCTAAAGTATTTTGAATTCAACTCTACGCTCATAATAATTTGCATTAAAATTAGTTCTTTTTGCGAGCAATTAGAATGAATAAGTTATATATCCAAATTGCGGCTAATTGTTTTCAAAGAAACTAAATTTCGATTACTGGTATATTTTAGATGCCAAATTATTAGTTTAATATAAATTTAAAGCATTTAGAGTTACATAAAGATTATATTGCAAGAACTCGTTTGAAATATATTGTTATAGGCTAACTTATAAAGAAACGTGTATCTTTTGAGAATAATATAATACTATATATTTATATAAAATAATATTAATAATAACAAATATAGAGAAATCAAAATACCAAATAAGTGTAATTATAATATAGTCTATGCCCCCATATCAAAAAAAAAAATAGTCTATGCCCCATCGCAAATATATATATATATAGTCTATGCCCCATAATGAATAAGTAATTATAATATACAAACCAGAGAATTGACTACATTATGATACATTTTATATAGTCTATTCATCCTCGTTTCTTAATTTCAATTCTTTTGGGTTTCAACTCTGTTTTGTGCCCTATAATGCAAACAATTTACATGGATATAAGTCAACAAATGACAAGTATACATATATATCACCTTATTAAAAGAAAATCCCTAAATATGGTTTGAGGCTGTGTGTGCCAATTAATAATATATTCACTAAATGCATAGATATAATTAGTCTATGTTAATTTGATTGATAATATGTAGTTAGGGATGGACTAGTGACGAAGGATTTATATAACTTGTAAGAAGTTAGCAGTTTAAATTTCCGTGCCAACATTATAAAAAAAAAATATTGATACCATATATGTTATGCATTTGAGTCCATTAAATGAATGGTTAACTAGTAACAAGTAGATCATATGTATTGTCGCTAATTTTATAGGAGTGCAAGGGGTCTCACAAGCTCAACTTGGCTATTAAAGGAGACTAAATTCAAAGCTAGAAGGTTTAAAAATGGAGTCCGTGGCATTTTCAACCCCTAGCGAACACTTTAAGTAGTTGATTTTCTATAAAATAATATCACGTAAGAACATAGTTCTTTTAATATTTATCCTAGTAAATGCTATCAATAGTTGGTTATTTTTACACATCCTTTTATTGTTCCTACCTTTTATTGCATAAACAATATTTAGAATCTAAACTTAGTCAATCAGTTATGATAAAAATAAATAAATTATTTGTTCATATAACATCTAGCTCATCAGTCGAACTTAATTGCTCGTTAAAGAATATTTTTATATTCTTCAAAACGCACAAAAATAAAGTATTTTATCTAGTGTTTATTACTTTTTTTTTTGGTTGGGAAGCAGGGTTTTGGAAGGAAAATATGCGTATATATTCTAAATCACCCAGCAACCAATTAGCATGAGATAATACACTCCATGAAAGCATTTGAGGACGCTAGCGTAAAAGTACTATTGTTTTAGTTGTAGTAGATGGCACGTCTATTCTGTCGGGTAAAAATAACATTGTTCACTTTGATATGTATACTATAAGCATACTAAGATATAGATATCTTTAGAGATTAAAATATGTTGCATTATTAGCGTAAAAATGTTTGGTGCACCAAATGTTATTAGTATCTATTTTACATATTAAAATTATCCCTGTTAACTAATGACAACAAAAGCTGAAAGGTATATCCATAAAAGTATGACTCAATAACAAGTAAGTTACAATCTTAATTAGACGAATTTTACCTGTAATATTAAGGGTTCAAATCTTACTTTATAGCCTGGTTCTGAAAACCGGACTGAACTGGCCGGTCGGACAAGTTGAACCGAGAACCGCTCATTTAGCCGGTTCGGTCAGGGTCACAGAGTCGGAAGTATTTAAAACTGGTATTGAACCGCTGAACCGGAGCTAAACCGGCCAAACCGGGTGAACCGGTCACAGTTTGGTTGGTTCCCTGTTCAAACTTACATTTTTTGAAACCACAACGGAAGCCACAAGGTTCAAACACGGGTCGTGAGAATTGCCTCCCACAATGCCAACCACCAAATCAACAGTTTCTGTTCCTCATATTATGCCTTTCCTTTTTTATATACTATGAGAAAATAGTCAAAATACTTAACCTCCTTTGTCAACCAAAATTTTATTCTTCTTAACTCTTACTATCAGCAGAAAGTAGTGTGTGTGTGTGTGTATATATATATATTAATTAGTATATATATTAAAATTTTAATATATATAAATATAAATATATATTTCATTATATTACTAGTTTCACTACAGTAAAACCATTGAATAATGAATTAGCTCATTCACTGGTTTAATGACCGATTCAATTTTTAGAACTTTGTTGATGATATACAAATTGAGATTTAGTTGATTTGTTTATTTTATAAGTCTTTTTGATGAAATATTGTTAAACTTGTATTGTTTACTTGTTTAATATTATTATTGTTAGTATGATTAACTATGATAATATATTAATATTGTGTTAGTATAAAACTATAAGTTGTGAACTATGTGGATTATATTTATTTTATTTAATTTGTATGCTATGTAGATTAATGTTATGTTACTTATATGAATATAATATTTTTTTAATTTATGACACTATTTTTTTATGTTTCAAATAATTTTATTATTCATTTGTATTATATTTTTATAATTTTATTTATTTTATTAGTATTATATATATATATATTATATATATATATACTTATATTTATATATAAATATAAATATATATTTAATTATATTCCGGTTCGACCACGGTTGAACTACAATTGAATCATTAAACCTTGAATCAGTACCTCGATCGATTCAGTGACCAGTTTGATTTTTAGAACCTTGCTTTATAGAGAATAATTTATGGAAAGGAATAGTTTCGCTACTCTAAATGAGGTTATTTTATAAGAACAAAAAAAAATTGAAATACATGATATATACTATTCTTTTATATTTCACTATTAACAACCTTAACTAACAAATATTTATATCTAGACTATTTCTTAGATGATGAAGAACTAGGATGATAAAAATATTTAGATTTTAAGACTTATTCTGCAACATCTAAGAGTAATACTTGTTGCATATTATTTAATTTTTTTCACTTTTGATTTATTTTAAGATCATAATACTTGTTACATAATATTTAAATTTATATTAATAGTTTATAGTTTCAATTTTATTGAATATATATCCCAGAGAGACTTGTGTTAATTGTGTATAGTTGTACATATGACTATATATAATATGTTTGTTAAACTTAAATGTAGTCACTAGTCACTTATATAACTATAATAAAAATAAGTGAAGTGTACAAGTTGGATTATTCTAATTTTGGTTCTCACATTTCTTCCTACTTGGAAGGGGCACTTGAATTTGATGGACAATATTATACTTAACCTTTTGTTTTGGAAATGTGTGTTTTATGATTGTGCATATAATCATCAACTGCGGACTTAGTTGTAGGGGTGAGAGATGTTAGCATGTCCAAAGCCAGAAATATTTTGATATATAATATATGTAATATTTTAAATTTAATGTTGATAGATATATTGTTCATGTATTTTGTTTACTAACATCCACTTCAATTACAGTCACATAATTTAAAAAGTTTGACTATAATAAATAACTATTTGATAGATTAAATTATTTTAATAACATAATAACATATGATTGATAATAATATAATAATTTACATAAATAATATATCAAAATTAAATTCTAATATTTTAGATAAACACTCTTATACAAAGTTAAATATGCCTCATCTTCTGAAATTATATTGTATTGTACAGCACATCACATAATATTTTCTAGTTACGCATTAAATGATTATGTTATCACTCAAGCCTGAGGAGAACCTCATGATTTAAACATTATATTGAGTCTTTTCTTAATTTTATGCATTTGTGATGACCCGCTCTACCACTGTACTCTAGGCATTCACTTAGGGTGGCTTTTACTATGTACACTTCTCAAGTGGGCCTATCCCTAATTTACTTGGAAGTCACTCCTTTCGAGGTCAACTACTCAGGGTGACTTTTACTCTGGACTCTTCTCAAATAGCCTTCTAGATTAATCGACTTTTAATAAAAGTATTAATTGTTTTGACTCAAATTTATAAAAAAAGTTCATTCCCAAATAATAGTATATTAAAAAGGAGAGTTTTATAACTTAAATATAATATTGAGTTTTCTTTTTTACTTAATGTGAGACATAAACAGATTAGGCACATATTTAGTTTTGTTTAATTTTTTTATAAAATAACTTTTTAAATAAATATTTTTTATCATTTTAATTATGTTTTTTAATAAAAAAAATAAGCTGATTTTAAAACACATTAAATTATATATGTATCGTATAATTTAAATAAATATTGTACGTTTATTATTTCTTTTTATATCTATATTTTATAGCATTTCAGGTGGGACGAGGATTGAGGTTCGCCCATACCCATGCTAATTATAGTGAAAGAAATGCAAGTGGCTCCATAATTAAGGTCAAATCACGTGTAAAAAGTGACTTTTAGGTAAATATTTCATTATATATAGAGCATGAAGAGCCATTATTGGTCACTTTGTCTGGTGGATTAATATTTAATTTGAGCATTCCACAATTATTTTCTGAACCCGAAGTTATATCTTATCTGGGACAGGTGCTATCTGCGTCCTTTTCACTTAGCAGGTGTATATGGAAAAAAAATTTTAACTTGGTGCACCTTAAGATTATGTAATTTTTTTTTAATAAAGCCGTGACTTGCGATCATGACTTTTATCAACTTCATCTATTTGCATGAAATCTTAAATTTTCAAGGGACTAGTGCACATTTCTTTTACCTTGCATATCAATATTGCAAAGCACATCTATTTTGATGGGATCTTCTCGATTGCATTGAGCTAGCTAATTCAAATTGTCGCATTCGCATCACCTAATCTGCAAGGTGCCACTCTACGATGATGAAAACATATCAATGGTACTATTATTGCTCAACAGATTAGATGTACATCAAGAATGTATTATTTGATTTCAAAATTCACATATGGCATCCATCTAAACTAGTAAATTAAAAAATTGTTAATTTTTGCCGGTTAATAAAATCCGTGTATTGGCTCACAGCCACAACTTGCATGAAATTTTTTAAAAAAAAAAATAGAGTTTCATTGCAAAGAATTGAAAAAAAAAAAATATAGAGTTTCACTGAGGTTGTGGCTGTCATTTCACGAAATTGATAGAAAACGTGATTGTTAACTCCAATTTTATATAAAAAAAAAAGATTGTACTATTTAAAATAATAATGAATAATTTTTTATTCTTCTAACTCATCTTTATAATAATAATAATACTTTTTAATTATTAAATAAAATAAATGTTAAATATTTTTTATGTTCTTAATATATTAAATATTTTACTTTTTTATTTAATATTTATTTTATTAAATATGAGAAAGATTATTAAAAATATATTTTGAAAAATATAAAATTACGAAAAAATAATAGCAGATGAGATAAAAAAAATAATAGTAGAGATGCACCAAATTAGAAAATAATTTTCTTTCATATGTGACTGATGAGCAAGGTTCTGAAAACCGGACCGGACCGGTCGGTTCGGCAGGTCGGACCGGGAACCGGTTCCCTAACCGGTCTGGGTCATCGTCCAAAACCGTGGCGGTCAAAAACCGGTGAACCGGTCTCAAACCGGGCAAACCGGGCAAACCGGCGCCGGTCCGTACGGTTGCCCGGGTCTTCTCTTTTTTTTTTTTATTATTTACGTCAAAACGACGTCGTTTTAAATATATATTTTTCAAAAAAAAAAAAATGGGACGACGTCGTTTCGGTTTGAATGAAAACCGAAAACGCTCGCCCTCGTGCGGAAGCCCTCGCCCTCGCCCTCGCCCTCGCTGCGGAAAGCCGAAACCCTCGCCTCGCTGCTGCGCATTGTCTCTGTCGTCTCGCCGTTCGGTTGTCTCTCACCGAAACCCTCGCCCTCGCTGCTCCGCGTCGTCTCTCACGTCTCACCGTTCGGTCGTCTCTCACCGAAACCCTCGCTGGCTCACTGCGGAAGCGGAAGCCGAAACCCGCGTGCGTCCGTCTGCGTCGGTGCGTTCGTCTGCGTCGGTGCGTTTGTCTGCGTCGGTGCGTCCTCGACTCCGGTTTCTTACCGTTAGAAACCCTCGCTATCGGAGATCCTCGAGGTATACACGGATACACCTCTACACATTTTTATTTTTATTTTCTGAGATTTTTTCGTTTTTGTATCTGGAATCTGGATGCCGAGAATGGGAAAAATTGTGTGTTTAATTTGATCTTGCAGATGATTTTGATTATTGTTTGTGCCGTGTACACTGTGTGGGTTGTAGCATTTTTGTTTCTATAATTGTTGTTTAGTTGCGCATGTAGTGTTTGATAAAATGCTTCAAAGACACTGCAACTAGAATTGCGAAATTGATGTTGACAGTTGGTATTTTTAGGTTGGTTAACTTGGTTCAATATTAGATTTTTTGCCTACATGAAATGTCTTTGTAAACGAAAAATTTCACTTATTTTTGCTGCAAGCCATTGAAGCCTAGCATTACTTTCATTAGCTTTAGTAAATCCTTAGACATCTATAGAAATTTTTTTATATTCTTGCATCACAACAGCATGGAAATATTTTTTTGGGCATGAAGTCTAAGCTATTTATCCCTCTTTATTCATATATGGATAATTCTAATAATCAGACAAGAGAAAGTAATACTGTTGACCAGCAATCCTCCTCAGGTTCTAGTCGTGGAAAAAGTGATCCAGCATGGAAACATGTTAGTTTAGCTCATGAAAATAGGAAGCCAGTGTACACTTGTATGTTTTGTTTGACACGGTATAAAGGAGGAGGGATTAATAGGATGAAACAGCATCTTGCAGGAAACAAAGGACAAATAGCTTTGTGCAAAAAAGTTTCTTATGATGTTAAGTGCCAAATGTTAGCACATTTGGAACAAGTAAAAAAAAAAATAAAAATGATAAAGTGAGCTTTGGTGATGATTATGATGAAGCAGAAGAACAAGAAGAACAAGAGATGATTACTCCTTCCACCTCCACCAACTAAGATGCAGCATATTGGAGACAAAGGCAAGTGAAAAAAGTAACTGCTTCCCAACCAATTGGTAAATATTTTGCACCAAGGACAACTCCAGGAGCCCAACCAAGTTTAAAAAGTGTTTTTGCTAGCAAAAGAGGCCATACATAAAGCTAAATTAGGAATAGCCAGATAGGATGGTTGATGCAGGCATTCCATTTAATGCAATTCAATCACCTTATTTTCAAGGTGCATTGGATGGTATTGCTGCTATTGGGCCTAGGTTTTAAAGGTCTATCTTATGATGAAATGAGGTTCACTTATTGGGAGATCTTAAGAATGGAGTGTCAGCTACTTGTTGATAGTTATCGGAGTTCATGGAAAGAAACTGGTTGTACACTTATGGCTGATGGTTGGACTGATCAAAGACAACGAAACTCTAATTAATTTTTTGGTGTATTGTCCTGCTGGTGTATGTCATTTATGAAATCTGTTGATGCTTCAGACATGGTGAAAAATGCCACAACATTATTTAACTTGTTTGTTGATGTTATTGAATAGGTTGGGCCCAGTAGTGTTGTGCATGTGGTGACTGACAATGCAGCTAATTATGTGGCAGCTGGAAGACTTATTCATGATAAGTATAAACATATTTTTTGGTCTCCTTGTGCTGCCCATTGCATTAATCTCATTTTGAAAGATATTAGCAACATGCCCCATGTAGCTAACCTTGCATCCCGTGCTTCAAAGATAACAATATTTGTTTACAATCATATGGTGTTTTTGTCTTGGCTTAGAAAAAGGCCAGATTGGAAGGAAATTGTTCGTCCAGGAGCTACTCGTTTTGCTACTGTTTTTATTACTTTAAAAAGTATTTTATGAACACAAGGAAGACTTGCAAGCTTTAGTTGTAGACAAGCACTTCACTGGACACAAGTTGGGAAGAAGTGTTAGTGGGAAAGCTGTTAGTGATATTATCTTGGATAATAAGTTTTGGCATGATTGTTTTTACTACGGTGAAGATTGTAGGCCCTTTAATTAGATTGTTGATAATAGTGGATGCTGATGAAAAACCTTCATTGGGATATGTATATGAAGGCATGCAAAGGGCAAAAAATGCTATCAAGCATATGTTTAAGATTAGGAAAAACTTGTACAAGCCTTTATACAGAAATCATTAAGGCTCGATGGGATAAGCACTTGCATCAGAATCTCTATGCAGCATCTTACTTTTTAAATCCTGCTTTCTTTTATGATGAAAAATTCATTGAGAAAGCACAGGATCATGCAAGGTTTACTTAACTTGTTTGATATAAAAAGCCTTTGCAATGATCCACTTAAAGTAATGAAGGAGATACAGGTGTATCGGTAGCGCAAGGAAAGTTTTGATAGGCCTACTGCTTTGACAGCAGCTAAGGAGCTTCAACCAAGTAAGTAATTTTATTTTTATATGCTGATTTGTTTTAATATTTTGAAACTTATAATATATAATCGATGGTTGATGTTGAGAATTATATTTATTTCTATGTAGATAAATGGTGGACATTTTTTGGCATCAGTACTCTATGTTTGAAAAATATAGCATATCGTATCCTTAGTCAAACAGCTTCTTCCTCAGGATGCGAACGAAATTGGAGTCTTTTTGAACAAATTCATACTAAAAGGAGGAATAGGCTGGAGCATCAAAGACTTAATGATCTTGTGTATGTCACTTACAACTTGCGTCTTAAATCCAAGTATATTAATAATTTAAGTATTTAACACTTCTATATTAATGGCGTCATTTATTATGTTTAAAACTTTAGGTTAGTTAGTTGAAAAATAATTATAATACTTTATTTATTTGTTCTAGGTTGCATCGAAAGAAAAGGACTTATGATCCAATTGATTATGAAAGTATTGACAATGTTGACTTTTGGGTCATGGAAGAAGATCCTGAACCAGAATTTGATAATGAAGAGATTGAAAATTTAATTTATCAAGACAATGCTATTCCTTCTTATCATGTTAGTAAGTCTTATTCTTATAATTCTATATAAAAGTATTGATATTATGTATTATAATTTATAATATTATTATTAACTAATTAAGTCTTTTATTTTCTTAGAAGGCAGAGATATTGATACTGAATTTGGTATGGCTAAAGCAAGTCAAGCAACAATGCAACCTTCATTTGATGATGATCATGATGGTGGAGATGAACAAGATCTTTTTAATGAAAATGTTCAACAACTTAATGTCGATTATGATGATCCTGTATAATTTGTGAAATTTTTTATGATTACTTTTAATGGAATATTGTTGAATTTGTGTTATTTATATGAATGTAATATTTTTTTACTTTATAACATTTTTTTGTTGTGTTGATTATATGAATGTAATATTTTTTTGATCTATGATATTATTTTTTTGTGTTTCAAATAATTTTATTATTAATTTATATTTATTTTTATAATTTTTATTTATTTTAGTACTATATAAAATAATTATATATATTTATATATAAATATAAATATATATTTAATTATACTCTGGTTTGACCACAGTTTAACTACGATTCAATCATTAAACCTTAAATCAGTATTTCGATCGATTCAATAACCAATTTAATTTTCAGAACCTTGGTGATGAGTGCCCGCAGCTGGGACCGTTCGCATATGAGCATTCCACAATTATTTTGGGAACACGAAGGTTATACCTTACTGGGCAGTTGCTATCTGCAGCTGCAAGGGCATTTGCGTCAATACACTGCAAAAACTCGCCGAGTGCTCGCCGTCCAAAGTACGAGGAAAGAAAAAGGGGCACGTGTCGCTATTTTACGTGGAGCATGGGAAATGATAGTTCAAAAAAGAAATCAGGGGCTTCCTTTTTCTGTTTTTTTAAGGTTTCTAAATCAGGAAATTGATGACCCTGCTTTACCCGCTTCGGGTTCGCCAAAGTCCCTCATTCTCTCTCTCTCTCTTTTTGGTAACTACTATTTCAAGTACCTTATATTTCGATGCTCTTTTGTCCAGAAATCTGACACTAGTGTCGTCGCACTTTTGGCGCTGCAAAACATGAATCTCATCCTGAATTTTATATAATTTGATAGACAAGTTACAATTTTTTTTTTATAATTGCATTTTTATATGAATTTAGATAAAAATTAAATATAACTTAATATGAATTAAAATTTATAACGAAATAAAATAAAAAAATTATATAATCATAATATTTAAGATATTTATTAATTTTTAAATAAATAAATAATTTCTATCAATTTATTCTATCTAATAATTATCTTTAAATTTTATAAAAAAATTTATTTATTTTTTTAACTATATAGTATTACTCTAAAACAAAATATTCTTCTACATAGATAGAAGAACTCGCCGTTTGTTTATGTGTAAAATAAGTACGGTACTTGCTAAGTATAACGACTTACTTAAACATTAATTAAGACCAACAATGACTTGTGATATGTAGAATTATATAAGAAAGGTAGACAACTAGTAAATGATTAATTTCTTAGAAATTAAAACAATCTTTACTTGTTCCATATATTAGTTACGATTTATTTTATTTTATTATATAAAATCAATTTAAAAACTTGATAATATTGTTTTAGCGATAAAAAATAATATGATATTATTATTTTTCTTTTATGATGAAAGCATGAAAGTTTAAATTTAATTTTAAAAAGTTTAAACGTATGAGTGATTTAAACATAAAATTGTATGACTTTGACTAAACATTCAATTATTTTAGTAAAACAAAATAAATAAGTTGTGTTATGACAAACAAAGTTGGTAATCTGTTCCTGTCTGCTAACTAGCTTATGTAAACATAATTTTTTTCTAGGATTATGGTCCTCTCCTATTGTTAAATAGTATATGAGGGTCAAGTTAGAGAGAAAGGTAATTGATTTTGAATATAATTAGTAGACTTTATAACCTAATATGATGGATTCTTACATAATAAAATTTGTAATAAGATCTCTCTAACAAGATGATCATGTTACAGGGAGAGGATTCAAATTCATTTTCTTATTATTATGATTAAATTCTTAAAATAATTATATGCATATTTTGTTTGGCAATTAAAGTTATTGCGCCACTATTGAAACTATGAAAATAATTGTTTAGTGAAGGGAACAATCATGACAGAACTCATAGTTATCCTTAACTTTACAAGCCTATACTACCTTTTGAATCACTTTATTCCTTTTTTTAAAAAATTTGTTTTTTTCTTTCTTTTGCTCTATATGATCAGTGTAGGTTAACCCTTTCTCTCTTCTGAAAGTTTTTCCCCCTTTTAGTAAAGTCAAACCCATATAGTTTTTTTTTATGTTTACTATCTCCTATTGATTTTCCTATAACAAGAACCAGCTACAATATAAGTTACCCATTTTGATAATTGTAAGATAAATAAAGATGCACCAACAAATTGCTACTTACTACATATTTTCTACTATTTTTCATAAATTATTGTTCTACTGATGTCATGCTTTTAAGCTTTTTTAATTTTCTGTTACATACTGATGTCATGCTTTTTATATGATATTGGAATCCACTCAATGTAAATTAATGACATAGTGCACCACTAGTCAGCTGGTCAGCATTTCCTATACCCAATATGGGAAATTCAATTATCGTTGGATTGCATATCATAACATCTACACATTGTTTGGATGAAAAGAAAAAACTAGAGACCAGGACTATCTTTGAGAGTTTGGAGGGTATTAGAAAAAAAAAGAAATTTAAAGAAAATAAAAAGGAAGGGAATGGAAGAAAATTAAAGGCTAATTAATAAGTTTCCTTCTCCTTATTTGAATGTTTTAAAATTTCTAAAATTCTTTAAATGGGTAGAATTTTAAGATATTCACAAAAATTAATATGGTAAGGTTTTAGAGGATTATTATTTAAAAATTCTCATTTTTATCATTTCCTTTTAAAACGATTCCAAATAAGGAAAAGATTTATGATAAATTTTTTCCTTTTCTCATTTTCTCTCCCAAATCCTTAATCCAAACATAGCTTAAGGAGCTAAATCAGTAAGCTTTCAGAGCTTTATGTATCTCACATATACGTATATAGTTGATCATTAAGACTATGTTTGAATTGAGAAGAACAGACGAAAATAGAAAAAAATAAAAGATTTATTTTAAACATTTTTAACTTAAAATTCTAAAATAAATTTTTCATTTTCTTTCGTTCTCTTTCATTCTTCTCCAATCTACACACATCAGAGAAAACTTCTTAGAACACTATCTAAACATAGGATTTAGATCATCTCATGTAAAAAGATTATCCTTTTGTAAAACTATAAATTCAAATTATATTATGTTATAATCTACAATGATAAATTATAAAATTTATTTTTTATACTTAAAATTTTTTGTATCATTTTCTCTGACAAGACTCCTATTATTTTAGTAATAGAATCCCTAACCATAGACATCATTTACCACCACTTGCCCTTGCTCGTACGAAATAAATGCGCATGTGTTTCTGCAAAACATGCACAGAACACAATTATGTGATGTTTCTCAGTACCAATTCCAATCAGCTTATATAATTATATGTATAACTTCTGTTACTGCTATAGCCTCTAGGTTGATATATATGTAAAAGTGTTAGTGCAGTGTGTACTTAGTGTTTGTGTATTCAAAGGCTTGGGAAGCAATGTGACACATGTCAAACCTTGATTGACTGCAGTCACGTGCAGCCCACGTGAACATTAGCCAATCGAGATATGCACCAATGAGCACATACTTTTTCCTGCTTGTGAATTGCACGTGATGAGTTGTGAAACCAATATCAATACCAGTGGCAAACAGCTTTGGACAGGGTCACAATGCCCTTTAGGTTGGTGAAGGGACACCTTCCATTATTAGAAGGGATAAGATGCATGTGCTAAGCAAATATATATAATTCCGGTAATAATTAATCTGAAACCAAAATGGATAGCTTATCCTCTCATAAATTCATCATATGCGCACAATTTTTTAAGAGTAATATTATTTATATATTTACCTATTATTACTCTATTTTTTTACCCAACGTTTATATATAAATATTAGTTATTGTATAAGTGTATGTTTAAATTAATTTATTTTGTACTCAAAATAGTTTATAATTAAAATTTTATTGAGAGACCTTTAAAGAAAAAAGATAATTTTTTTAAAAAATTAAGCTTTACTAAACATGCATTATGACTGTATGTATATAAATTTATTTAGAAAATAGATTATAATAATGTAAAATATTACACACAAATTCTCATATAAAAAAAATTATGTTTAAAATTTTGATGAAACAATTAAATACTCAACTATTGAGCAATATTTTGGAACATTGATAATTTTCAATAAAACATACTATTTTTTTATTAGAATTTAATTTTAATTTATTATGAATATAAAATTTTTCTATTGTCATTAAATTATGTATTGATATAGCATTAAATGAATTTAGCTTTTCAAGTAGTTGTTATCACAAGCAAACTCATTTAATCATGTAAAAATACATCATTACATGCACAATAATATAAAAACAACTTTTACACTGACATTTAAACACAAGTAATGTTAAATCCCATAAAAGTAATCAGGGTAAATTCTTCATAATTACTTACTAAAACATAAAATATTAAATAAAAAGACAGAAGTATTTAATATTTTAATAATTTAAAGATCATTTAATATTTTTCAAGTAATTAAGAGAATTAAAAAAATTTTACTCTAAAATAGACGAAATTAAATCCTTCTTATAAATGAAATCACATTGGTTCTTGCTATTTTTGTTTTTATTGAAATGTTGAATCTCTATTATCTTTTTTTTTTCCGTTGAAATGTTTCTATTTGGTTCTACAATCTCATGCGTGCTGGTTAAATAGGAAAAATTTTAAAGTGTTCTTAAAGTATTACATTTAAGGGTTAAAACTTAATATAAATTTTATTATTTAATATTTTATATTTAATTTAATCATTTAAATAATTATACTATTCATTTATCACAATTTTAATAGATTAAATAAAAATACTCTTAGAACAACTTTTTGCTAAATAGGGTTGAGGATTGAAATTTATGGGTCCTTGTAGTTGCTTAGCTAGCTTTTGATTGGTTAAACCCACGTGAATGATTTTGGGTGGGATCGCGGGGATTCAACTCAATTGTACGAGAGAATCCACCAATGGTATCCTCGGAGAATAAGTAGGCGAAAATCAAGGGCAAGGAACCGCACCAAACAACCAATATAATAACGTGGGTTTCCATGCCTTGCAAAAGTGAAATATATGGACAAGTGTCAATCGTCACCCAAATGATACAAGCTATGCTAATATTAAGAGAAAAAAAGGTAAAAGAGTGAGAATGTCTCTTTGATTAGCCACAAACTCTTTATACAAATTTCTTTGTATTATTCTTTTTCTTCTTTATCAATATTCTAGTTAATTGTAAATTATTTATTAATTATTAATTATATTTTACAAATTTTAAATATTCATTGTAAGAGTTGATAATTAAGAAGTGTTTAATAACTTATCATAAATATGAATACTTTGAAAAAAACATTAGGACAGGTAACAACCCCGTTACATTATTACTTGTTAATGTTGTGGGATTTGATGTCCACTATCATAAGTAAATCAAGTCTTTTCTTTCTTAAGAATGGGGACGCCCTTTCTGGTAAAGTGTGGGCAAGACCCTTGTTGGTGGCTAGCTAGACTCCAACTACTTACGCTTTAGTGTCAACTTAAAATATAATTTATGTGATAGGATATGTAATGATTTGATATAAAAAAAAGGTGGAAAAAAAGTAAAAATAAAAGTATGCACGTGGAAAAATAAAAGAAAGAAATGAAAAGATGTAGATAAAATAGGAGGAATTATTAATTAAGAGCATATTTGGGAACAAATTAATTTTTTTAAAAAATTATTTTTTAATAAAATTTAATTGTAAACTATTTTGATCACAAATTAAGTTAATCTAAATATATATTAAGATTGAAGTAAAAATATATATGGCTTTATATAGTGACAGACTCAGAAATTTTGCATAGTGGGGGCAAAGATAATACATATATAAATATAATAAAATAAATTTTTAAATAAACTTTGAAGGAGAGATTTTTTAATTTTTTTTCTTTTCACAATGAAAAAATTAGTGTGATAAAATTTAGACTATACTATCATTTTGGTCTTTCAAAGATTCACTTGACATTAATTTATTCTTTCAAAATATACTATATCAAATTAGTCATTTGAAAATTTAAAGTGAGATTAAGATGATTCTTAAAAAATATGTAATATCAAATTAGCTCTCTAAAAATTTAAAATAACATCAAAATAGTCATTTGAACTAATTTGATATTAAATATCTTTAAAGGATTAAATTGATGTCAAAATCAAATTGATGTCAAGTGACTTTTTAGAAGAACAAAATGATAATTTAGTATAAAATTCACTTATTGAATCTCGTAATGGGGACAAATGTTAAAAGACTATGAAAACAAAAGGTAATAAAGTAGTATATAGTAATAGAAATTTTTAAAAATTTAGCTATAACGCAGGTCTGTCACTGGCTTTTTATTATCAAGTTTCTTTGGTAAGAAAATATCGCTTTAAATGCAAATTAAATGTAAAAAGTTTAAGAAAACTAAGAATATATAGAATGAAACCCACGATGTATTGGTATAGTGAAAGTAAGCTATATTCTTAGGCATGAGAAGTACGGTTTGATTCTTGAGAATTCTATCTCATGAAGAGAACTATACCATTATCACTCCTGATTCTGAGAGATTAGGATTATGAAGCAGTTCAAATATCTTGTGAGAATATTCCTGATTCATACAAAAGAAAGAATATATAGATCGACCAATTCTATACGATGTCTAAGTGCACGAACACCTATCATTTTGGAAATTTGTTAGCCATTGGATTTTGGATTTAATTGTGATCCACTTTTACTATAATTTTTTTTATACTATCATCTAATCACACATTGCCTAGTATTTAACTTTTTAAGTAATTATAATCTTAATTGTTATCTTGAATTTTATACTCAATAGTCTATAAGCTGTTAGTAGAGCTAGGTGGCCGTTAGCCAATATTCTTAATGAGAGCATGGTAGAATTGACCTATAAAAATATGGAGGACTAAATTATGTTTTAGTAAGGGTTTAATACGGATTAGATTTTTAAGTTCATGTAAGTACTTGTTGGGCAGGCCCTCCTACTCAAAAACCAATGTGACCATGCTCGAGGGATTAGTTTTACAATAATACCTATGGGAATAACCTGGGCAAAGGCCAAAAAAAAAAAATTCATGAATTTTTTTGTTAAATTTGGGTGATCAAATAATTCACAAAAAGTATTACAAAAGCCCCAATCTTTTAACCATAGATTACGGAATGTATAATAAAATGATTAAACTACAATTTAAGATTTAAGGTTACCTAGATAGGAGGAAAAAGAAGCATCCATTACAACCTGAGATAAAATCACAAGGAAAAAAACTCTGCAATTTGATGTCATAGTCTGTGTGTGTGACGAGAAAAGACTACTCATATTTCACGATGTTCTAACTTCTATATTGTCTCAAGGGGGTAACAATACTGACAAGGTGGATAGGAATAGGGGTCTCTTCCTATGTATTAGAATGGGCCAACCTACTCATCATGGTAAGCCTAAACACAAGGCCTGTCATACCATCTAATACAAGAATGCTTAACCATAGTAAGCCTAATAACCTTATTGATCACACAACTGGGCTAAGCAATAATATGCTCCAATATTTTGACATACCATTAATCTGAATTTTATAATTAAATACTGATTATGCTAGCCTAAACAAAAATAATATTTTTTATTCTTAAATTTTTTGGGTACATAATTAAACAAATACTAATTTTTGTTGAAGTAAAATTTACTTATGTATTATAAGAAATAAATTTGTTCATTTAAATTTAGATCATCATATTTTCTTTTAAAAAAATTATTGTGAAAAATATTCTCTTAACCTTTTACTCTCATAATCAAGGAGATAACATACAAATTTATATTATTAATAATTCAAAAAAAATTGGTGGATACCCAAAAATTTAATTCTTAGCTAAAAATAAAGAAAGTAAAGAAAAAGAAATTATAGGAAGAGAATATATTTTTTAAATGGATTTGTCTCATCAAAAGTGAAGAGTTCACTATAGAAAAAAAAAGTGATAAGTGATAACTGTTGATGAGAAATTTAAGTAAATTGAATTGTGCAAAATCCAACCCTTGTCAAGTCTACTCTTAAAGTGATGAACTTTTTATCAATGTTTTTAAAGTTAGTTTGATTGAACTTGTTGAGCCAATGTTAGAGTTCACACTGGTCGAACCTCACCATTAAAAAAACCAACTTGTTCCTGTTTGCTCTTAACTGGATAGTGTTTGCCTTGATTCTTAATATGCTAGAAAGCTTCATGTCATTCTAGTGTTGTGGTTAGGTACTTGCAAAGACACTTTAATGCTTAAGCTAGTCTAAGAGTGAAATGGGGCTAGGGTTTAGGCAGAAAGTGAACATACTTAAAAGTGGCCTCCATGGTGCATATAAATAAAAGGGGTGAGACCCCTAGGAATTGAGAGAATGGGATAGATGCATGTCATTGGGCTCAAGTCCAAGAGGGACCTGTTGGTCCACAGCTCCTTAACTCGGTAATTGATAAGCTATGTGTGTCAAGTGCCGGTATATATAAGTTGCGATAAATATTAATTGCTTAATAACATAATTATACTTGAATTTGTTATTGTGGTAACTGAGATCAGGTTGAGATTATATGGTCATTTGTCTGAATGTGGTTTTAGCCTTGATGAAGAGGCACCTAACTTAGAAGCTAGGGCTTTTGTTGATAGAGAGACACTTAACTCAGAGGTTAAGGCTTTTGTTGATAGAGAGACATCTAGCTAGGACGCTTGGGGCACCTAGCTTGGAAGCTAGGTTTTTTTGCTGTCATCGTAGCTTAGAGGCTAGGGAAATACATATATAAGTACAATAAATAAATTTTTGAATAAACTTTGAAGGAGAGATTTTTTTATTTTTTTCTTTTCATAATGAAAAAATTAGTGTGATAAAATTTAGAGTATACTATCATTTTGGTCCTCCAAAGATTCACTTGACATCAATTTGTTCCTTCAAAATATGTGATATCAAATTAGTCATCTAAAAATTTAAAGTGAGATCAAGATGATCCTTAAAAAATATGTAACATCAAATTAGCTTTCTAAAAATTTAAAGTAACATTAAAATGGTCCTTTGGACTAATTTGATATTACATATCTTTAAAAGATTAAATTGATGTCAAGTGAGTTTTTAGAGGAATAAAATAGTAATTTAGTATAAAATTCACTTATTGAATCTCGTAGTGGGGACAAATGTTAAAAGACTATGAAAACAAAAGGTAATAAAATAGTATATAGTAATAGAAATTTTTAAAAATTCAGCTATAACGCAAGTCTGTCCCTGGGTTTTTATTATCAAGTTTCTTTGGTGAGAAAATATTGCTTTAAATGCAAACTAAATGTAAAAAGTTTAAGAAAACTAAGAACATATAGAATGGAACCCACGATGTGTTGGTGTAGTGGAAGTAAGTTACATCCCTCGACATGAGAACTACAGTTTGATTCTTGCAAATCGCATATCATGAAGAGGACAGTACTATTATCATTCCTGATTCCGAGATATTAGGATTATGGAGCAGTTCAAATACCTTGTGAGAACATTCTTGGTTCATACAAAAGAAAGAATATATAGATCGGCCAATTCTATACGATGTCTAAGTGCATGAACACCTATCATTTTGGAAATTTGTTAACCATTGAATTTTGGATTTAATTGTGATCCACTTTTAGTATAATTTTTTTATATACTATCATCTAATCACACATTGCCTAGTATTTAACTTTTTAAGTAATTATAATCTTAATTGTTATCTTGAATTTTATACTCAGTAGTCTATAAACTGTTAGTAGAGCTAGGTGGCCGTTAACGAATATTCTTAATTAGAGCATGGTAGAATTGACCTATAAAAATATGGAGGACTAAATTATGTTTTTAGTAAGGGTTTAATACAGATTAAATTTTAAGTTCATGTAAGTACTTGTTGGGCGGGCCTCCTACTCAAAAACCAATGTGACCATGCTCGAGGGATTGGTCTTACAATAATACCTATGGAATAACCCGGTCAAAGGCCAAAAAAAAAATTCATGAATTTTTTTGTTAAATTTGGGTGATCAAATAATTCACAAAAAGTATTACAAAAGCCCCAATCTTTTAACCATAGATTACGAATGTATAATAAAATGATTAAACTACAATTTAAGATTTAAGGTTACCTGGATAGGAGGAAAAAGAAGCATCCATTACAACCTGAGATAAAATCACAAGGAAGAAAACTCTGCAATTTTGATGTCATAGTCTGTGTGTGTGACGAGAGAAAATTGCTTATGTTCCACGATGTTCTAACTTCTATTTTGTCTCAAGGGGGCAACAATACTGACAAGGTGGATAAGAATAGGGGTCTCTTCCTGTGTATTAGAATGGGCCAACCTACTCATTATGGTAAGCCTAAACACAAGGCCAATCATACCATATAATGTAAGAGTACTTAACAATAGTAAGCCTAATAACCTTATTGATCACACAACTGGGCTAAGCAATAATATGCCCCAATATTTTGACATACCATTAATATGAATTTTATAATTAAATACTGATTATGCTAGTCTAAACAAAAATAATCTTTTTTATTCTTAAATTTTTTGCGTACATAATTAGACAAATACTATTTTTTGTAGAAGTAAAATTTACTTATGTATAATAAGAGATCAATTTGTTCATTTCAATATAGATCATCAAATTTTCTTTTAAAAAAATTATCGTGAAAAATATTCTCTTAACCTTTTATTAAAAATTTTTTGGTGGAAACCCAAAAATTTAATTCTTAGCTAAAAAGAAAGAAAGTAAAAAAAAAAGAAATTATAGGAAGATAATATATTTTTTAAATGGATTTGTCTCATCAAAAGTGAAGAGTTCACTTTAGAAAAAAAAGTGATAAGTGATAAGTGATAACTGTTGGTGAGAAATTTATGTAAATTGAATTGTACAAAATCCAACCCATGTCAAGTCTACTCTTAAAATGATGAACTTTTTATCAATGTTTTTAAAGTTAGTTTGATTGAACCTATCAAGCCAATGTTAGAGTTCACACTTGTTGAACCTCCCCATTAAAAAAAACCAACTTGTCCCTGTTTGCTCTTAACGAGATAGTGTTTGCCTTGATTCTTAATATGCTGAAAAGCTTTATGTCATTCTGGTGTTATGGTGGGGTACTTGCAAAGATACTTTAATACTCAAGCTAGTCTAAGAGTGAAATGGGGCCAGGGTTTAGGCAGAAATGAACATACTTAAAAGTGGTCTCCATGGTGCATATAAATAAAGGGGGTGAGACCCCTAGGAATTGAGAGAATGGGATAGATGCATGTCATTGGGCTCAAGTCCAAGAGGGACCTGCTGGTCCACAGCTCCTTAACTCGATAATCAATAAGCTATGTGCGTTGAGTGCCGGTGTATATAAGTTACAATAAATATTAATTGCTTAATAACTTAATTATACTTGAATTTGTTATTATGGTAACTGAGATTAGGTTGAGATTATATGGTTAGTTGTCTGAGTGTGGTTTTAGCCTTGATGAAGAGGCACCTAATTTAGAAGCTAGGGCTTTTGTTGATGGAGAGACACTTAGCTTAGAGGTTAAGGCTTTTGTTGATGGAGAGACATCTAGCTAGGAGACTTGGGACCTAGCTTGGATGCTAGGTTTTTTTTGCTGTCATTGTAGCTTAGAGGCTAGGGAAAGCACTACGCTCGAAAGCTAGGTGACCCCAGTTTATAGACCAGGGTTTTCACCGTTATCTTAGCTCAGTGGTAAGGGAAAGCATCATACTCTATGGCAAGGTGACTCGACTTAGAGGCTAGGGTTTCATTGTCATCCTAGCTCAGAGGCTAAGGAAGCACCATGCTCGGAGGCATGGTGACCTAGCTCAAAGACCAAGGTTTTTGCTATTATGCTAGCTAAAAGGCTAGGGAATGCACTACATTTAGAGATAAAGTGACCCAGCTCGGAGGCCAGGGAAGGAACTAAGCTCAGCCAATAGGCAATTTAAAGATATTGTTATAATATCCTTGATCCTAAAATGTAAGTCTGACAATAATATATAATTGAAATAATTTGTAAATGTAAAAAAGTTTTGTACCGAGGTGAGATTGGCTCTGCTTATACCAAGTAATGAGGTTGTCTTCCTGTATTAACAATCTTGTTGAAAATGAGTGCCCTTTGCATCATAGGTAATAATTGCTAATTAAAAAAATGAAGAATGAGGTGCCTAGAGTTTAAATTCTATTAAGATGAGTTGACTGAGTTTGGAAGCTTTGCTGGTGGCTTGATTTGAAAGCCATGCTTGTACCAAGTGATGAGATTGTCTTTCTTTTTTCTTTTTTAACAAACTTGCCTTTTTAAAATGGGATCTTTCTCAAACTACTGTCCAAAAAAGGCAATTGGTGCATGCAGGCATGCTTGAGTCAGGTGTTCTCCTCTTTATATGTTTGACACTAAACTCAATTGGTAACTATTACTTCTGTGCAATTAGAGTAGGCCATATTATGCTATGCATGTGTTGCACAGAGAATGTAGCATGTAACAAAAAGAAATTAATGGCAATTAGAAAATATTAATGGCATGTCAACAGGGATAACTAATATCAATTTAGAGAAGATTAATTGTATACTGGAGAAATTAATACCAATTAGAGAAAAATTAAAAAATTACCATCAAGAAGCTAATGGTAGTTTGCAGGTAATCATGCTAAACCATGAGTTGAATTCACTACAAGAAAAATTAGGATTTGTGACCACCAAATCGGTCACAAAAAATAAATAAATCGATCACAAACATATTTTCTGACTGATTTCTGACCATTTTTAGGCGGTCATGTTTTTGAAGGTTGGAAATTTATTTTTGACTAAAAAAATCAGTCAGAATGTGATAGTTTTTTTTTCAAAACTTTCGATCACAAAAAAGAATAAATGATTTGGTTGTTTTTAAATTTTTCAACTAAATCAAGCGGTCACAAATATTTCTGACCATTTAACTGGTCAAAAATATATTATTTTGGTTTGTTTTAAAAAAAAATTTAGTCACAAAATCGGTCACAAACATATTTAAGAATATGTCTAACCGATATTTTGGTCAGAAAATAAAAATAAACAAAATAAAATTAGTCACAAATTAATTTTGAGAGCCTCTATATACTTTTGCTTATATATCACTTTTATCTGCTATTTTCAAACCTATTAAGAAATTTTACTTTTCTAACCAACCAGAATATTACAATATGATAATAAGCATTTATAAACTTGGAATTAATTTCATTGTCAACATATCCAACACTATCTTTTTGGTATATCAAAAATAAAAACCAAAAGTTAGATTAGACTAAGGACGAATAAAGCTAACAATATTCAACACTATCTAACATTTATACATTACATATCTAACATCTAATAAAAATCCAACACAAATCATCAACTACTCTTAAACAAGTTGCGCTTTCAGTTTAGATGTCATGGTAGCAAACAAAGACCTCAACTACTCCTGAAATTCTGAAAACTAAACCCATGACCTAGTTTGCATGGAAGAGGCAGAGGAATGGTCAAAAACTACGGTGGACTCCAATCCAAGTCCATAAATGCATCCCTTCTTCTTTTCTCTAATAGTTTGAATCCATAAATCTAATTCTAATTGTGTAGACTGTTGTGGATCTTCATCAACTAACCCCTTTGCAACATTGCCACTAGATTGTAACTCCTATAATGTAGAGTCAAAAGAATCCTACAAAGAGAGCATATTACTTACAATATATCAATATACAAAGGGATATATTTTCTTTTATATCTAGGTGCACCACAGAACTTGCATATATACTAATTTATAGCACTCTTGTAATATAGCATGCAACCATTACGACAACAATCTATCTTTTGTGTAGCAAGGCCGAGTTTTAACACTAACTTTTTAGTCATAAAAAATACAGTGATATGAGATTGTCAGGTGGATTTGTCTCTTTCATAAGTTGGACAAATTCATTAAAGAATTCATAACTTACCTTTGCAGTTTCACACCACAAGTTCTTCTGAGGTTGTATTTGCCACCTAATCTCTGATGCTATTGATATGACAAGGAGACAAAGATAAAAGTCATATAAAGTTACTACATCTAGAAGCTAAATTTTACTTACAAGAAGCTAAGTTACCATGTCAAGGCAACCTTGCAGGAAAACATAGAAGACCACTTTGAAGATATTATGGATTTATATACTAGGACATCTATTTTTATTGGACCACAAGCATAAAACTGTAACTCATGCTACAAATATCATCAAAAGAGGCTAATAACATATGTTATAAAAGAGGCCTACTCTACTATGTCACCATATGGTATTTGCTGAAAAGGTGAATTAGAAGATTATAGCAAAAAACTTGACTTTACAAAAAATGTAAGCCAGCAGTCCCCATTATTGACAATTTATTGTAAAACATGACAATTTATTTTATTTAAGCATAAAAAACTTTGTTACCAAAATAAAACGGTTACAAATTAATAAAAATTTAAAGTTTAAGTTTTTCAACTGAAATTATTAGTCACAAATATTAAAAATTAATAAAATAAAAAATAAAATAATATGTGACTGAAAATTTGGTCACATATGATTTCCCTTCTTATGGCGCCAAAATTTCTAATCAATTTTCTAACTGATATATATTTAGTCACATACTTATATATTTTCTCTATTTCAGTCAAAAAAACGGTCACAAATTATGACTGATATTATCAGTTACAAATTTCAATCACAAATCCTAAATTTTTCTTGTAGTGATCAAAGGCTAATTAATGGTATCGTGCATTCCTTTCTAAAACTTGTGAACGACATTATAGGAGAAGGAGTGACAATTAATGTCAAGTAAGTATATTATAGGCAAGTAAATGATAGTTAATATGATGCAATATGCATTGACGGTGTTGTTCTTCCTTTTGCTAAATTCCACACGTGTTTCTTTTCCATAGTAGGTGTTATTCCTTCTAGTTGCCATTAATACAATATGCAAATATTCAGGTCATATCATTAATTCCATGTAACTGGCAAATTGCTATTAAATTATTCCTTACCAATCGAAAGATAATTAAAAAGAACATTAATATTAATCAGAAGATATTTTAGGAATGCTAATTAAAAAGAACATTAAGTGATGGAAATTATTACCAATCAAGAGATAATAACAATCATGTATTAGGAGAAAGAGAATATTAAGTAATGAAAATTATTGCCAACCAAGAGATAATGACAATAAGGTATTAAGAGAAATTAATAATAATTAATTAATATTGCTAATCTGAAGATAATGGCAATCAAGTATTAGGAAAAATTAATATTGGTTGAAGAGAACCTTTAAGTAATACAAATTATTGCTAATGAGGAGATAATGACAATAAGGTATTACGAGAAGTTAATGCTAATCAAAGAAAACATTAAGTAATGGAAATGATTTCCAATCAAGAGATAATGACAATTATATAGGTATTAGAAAAAAATTAATACTAATTAAGGGGAACCTTTAAGTAATAGATATTAATGCCAATCAGGAGATAATGACAATTAGGTATTAGGTGAAATTAATACTAATTGAAGATAATATAAAGTAATGGAGATGATTGCTAGTCAGGAGGTAATGATAATCGGGTATTAGAAGAAATTAATGCTAATTATTTTATTTTCAATCAATGGATAATGACAATATGACAATCGTGATTCTATGACAATGAAAGATTTTCTCAATTTCTTAGTTAAACTTGAGAAATAAGGATAGCAATGGGGTAGATAGGAACTGGTTTTTACTACCTGTCCCTATCTTATTTTGTTATTCTCCAACCCATTCACCTCCCTATTATCATGTGGGATTTATAATTTTTTTCCAAATTCAAACTTGCATGGATTGTTCTGCCCCACCCCGATTGTCACATATTAAATCATTAATATATACTTGTAATACACTTTGTAAATTATTTAATGATGATTTTTCATGTTTTTGACATAGTTACAAAGATAGTTTCATAGATATAGTATTAAAATTGGATAAAAAAATCAACTAAAAACTTACTAACTAACTAACTAACTAACTAACTATATATATATATATATATATATATATATATATATATATATATATATATATATATATATATATGGCTGGATCTAAACTATTTATTATCTTCATTGACTATATGTTATCATTTTAATATGAATCTTTATGTTTGATCTAGTATATGTATGCAAAAAGGTGATTTTCTTAACTGAAAAGTGTCTGGATCTATAAAAACAAAAAAAAAGAGAGTCTGGATTAGACTATATTTAGAAAATATTAAAATCACAATATATAGTCCACCTGATAAGATCTAGTTTAGATCTATCTAATATATTTCTATGAAACCAAAGGAAGGTGATGATATTTAGGGTAATATTGATAAATTGCTAAAACATGCTTAGGTCTTTCTCATTCCGCCTTTCCTTTAAATCTTCTGAACCATCCTCCTCTTTGCTCACTGAGCAACAAACTCAACCTATTTCAAACAATATCTTCGATGAAGAAATCTACTTCGAAGATATCAACCAAGATATTGACAAATGAGAAATTCCCAAAATCCCAATCAATCAGTTGTACAAACCCCAAGGAAAATTCTTTTGTAATTATGATTGTATAATTAGAACAGTAGAATAAAACATTCCTCTCAAAACAGAAGAAGATGATGAATTTCACCTTCTTTCTCAAAAAACAGTTCTAAAACACAAACAAAAATATAAATTCCTATATATAGGAAGTGTCCAAGTTGCCATTAAACCCCTAATCAAGGAAGGATTGAATGCCTCAGTTCTTCTTTATCTAAGAGACTCTAGGCATAAAAAATTTCAGGATTCCCTCTTAGAAACCGTAGAAACTAGCTTCGTCCATGGACCAATTTTTTTCAACTGTTATCCAGACATTATGGTCAGCCTCATAGATAGAAACATCATGGATGCTTTACATCTGAATGTGCAATTATTTGGCTTAGACATGAAGCAAGGGTCTGTTCCAGTCTCTCTAATCTATTGAGTTCAGTACAAGATTAATAACTCATCCATATCAAGGGTACTCAAACCAAAAAACAAAAGGGAAGAAACTACATTATTTCTCACAGATTTCACCAAAGCCAATGTTACTATCCCAAAAACGATACTGAAGTCAGACTTCCACAAAAATGGACATTAGATAAGGTGACACCTCCCTTACTTAGAATAACCCCTGACTTCAAAGAAATTAGACAATTCCAATCTAGAACGGTAGAAATAACTTTTGATAGACGAAACTCTTTTAACTCAAGTAGCTTAATCAAATCTGACGACCTTAGATTTGAAGATTTTAGGTCAGCAATTTCCAGGAGATCTTTCTCTACACCTCATACATTAGTGTCAAATCTTGAACTTAAGGGAATAGATACTTCATCAAACCCACCTAGACCAATATACCAACCAGAAAATGATGATGACCAAAAATCAATCCAATCCCCAACCTACTCCTCTCTTAATGAACCTTATGATGTTATCTGAGTTCATTATAGATAAGGAAGCCTTAAGGAAAGACTTTTATTTCGAGGAATGGACTCCTCAAAGGGAATGGTTTTTCCACACTTATCAGCGTACAAACCGAAAAAACATCCAAGAAAAATGTTATGAATTTCTTAACAAAGTTAAGATGAACATTCCATTCTTTGACTGGTTTCATGCCTATACAGCCCAAAATAACCTAGACTATCCTTGGCAAACCGAGCTCATAGGATCTAGATCAACAAACATTATTACTGTTTAGCATCTAAAAGATGGAGAGTTAGTGAAATCAGAACTACCTCCAACTAGACAGTTTGAGCTTCCAAATATTATAGATGATAAACATAACCCAATAATGGCTGCTCCATTCAAAACAAAGAATGAAGATAAGCCTGTTACTCCAAAAGACATAAGAAACCTTATGGAACAATCAAACTACACCAACAAATATATCCAAATATTAGGAGAAAAAATCAAACCCACAACACAAACTGAACCATCAACATCCACACCAAGCTCAACCATAAAACCAACTATACAAAACCCTATCTTCAAACCTTTCAAAATAAACAAACAACTTAAACAAAACTTAACAAAACTAAAAGAAGGACAGACACCACTACAAAATGAACTCCTTACCAAAGTCAATGAACAATTAAAACTTTTATCCACAACTATCCCAAGAAAACAAAAAAATAACATCACAAAAACTAAAAGGATTAACAATCAATACTCTAAAACAAGAACAAGAATCAAACCCCTCTTCAGAAGAAGACCTATCAAGTACTAACACTGAAATTAAAATTAATCCAGTAACTAGTAAAAAATTAAATTGAAAAAATCCATCCAAATTATATTATCAAAGGGCAACAGCTCCGGACCTATTAATTGAAGAAAGAAATCCAAACTTCCAAAGTTTCAATGCCAATAATACCTATGAATGAAATATAGATGGCCAAACTGAAAACCAAATCATCAACACCCTCCAACATATGACAATGGTGGCCATGGCTTACCAGACAATGAATGATTGTTCTAAAGTAACTATACTCAATATTTTAGTTGCAAGATTTTCTGGCCAACTAAAAGGATGGTGGGACAATTATCTCACTAATGACGAAAGATTTAAAATCATATATGCAATCAAAATTGAACTAGACGAAATACCAATCACCAATAATGGAGAAACAATTCCCGACGCTGTTAACACATTAATTTTTACAATTACCCAACATTTTATCGGAGATCCTTCTTTATGGAAAAATAGATTCGCAGAACTTTTATCTAACCTTAAGTGTAGAACTTTATCCAATTTTAGATGGTATAGGGATGCATTCCTTACTAGAGTCTACACTAGAAAAGAGAGTCAACAACCCTTTTGGAAAGAAAATTCTTAGCCGGTCTTCCAAAATCTTTAGGAGATAAGGTCAGGGATAAAATCAAAAGCCAAACTTTAGACGGTAAAATCCCGTATGAGCAATTAAGTTATGAACAACTAATTGCTTATATCCAAAAGGTAGCATTAAAAATCTGCCAAGACGATAAAATCCAACATCAACTTGCCAGAGAAAAGGCCAGACTAAAAAAGATCTAGGATCCTTCTGCGAACAATTTGGTCTCCCTTATTCAAAGAAGAAAACTAGGTCTAAACCCAAATACATCCAAAACCCCAAACCTAAATCAAAATATTACAAGTTTAACTCAAGCGCTCCTCCCATAAAACTCAAAAGAGAAAAAATAAGTTAAAACCTCTCATAGACATAAAGATTCACAAAAAAACCTGTAATTTGCCACAATTGTGGAAAACCTGGCCACATTAGCAAATATTGTAGATTAAAGAAAAAGATAAAATCTTTACATCTTGAACCAACATTATAAGAACAAATCAACAATCTATTAATCGAAACATCTGAAGAAGAATCAGAAAAAAATCTGATGAAGATTTAAACCAAATCCAAAATGATGACATAACTTTTGATGGAAATTCAGAATCTCCAAATGAAGTAAATGTCTTAATAAAAAAGCAAGATCTCCTTTTTGATGTCATCAATAAACTACCCGATCACTAAGATAAAAAAATTTATCTCAATAAATTCAAAACCACCTTAGAAGCACAATCATCTAAAACTCCTTTCATAACTAGTAAATATGATCTAAAAGAGATCATTAAAAGAGTTGAAAGAAAAATATTTCAAAACCAGTAACAATCCAAGATCTTCAGCATGAGATACATGATCTCAAAGCAAAAGTCAAACTTTTAAAAGAACAACAAGAAATACATATTGAAATCTTGGCCCAATTCCAAGAAGGAACCTTAGATTCAGAACAAGAACCTACTGGTAAACCTTCTATCCAAAGAACTCAACCAGAACAAGTGGAAGATGAATTTCTAGGATTAATAAACAAATTAAATATCCAAAAATTCTATGTAAATATAAAAATCATAATAAAAGACTTTGTCTTTGAAACAGTTGCTTTATTTGATACAGGAGCTGATTCAAACTGTATTCAAAAGAGATTAATTCCTACCAAGTACTTTGAGAAAACTTCTGAACAACTCAGCACTGCTAGTGGTTCTAGATTAAAAATTAACTTCAAACTTTCTGAAGCAATCATATAAAACCAAAATCTTCAAATTAAGACATCATTTCTTTTAGTCAAAAATCTTAAAAATGAAGTGATCTTAGGAACGCCATTCATTAGGTCACTTTTCCCTTTACAGATTTCTGACGAAGGAATTACCACCAAATATTTAGGAAAAACAATCAAATTTAGATTCCTTAAGAAACCAATCATTAGAAATCTAAATCTTATTCACTACAAACAAAATCAAATTAATTTTCTTAAAGAAGAAATTTCTTTTAAGAATATTGATGATCATATCAAAAAGCTTGATGTCCAACAAAAGATTCAAACTCTTCTTAACCATATTCAAAGCTCCATTTGTTCTGATCTTCCTAACACATTTTGGGAATGAAAACAACATATTGTTGACTCCCTTATGAGAAGGATTTTCATGAACGACAGATCCCAACTAAAGCTAGACCAATCCAAATGAATGAAGAACTTCTCAATTTATTTCCAACAAGAAATTTCTGATCTTCTGACAAAAGGCCTAATTAGGAAAGGCAAAAGTCCTTGATCCTATTTTGCCTTTTATGTTAACAAACAAGCAGAAATCAAAAGAGGTACTCCTCGTCTAGTCATCAACTACAAACTTCTCAACCAAACTCTTCAATGGATTAGATATCCTATTCCAAACAAAAAAGATCTTCTCAATAGGCTCCATTCGGCCAAAATATTTTCAAAGTTTGATATGAAATCTGGATTTTGGCAAATCTAAATCAAAGAAAGTGATCGTTATAAGACAACCTTCACTATTTCTTTTGGGCAATACGAGTGGAACGTAATGCCCTTTGGACTCAAAAATGCCCTTTCTGAATTCCAGAGAATCATGAATGACATATTCAATCCATACTCAAACTTTGTCATTGTTTATATTAATGATGTATTAGTCTTCTCTCAGTCCATTGATCAACATTTTAAACATATTAATATTTGTATAGGAATAATCAAAAGAAATGACCTTGCTGTTTCAAAATAAAAAATCAATCTTTTCTAAACCAAAATTTGATTTCTTGGTCACCATATACACCAAGGAACAATAACTCCAATTGATAAAGCCATTCAGTTTGCAGATAAATTTCCAAACCAAATTATTGATAAGACCCAACTATAGAGATTTCTAGGCTGCTTAAATTATGTTGCATATTTTTTCTCCTAGCTTAGCAATCTTATCAAACCACTCCATGATTGTCTGAAAAAGGATCCTCCTCCTTGGACAGATATTCATACCAACATTGTCAAACAAATCAAGACTCGAGTTAAAGATCTTCCATGCCTTTATCTTCTAAACCCTCAAGCTCTCAAGATTGTTGAAACCGATGCCTTTGACATAGGTTATGGAGGCATTCTCAAATTAAGAGTCGCAAACAAAGAGCATATCATTGCATTTACTTCAAAACACTGGAATTCTGTACAGAAAACTATTCCACTGTCAAAAAGGAAATTTTAGTAATTTATCAATATTCCCCTAGATATCATCACCTTCCTTTGGTTTCATACAAATATATTAGATAGATCTAAACTAGATCTTATTAGGTGGACTATATATTGTGATTTTAATATTTTCTAAATATAGTCTGAGGGGAAAGAGGAGATAGAAGTGAGAAAGAAAAGAAAGAACAGGATAAATGGAAAGCAGGAAAGCAGACAAACTGCTTACATATGCAAATGTAAAGATAAATGCAAGATTAAATAAATAAAAAATATAACCAGAGCGGTGGTAGTTTGCGCAGGATCGGCGAGGAGGGATAACAGAAGAACAAATGAAGAAAAAAGATTGTATTAAAAGATAGAGAAAGAAAGCTTACAAAGACACTTGACTCTCTTTCAAACTCTCTCCCTCTGAAGGAGTGTATCTAAAGGTGCCCCACAATATGGTCGAGGACTCCTTAAATAGACTCTTTAAAAGCATTGTTTCTACAGTTCAGGTTACATGACCGAAACTATTACAACAGTATAGGTATCATGACCAATCATTACTACAGTGATTGTTTCACATGTCTACAGTTACTGGTGCTAGAGGTTGTTTGTCTTTTTTGTTTATCAGCAGTCTTCATCTAGTTTGATACCAAAATAGTCATCTTCGTTCTAATAGAACCCTGTTGATGATGATGATGATGCTATTGAGAAAGATGATAAACTTACTGTCTTTTACTTAGTCTGCTGGGTAGAAGATTCTACTTGTGTTTATTCTTGCAAAAGTTTGAGGATGCCTTGAAGATTGTTAACTAGGCTATCCTTGCAGGTGGAGGCTGTCAATGCTGTTGTGATTTGAGCCTTTTGGTTAAGAAACTTGTAGGTTTCGGGTTCAAAAGTCGTTATCCATTTAGGATTCTTTCTGAACCATTCCTTAACCCTTCCTGGATTGGCTCGGGAAGCATCAAATTTTACCCACCATTTGACATAGGCTCGGTGTTGGAGGAGAGGAAGAATGTTCGTATTCTCATGGCTAGTATATTTGTACTGCCAGGAGAAAATCCATGCTAATGACAGTTTGGAGGAGAAGTGAAGTTCTGCCAGAAAAGGGTCCCCTACTAACTCTATCATTTTGGAGAAAGTTTGGAATCCCTGTTTGACTGTTTGAGGGAGAATCTCTTCAATTGGTCCAAAAAAGTCAAACCATTAGTTGAACCAGTGAGGGAAGCTATAATGGATATTTTGTTTGAAATAACTTAGCCATGAGTGGCAGTTTGCCTTATTCTGCATTAGAAAGAAGTTTGTCCAAGCATGGATATAATCTCAATAATTATAACCAATTGGGTCAAATGGTTAGGAAAATTTTCTGATGTTATTAATATTTTGTCCAAATTCAGAAGGCGTCATGACTTTAAGAATGTAGAGGGTTGAATGGGTAATGTTTGAAGTGTCTTTGGGGTCTTTGTAATGTTTGATAGAGACTGAGTCTGAGTCTACAAGTATGAATTCATAAAATTGTTGCGTTTTGTTTGAGGTTACTAGTCTGAAATGAAATCCTTTCGGAAAAATTCTTGGAGGGACAAGGTTTGGGTTTTTATCCCAGTATTCTGGTTCCATTTGGATGGCAGTCAGGAATTTATCTTTTGAAATGTAATGGGTTAGTTTGGTTGGCCTTTGGGAGGAGATTGGTGAAGGTTGAAGGACTAGTTTGTTTTTAGGAGAGTTTATTTTCAAAGGTTTTTCTTTCAAATTTTGGATAAAGAAGGCCAGTGATTGGTTTGTTTTCTCATCTCTTCAAAGGCTATGTCTGCCCAGGATTTTCTAGGCAAGGTGGTTAGTCCTTTATCTGCTAGGGTTTGGAGGGTTTGGATTGGTATAGAATAATCTACTTTAGTTTGTTTAGGACTTTGGGAAGGCTTCTGGATAGATGATCTAGTTTCATTTAGGTTTTGGGTGGATGACCCAGTTTGGGTAGATGACCCTGCATGTTTGGCTAGTCTAGCAATGATTAGTTGTTCCTTCTTGGTGTTGGGCCAGGATTACATTATGTATTTCTTGTTGTTCTTTTAAAAGTTTGACTTCTGCTTTGAGATCATGTATCTCATGCTGAAGATCTTGGATTGTTACTGGTTTTTAAAAATTTTCTTTCAACTCTTTTAATGATCTCTTTTAGATCATATTTACTAGTTATAAAAGGAGTTTTAGATGATTGTGCTTCTAAGGTGGTTTTAAGTTTATTGAGATAAATTTTTTATCTTGGTGATCGAGTAGTTTATTGATGACATCAAAATGGAGACCTTGCTCTTTTGTTAAGACATTTACTTCATTTGGAGATTCTGAATTTCCATAAGAAGTTATGTCATCATTTTGGATTTGGTTTAAATCTTCATCAGATTTTTTTTCTAATTCTTCTTCAGATGTTTCGACTAATAAATTGTTGATTTGTTCTTCTAATGTTTGTTCAAGATTTAAAGATTTTATTTTTTTCTTTAACCTACAATATTTGCTAATGTGACCAGGTTTTTCACAATTGTAGCAAATTACAGGTTTTTTTTGGGAATATTTATATCTATGGAAGGTTTTGACTTAATTTCTCTTTTGAGTTTTATGGGAGGAGTGCTTGAGCTAAACTTGTAATATTTTGATTTAGGTTTCGGATTTTGGATGTATTTGGGTTTAGACCTAGTCCTTCTTTGAACAAAGGAGACCAAATTCTTCGCAGAAGGATACTAAATCTTTTTTAGTCTAGGCCTTTTCTCTAGCAAGTTGATGTTGAATTTTATCATCTTGGCAGATTTTTAATGCTACCTTTTGGATATAAGCAATGAGTTGTCCGTAACTTAATTGCTTATATGAGATTTTGTTGTCTAAAGTTTGGCTTATGATTTTATCCTTGACCTTATCTCCTAGAGATTTTGGAAGACCGGCTAAGAATTTTTCTTTCCAAAAAGGTTGTTGACTATCTTTTCTAGTGTAGACTTTAGTAAGAAATGTATCCCTATACCATCTAAAATAGGCTAAACTTCTACACTTGAGGTTGGATAAAAGTTCTGCAGATCTATCTTTCCATAAAGAAGGATCTTCGATGTTGGGTAATTGTAAAAATTAATGTGTTAACAGTGTCGGGAATTGTTTCTCCATTATTGGTGATTGGTGTTTCGTCGGGTTCAGTTTTGATTGCATATATGATTTTAAACTTTTCATCATTAGTGAGATAATTGTCCCACCATCCTTTTTAGTTGGACAAAAAATCCTGCAACTAAAATGTTGACTATAGTTTCTTCAGAACAATCATACGTTGTCTGGTAAGCTGTGGCCATCATTGTCATATGTTGAGAGAGTGTTGATGATTTGGTATTCAGTTTGGCCATATTCATAGATATTATTGGCACTAAAACTTTGAAAGTTTGGATTTCTTTCTTCAATTAATAGGTCTGGAGCTGTTGCCCTTTGATAATATAATTTGGGTGGATTTTCCCAATGTGATTTTTTACTAGTTACTGGATTAATTTTAATTTCAGTGTTAGTACTTGATAGGTCTTCTTTTGAAGAGGGGTTTGATTCTTGTTCTTGTTTTAGAGTATTGATTGTTAATCTTTTAGTAGTTTTGTGGTTTTATTTTTTCGTTTTCCTGGGATTGTTGTGGATAAAAGTTTTAATTGTTCATTGACTTTGGTAAGGAGTTCATTTTGTAGTGGTGTCTCTGCTTCTTTTAGTTTTGCTAAGTTTTGTTTAAGTTGCTTGTTTATTTTGAAAGGTTTGAAGATAGGGTTTTGTATAGTTGGTTTTATGGTTGAGCTTGGTGTGGATGTTGATGGTTCAGTTTGTGTTGTGGGTCTGATTTTTTCTCCTAATATTTGGAGATATTTGTTGGTGTAGTTTGATTGTTCCATAAGGTTTCTTATATCTTTTGGAATAACAGGCTCATCTTCATTCTTTGTTTTGAATGGAGCAGCCATTACTGGGTTATGTTTGTCATCTCTAATATTTGGAAGCTCAAATTGTCTAGTTGGAGGTAGTTCTGATTTCACTAATTCTCTATTTGATAAATTGGAGGGAGTTACTGGAGCAGACTATATTTAGAAAATATTAAAATCACAATATATAGTCCACCTAGTAAGATCTAGTTTAGATCTATCTAATATATTTCTATGAAACCAAAGGAAGGTGATGAAATTTAGGGGAATATTGATAAATTGCTAAAACATGCTTAGGTCTTTCTCATCCTGTCTTTCCTTTAAATCTTCTGAACCATCCTCCTCTTCACTCACTGAGCAACAAAATCAACATATTTCAAACAATATCTTCGATGAAGAAATCTGCTTCGAAGATATTAACCAAGATATTGACAATTGGGAAATTCTCAAAATCCCAATCAATCAGTTATACAAACCCCAAAGAAAATTCTTTTGCAGTTCTGATTATATAATTAGAATCATAGAACAAAACATTCCTCTCAAAACAGAAGAACAAATGAAGAAAAGAGATTGTATTAAAAGATAGAGAAAGAAAGCTTACAGAGACACTTGACTCTTTTTCAATATATATATATATAACTTCGGGGTGGGGAACTAATTAGGGCATACATGTCTCGAGCCTGCCCTCGTACTTAAAACTATGTATTCAGATGATACCCTAACTCACCTTGATAAACAGATAATACCCATAGCTAGAGGTATGAAGCCCTTAGGATTTTTGAGAAGATGGGTTAGATACATGTTATTGGGCTCATGCTCAAGAGGGACTTATTGGTCCACAGGTAAAATTGATACAAATCAAAGAATTGACCAATTTTCACATTTTCATATTTCTCTCTTCTCTCGGTTCTCTACAATATCTCAGTCTTTGGCTTTCTACAACTACCTCTACCAGTATGCTCAATCATTCTCAGCGATGGTGACTCGGTCCCTTCCCTCGTCATCATTTTGAGCCTAAGAAGAAGGTACTCTTTCACTTTATCCTTTTCTTTTTTGCATCTTCGATGGAAAACCTATACAAAGACCAAAACTTTTCTACTTTTGGTGCTTGAATGTCTATGGAAAGAGCCCTTGTCTCTATTTGTTTCAATTATAAATTAGGTATTTTGCTTCCTTTGCTAAAGATGCACTACAGACTAGAATTGCATTGGCACAAAACTTGCTTCCCATTTCTCATGATAGCACTTAGAAGATCAAAAGTTCAATAAAATCATTATCAAGATTATCAAAAATGAGTTTTCACTAAAAAGCACTGGAGGATTTAATAAAAGTGAAGCATAAAAGCACAAATGTTGTAAACTACATAAGATATCATTTAAAAATAATACATTATATATATACACACACACACATACATATTCTAACTCAAAATTAAGTTTTAAAATAAAAAATTTCATAACTTGAATTCATATATCACAAATTATGTAAAAGGAACAATTTTAGCACTACCATAGTAAAAAAACCACATTTTCATAAAATTTAAGGTGGTAGAAAGATAAACTCATAAACAGCAATCAACAAGCAAAAACTAATAGCAACAACTAGTTAAGATTAGGAGAATAAAATAAATAGTTGTCCATAACCCATATTTCATAAAACAAAGATTAAGATAGATCATTAGCTACCACTTCATGTTGTACATCATCTTCACTTCTTTCGTCCTCTATATCCTCCTCCTATCGTACATTATCTCCATCAGTATAACTAACAACAACAACAACTAGTGAGGCTATAGGAGACTAAAATAAAGAGTTGTTCATAGCCTATATGTCACTCTTATGTTGCGTCTTAGATTTGATTTATCTGAACAAAATTATTTTTCTTCTTTTTTCAATCTTTGTTTCCCAAACAAATGACCAAATGGATTCTGTAATGAATTACACAAAGCAAAGGGGGAAAATCAGCAACAAGGGCACACAATTTGAGTGGCTTAATTGGTTGCAACTAATGGATACGTGTTTTGTGATATTGAAAAGGAGAAAATAAGTAGAAGTAGAATATAAGGAGAAAAGGTGGAGAATATGGGCGTGAAGTGTATTGATCAAATATCTCCGTCTAAAGTTTCTCTTCCTTTCTGGGGTTCCTCTCCCTTTTCTCTCAGGTGTTTTCTACCTTCTTTTCTCTATCTTTGTATCTTTCCTAAGTTTCTGGCTTAACTCTTGTATATTAAAGGAGATCATCTCAATGTTATCTTTGTTTATTATCATCAATTAATACTAGAGTGCATTTTTATTTGTGTTCATTGATATATTTTCTCCGCATTTGGGTACAACATCAGCTACCATTACATTGGTGTTTTCATTGACCACAATGGCTGAGGAATATATAACCTTAGAAGATCTAGAAATTGAGATTAAGAAACTCTCCGAAAAATTGATCCAACAACATGACCGAAATAAAGCACGTTCATCTACTAGAACAAGGCTTGGTAAACATTGCCAAATCCATGGAGTCATTTAACCAAAAGATAGAGAAATTATTCTTTGCAGGCTAAGCCAGTGGATCAGACTCCAATCAGAGGTAGTTGAATCCATCAACTTCAATTGCACTCCATGCCATGATCTTGCAGTTGACAATGTTGAGGAGACTAAGAATTTGCAATTAATGGTACCGTAGATCGATCAGCGCCACGAGCAGAAGAAATTCAATCACGCACCATTTCAAGTAGAACAAGAGGCTGTTGAAGTTTATACTTGCATCAGTTTGCCTCCAGATTCATATCAACCTCATGCTTACTAATACCGTTCGAGATTCTACTGTGACCCCAATTTCTTCATCTCTGGATCTTAGGACCAACTTGTGGGTTATACCATGTACACTATCTGATTTGATCGATTCAAATTCCATTTTGGTGTGGGGGATAAAGAGCCAAACAAAATTTGAATTCAAAATTCCATACGTATACCTCTTGGGTGATACAACCAGAACCATGGAGGTGAAGCCAAGCTATTTGGGCTACTTTGGTGATGGGTTAGTGCTCTGTCTTCCTCAGAACAACCGGAATCTGGAAAGATTGATAGATGAGAGTAAGATTGTGTCTTTGATCCTGGGGTTGACAGCAATTTTTCATTCATCGACACCTTTAAGTTCTAGCATTTTTGGTCCTTTCCCAATGTTGCTTCTCCCACAAACATCTCTGAAGCTATTAAGTAAATATTTCAGGTAACATGCATCAAGTCAAATTGCTTATGATATTTGATCCAGGAGGAAGAATAAGCGATGTTAGATTCTTCGCAGTCAACAATGGTGCATTTGAGGCTCTCACTACAATTGACTTTGTTTCTATTGTTCTAGATTCCACTATCAATGGATGGATATGTAATGAAAGTAACGTTGACTCCTTTGACAATGACACTAAACCAAATATCTTATGCAGGGCAATTTTTCATTCATCGACACCTATAAGCTCCAGCATTTTTGGTCCTTTCCCAATGTTGCTTCTCCCACGAACATCCTATTAAGGTGAATATTCCAGGTAACATGCATCAGGTCAAATTGCTTATGGTATTTGATCCAGGAGGAATAATAAGCAATGTTAGATTCTTCGCAGTCAGCAATGGTGCATTTGAGGCTCTCATGACAATTGAATTTGTTTCTATGGTTCTAGATTCCAGTATCAATGGATGGATATGTAATGAAAGTAATGTTGACTCCTTTGACAATGATACTGAACTAGATATCTTAAGTGAGGCAATTTTTAATTCCTTGGAACTGCTTTGAATGGAATTCAAGTTGTTTGTGAAAATTATGAATGTGTAACTGAAAATTTTTATTATGCCCTTATAAATGGTAGAACTCTTTTGTGTTTAATGGACTATCACTTCCAAAGGGAATTTCATAATGTTGTTTACATACAATGAATTTACAATTTTTTAGAGGAGCTCTTCACTGATGTGGGGGATATTGGCTACAAAGCAAGTAGAGATTCCTCTAAATGATGAGAACTTGGAGGGAATCAGCATAATGGAGTTGCATCGACTTGTATGTGTTCAAGTCCTATTATCACATGCCTTCACTTAGCAAATAGCTTTCTTATTTTTGAGATTTTGCATGAAGCAAGGAATGGGATTGTTAGAGATTTTATTACACCTGGCTTTACATGATTTAATAGCTGAGATAAAAAAATATGTTTAGTGTCACAAAGAAGACATTATTGCAATTGGTGATGTTAGATTCTAGTTTAGTTACTCAGCAGATCTATGAACTACACCTTAGAGATTGAGACAGGCAATGTGGGGCTTTAACACCCTCCCTCTAATATTAGATTTCAGCTTAAAACCAATTGATGTTAAGTGGAGTTGTCCAACAAATATATGAACCGCACCTCAAAAATTGAGGCAATTGATGTGGGACTTTAACAGGTGAAGCTATCATTGTCCATAATTCTTGTTATTGCCAAGGCATATTTTCTTGCGGATTGTACAGTAGCTATTCCATCATGGAAAAAGTTATGGGTGATGCTTGGAGTTTATAAGACTTCAACTTCATCATATCATGGATCTAGAAACCATAATGCTGTTAGTCTTGCACTTGACTTGAACTTGTTAAGCGTTTATGATAATCTCATACAAGAACCTGAGAAGTTTAGAGTCTTTCATGTTTTTGCCTCTGTCTTGGGAACTATGGGACTGCATATAATTTTGGAGTCAGTCTGTACACTAGTATCAACTGCTAACTTGAGCAAGGAACAAGAGCGATGGGTTGTGGACATCATGCTTTCAAGGACTTTGGTGAAATTCCTACTGCTGAATTATTGTTGCTTTCTTATTAATGAGATTGTCAAAGCCTACGCCCTGGTTCATTTTTTTTTTTTTTTATGAGATCTCAAATGTCATATGCCTCATTGCTCTACTATTAGTTAATTATTTTGATGATTGGATGGATCCGATTGGTGCTATCCTTTTGGCCTTGTACACAAGCTATATGATTAGTTGTCTTAATAATAACCATAATCCAATTTGGGATAAAAGTAGCCCATCTCAAAATGCTTCGTCTCTATCCATGAGAGTTAGTGAGACAAATCCTAATAGAGCACTCAATCCAAGTTTGATATATGAAGGGCTTGCTGCTTTAGTAAAAAAATGCTTTTGGTACTGTTATTTTTAATATACTTGTCTGGATGAGTGTTATCTGCAATAGGGGAGGACTTGGCTAAAATGATGAAAGACTATCCAACCTTTGACCTTGAGGACAAGGTCAATTTTATTGGGGGAGGCTATGTAATGAACTACACAAAGTAAAGGGGGAAAATCAGCAACAAGGGCATATATACAATTTGAGATGGTTCAAATGGTTGTAACTAATTGACACATGTTTTGTGATACTAAAAAGGAGGAAATAAGCAGATGTAGAATATAAGGAGAAAGGGGTGGAGAATATGGGTGTGAAGTGTATTGATCAAATATCTCCCTCTGAAGTTTCTTTTCCTTTCTGGTGTTCCTCTCCCTTTTCTCTCTTCCTACCTGCTTTTCTCTATCTCTATATCTTTCCTAAGTTTCTGTTGGACTCTTGTATATTAAAGGAGATTATCTCAATGTTATCTTAGTTTACTATCATTAATTAATACTAGAGTGCATTTCAATTGGTGTTCATTGATATCTTGTCTCTGCATTTGGGTACTGCATCAGCTACCATTATAGATTCTTTCTTGCCCAAACCTGATTGAATGTCCAAGCCTAGAACATCTAATAAAAAATCATAACATTAAACCCATTCGCTCTTATAATATAAAATCATAAAATCTTTTCGTAAATTCTCGCTATCCATTTGAAGTGTGAAGCAAAAAGGTATTATGAGTTTTCACTTTTGCCTAACATTTAAGACATTTTTTTTTTGTTTTCAAAGCATAAAATTCTACACTTTTACTCTTTGAAACTCGCTTTTCACAACCATTAACATGATCCCATGAATCTCAAGAGCTATGCGAAATTTTTATCTTTTATCTTTTTGTTTTATTTTCACTTTGCCTATTAAAATTAGTAACGAAATTGTTCACTTCGAGGTGTTAATATAATCTTGGGTAAATTACATTCTACCCTCCTCCTGTGGTTTTTTTTATACGACACTAAACTTAATTTTTGTCAAAAAAACTATACTCTATCCCATATGACTATATTGATTAACACCATCCTAATTCTGTCAACAATTTTTAATTTAAAAATATATTGGATAAAAAAATATTAAACTCCTTTAATATAAACTTAGTCATACAAGTAATTACAATAAAGCTATCAACTTCGGGTGAAAAGGTTAAGAGAGAAGACAAAAAATAACTATAGTCATTACAAGGAAACAATGAATTATAGTCTCTCTTTCTCTCTCATGATTAAGTGTCTAGATTGTTTCTTCATTCTTCTACCACGCATAGTTAAGTTCCTGTCTATCACTCTTATTATTTTTTATTTTTTTTTGGTTTTAGAGAGTTTAGGAGGATAGAATGCTATCCTATTTCAAGGTTAAAACATGCCACGAGTCTCAGTAAAGACTTATAGTGATACTTGTAGATCGTCTACCAATAAAATATTTATCACTTAATTTATATGTATGGATGTTGATTTTTCATTTATATAAATATACTTGTTTTGGTCTAATTCCCAATATTTTTTGAAAAATAATTAAATATAATCTATAAAATGTTCTTACGTGAGAAAAAGTTTTGATAAATTTTTAAGAGAAACTAGTAGCTATAGGCAAGAAGCAAGTTGTAGGTTTCTTGTTCACATCACTCAAAAAGTAGACATTGTGGTAATGCCAGTAGCACAAGTTCAGCTTTCTATTTTTCTTTTGTTTGTACAATTTCAATTCATTAAAATAACACACATTGTAAGGTACAAGTTCATAAATATTCAAATAAAAGATATGTCACATTATATTTAAAATCATTTTTTACTTTTAAGGTTAAAAAAAATATTTCGTTAATACTTAAGATGGAAGTTAATCAATTTAGAGTGTAACTTTTAATTGAAAATTGGATTTAGTGTCATGTTAAAAAACTTTAAGGAAGTAGTGTGTAATTTACCTTATAATCTTATATCTAGTTTGCTCTTAATTTGTTTTAGGCATGAATAATGTATTTATTCGTGATATCAAGATTGTCCTTAAATTCTTACCAAGAAAAAAAGATTGTCCTTGATATTTATGTTTGACTATTTTATCTTTTAGATTCTATATAATTTATTTTGAATGTATTTATGATTTTTAAAATATTGCATGTCATGAATCTACATACTACAACATGCTTGCTGTAGGCGAAGAGACACTTTATTGAGCCTGAGAGCCGAAGTTGTAATGGTTACCATTAACACAAGAAGGCGCCAAATTCTCTTGAATGGTGGCCCAAGCCTATCAGTATCTGGCCCAACTTGACCAGCAATGGTGGGCACTGCCTCATGAGAAATTTATAGTGTGACCAAAAAAAAAAAGGAGAAATTAATTTTATTCATTTTCATATAATATTTAAATAAAATACTAGATATTATAATATCTACTCGAAATTATTTTATTTAGTCTTTTGATCCTATATCAAATAAAGATCAAATTAGTTTATTTATATAATTTTATACAGTTAAAGTTAAATAAAATTATTTTAATCGAATAAATTACTATCTAATATCTTGTCCAAATATAAATAGTATTAATTATATTATACTATCCATTTCTTATATGATATACCAAATGAGCCATTAAAGATTCTATTTAATAGTTAATATGTATTATTATTCTTTCTATCTACTTTTATATATCATTTAAAATTTTTGTACAAGAATTAAAAAAGTTATTAAATAGTTTTAATTATAAAAAAATATAACTCAAAATGACTAAATTATCTTTTCTCTCAATTTATTAATATTTTTTTTAATTTCACTTACTTTATTCATTCTCTCTATTAAAAGATAAATATAAAGTTAAAATAATTAATTAATACTTTTTTAATATTCTTAAATAACAGATATTATTAGACAAGAAAATTTTTTTTATGTGACAGATAAAAATAATTGAAAAGAATAATTTTTTAAAAAATAATATATATTTATAATATTACTTGTCAGGAAGCATATCTAGTAAGAAAAATATTTATTATGAAAAATAAGAGAAATAAATATTGAATATTAGATTTTGTATGGATGATTAATATTAAAATATAAAATCTTGTAAATTTTTTAAATAATCATACATCCGTTAATTAAGATCTAATATTAACTATTTATAAATAATTTAATGATTATAATTTATTTTTCTTATTTATTACGATAAAAAATGCTTTGATACGTCTCCTTACTTGTCAAATTCATATATGTCAATTGTCAAACCGAATGTTAAAATAGATAATGTTTGCCTAATAATTTCCGTCAATTTAAATGGCGACGGGTGGGGTACCGAAGGCAAAAAGTCTTTCCAACCAAAGTCGTCCAACAAAAGGAGGCATCGATTAAAAAAAACAAAAGGAGGCATCCACGATATTCCGAACTCTATTTTGTATTTCTCAGCCAAAATCCGGAATCATCCAAAAACCTAACTCTCTAATTCCTTGTATATTCCAAATCTTCACCTTTTTATAGTCTCTCTCATTTTCTTTGAAATTTTGAGTGCGTGATTTGTTAGAAATAAAATCTCTCTGTTTCTCTTGCTCGCTTTTTGAAGATTTGAGATCGTAGAACGTCCTTTTCTTGGATTGCTTCTATCTTCCGCCATGGCAGCTGCGTCTGATCAAGCCACTAGCATTTGTACTCACTGGTAAACACTTCGCTTCTGATTTATGAACGCCATAATGATCTTGAATTATTTGTCTTCCCGAAATCTGTGAACTAGTTCTAGTTGTTAAGTTCGTGATTTGCTTCCCTGTGAGCTCTAAGCTGAAAAAATATGGCAAATTGGGAATAATTTGTTTGATGGGTACAAGCACTTAATCTGGTTTAGCATGAGACGATTGTTGGAGTCGCGTTTGACTTGTAGGACAGCTTCAGGGTGATAAAAGAAATCTGCTGATGTGCATTTCTTAGTCTGTTTCTGCAACATTCCGTGTGTGATTCTTGAAAAAAAATAGTGATATTTTTTTCATCTTGAAGTGGTTGATTGCGTCTGAATTATGTAGTTATGCTTTGTTCTCAAGAAACTTGATGGTGATTCTTCTTATTTTAATGGTTTCAGTGATCGGGCTATCCCTGCTGCAAATATTGATTTGCATTATGCTCATTGCTCACGTAACCTTCAAAAATGCAAAGTTTGTGGTGATATGGTTCCCAAAAAAAATGCTGAGGATCACTATTTAAGCACCCATGCGCCGGTATGTTAACTTTTATCCTGTTTTCCCTTTTTTCCTTTCAGGGTTCAAGTTTAAATAAAGTAGTGACAAATCTATGAAGTTCATGTTACTTGGAGATAAAGAAAAGCAGAAAAAAGGAATAGAAGTGGTTGTGAGTTTGTTTTGAAGAAGATTTTACCCAAAAAAATTTAAAAAAAGAGATATATGGGTGTCTTTCTTGTAAGGCTGGGAGTTATAGGGAAAGATTATTGGAGACTATATTGGGTCAAAAATGATGTCTCCGTGGCAATTAGTAGCTGATCTGGCACTTGTTTGAACCAAAATTAGTAAAATGGGTTTGACAATTTTAATTGGAAGCACCAAGCCATTAAGGGTACTTTGCTGTGGATTTAATGGAAACTAAGCTTGTAAAAGGGTTAAAATGTTGGATTTCTTTAAAACTATTGTTGACACAGAGCTCTTGTTAAGCTGGTTAGCTGGATATCTTTGCTAGCATGGCTTCTGGGTTTGGAAAATTCAGTGCCGAGCCAGTTTGGGTGTGGTTGAGGCTTCAAGTGATCCTTTCAAGAAAACAGATGCTAGCCACATAACATCAACTGATCCTTTTTCCCCTAATCTAAAGAGAGAAATAATTATTAGTAACAGCCTGCATCTCGTTATTGAGATCTTTTTCTTTTTTTCCTGGATTTCTTTTCACTATTCTATATGATGCTTGTGAAGCTTCACAGCAATATCAGCAAAAGGACCTAAATTTTAAGATAATCCTTTTTCTACCTTTCATGATTTTCTTGAGAACAACCCTTTATGTCTAAAATTCTAAAACACAGACAAAAAATGAAATTCATTTGACATGCTTTTCTTATAATTGAACTTCTGCAAACTTACTTCATTCAGTAATAGAAGGGAGATAAGAACCATACTCTCACTTTGTTACTCATCATAGAGACATATTTCTTAATTGCCTGGAAGGCTATCATGCCAAAGGTAAGTTTAATTTGTACATTCAGGGGCAGTAACTGGCATCTTCAGCAACTTATTTTCTGCTAGCCGCTACCAGCTTGCGGCTCTTGTCTTTAGGACAAGTATCATAAGTTTCCCAACACTTTGCTTAAGTGCTGCCTCATGAACCTATAGCACTACTTTCTTGGAACTGTCACCGTTATTGGTGTAGTTCTGACCAAGCAAGTAAGCAGTAGAATCCATTCCCATTTAAGATAGTCCTGCTTTGTCCATTCACCCAAGCCACACCTTTTCCTATCCTCTTGGAGTCAATTGCAACTGGATTACTGCCGGATGTAACAACAAAGTTTGTCTAATCCAACATGTATTACCATTAGTTAGTAGCAAAAATATTTTTACCTATAGTAGCATTCTCTTATATTAATTGCAATATGCCATTGCAAGTTGAAGATAGCAGCTGTAAATACTGTTGACTAAAACTATAAAGAAGAATTGAGTCATAAAAGAAGAGAGGGCCAGGATGAGGTAATGCGTTTAATTGTCTGTTACCGTGGGACAAGTAATAACTGAAGCCACATGCAGCTGTTTGAATACCAGAAAGTCCAAAATGTTTCTGTACCAAGTATATACATGTTCAAGATATATAAGCTACTAGGTTCAATATCATGGGTTCACATTAGCCGGAAAATATTAGTGGAATATATGCTAAGACTTGAAATCTTGTTCCCTTATCTGTTCTAGTCTTCTAGGTTAAGAGTCAGTGTTTAATTTAACACCATAACTTTAATCGTTCATTTGTAGATTAAATTCTAAAACCTTACATACCTAACATGTAAAAGTTTTCTTCGAACTAGATTGGGCTACAAAATTTTGTTGATCCATACTCTAACCTGAAACCAAGTGAATCAAATAGGTGGAAGGAGACATTTCCTGTTTAATAAATCAGAATAATGTGAGGATAATTAAATAAAAATTGAGAACTTAAATAGATGCTATTGGTCGCATCTAATAATGGACAAGTCTTTGTGTAGAAGAAGCAATGCAGGAAGTAGTCTTTCAGGCCAGATATTTTGAGTAGTCAAAGTCATTTAGCAAGCCACGCATTTTGCCAACAAAATGCTTACTGCAGAAAATGCTGTAGTTTTTGACCTAGAGATAGGAAGGTCATTTTCTCAAATTTCAAAATACGTTTATAAATATATAGTGTTTATACTAAATTAGTAATCAATAATGTAATCTTGATCTGAAATAAATGTTTGCAATATGGTTTCTCTTTCGGATACAATTTTTGCAAATTCACTATGTTCTCCAAAGGAAGACTATATCCAGAAAAACATTACATTGTGTAATTTCAAATTCCCTAACTTATGACCAGGGAAACAAGAAAATGAAAATAAGGTTACCTTGTATCAGGTCAATGGTTGCATCTTAGGCAAGATAGATTGTGAATTCCACTCCAGTAGACAGACCGAATTCTTCACCTTTAAGGCCAACCTGCACTCACGAAATAAATAGTGTATTATGACTTCTATTGAAAAGGAAAAATGAAATCCAATTGACTTCAGTTCTATCTCTTCTAATCATTTTGGCATTACTAAACCATTTTGGTGTTCACAAGTCTCACGTGCACAGCACAAACCACGTTGAAGAGAATACCTCCATCATGGAGTTCCAGCAAGTACTCTCCCTTTGTAGGGGCTGCCCTTTCCAAAAAGGTCATTTTTATGATTTCTTTACACCATATGATTCTATATATGAATATGAAAGCAATGTTTGTCAAGAGATGAAGTTTATGAAAGCAAAACTCTATCAGCATCTTTTATTGAATATATATTTATTTTTTTAGTTAAAAGACCTTAAACATCTATCTAAAACCTAAAAAGGTTGCAATGATGGAGATGAGCTACTCCTCATAGTGTAGCACGTCCTAATTTAGATGGATGCAAAGCAAACTGTTGATATAATGCTTGGGACTTGACAATTGATCTAGGTTGAGGCTGCAATAGCTCTATTAGGCGTAGGGATGGTTACGGAATCATTTTGTGAAAAAAGCAGATAATGATTTTGATATAGATATTCAAAAAATTTATGAGTGCCTTAAATTGATGAGTTCAAGCCAAATCGAACTGGGGAGAGCAGACAAAGGTTGAACTTAAGTGTCTGACCTCTACTTTTAGGGTTCTAAATAATGGCATGAGTAGAAAATAAACTTTTTTTTTTTGCTCCCCAAAAAATGGCGATGCTATTCTGATAGACACCCTTTAATAGTTGACTGGTAACTCTAGGTTACAGGTAGTTAGGCATAGCAGCCAAATGACTTTTGGATTTTGTATATATAGGAGAAGAGTTATATTAGAAAGTTAAGAAAGGATTTTGGAAGAAAGTTAGTGAGTGGGAGAGAAAGGGACCTCTCGAATGTCCCCATTGAATTCTTTGTAATCTTTCATTCTCTGTAAATAGTTCATTTCCCCATTTCTGGGTATTACACTGATATCAGAATTGAAGAGGAAGAATAAAGATACTATTTTAGTGGTTTTCTAGCTATTTTGTGGTCTAGTTCTATTAACTGGTATCAGAGCTCCCATCCAGGGAGCATTTTATGGTGAATATGGAAATGGAGGCATGGTTGGAATCATTGGAGAGGAAGTTCCATGCATGGAGGAAACAATGGGAGAAAGAGAAGGAATTTCGAGAAGCCAAAAGGGAGTTACAAGAAGCCAGATTAAAGAAAACAGAGGAGGCTATTGATGAGTTGCCTCAACTTACACAGGGGCTTCAACGGGGTTCAACCCAAAGCGAAGTGGCGACTAACCAAGAAAGTGAAGATACTGAAGAAAGATCAGTGGATGAAACAAGAAACGCAGAAGACGTTCGCGGAAACACAAGATTCCCCTGTTCTTGGATGAGGAGCCAGAATACAAGGGGGATGCCTATCTGACCATGGCTGTCCAATCGGAGGGGGTTGCAGGAGAGAAATTGGAACTCTTCGATGAATCTGTTAAAGAAACCCAACCGTTGGGTCGCACAATCGGCATCCAAACAGAGTCCCAAGCGTCGAGCGTCTTTCCACCGTGGCTGGAGGGACCGGTTTTGAATTTTTGGGCCGCAGCTAGAAGGACATTCACCGCTGAACAGTCACCGAGTATGGTTATATGGCAAGACGAGAGGTTAAAAACGGAGAAGAAACTTCACCATATGGGTCATGCGATGGGGCAACAAAAGGGAGAGGAGCTTGCGATAACCATGGAGCTATGGGTTTCGAAAAGTCCTATCATCCCACTACCCCCACTGGAGCCACCAGATTCAGATTCTTGGACGACGACTGGTGGGTGGTTTGCAACTGAGTCACAACGGTTGTTAGGCCAACAAATTTGGGCGAGGAAGGAGACGCACTGAAGAAGAGGGACTGCATCTGCATGTAGTCATCATGAAAGAGGTGATGGAAGAACACTCACGAACACACAGTATCGGAGATCCTCTGTTTCGCTCACAGGAAACAGAGACCCAAACCATAGGCAAAGTGCAAACCGACCCACTCCCACAGTGCAATCCGGCTTATCCCCCTCCATCGCTGGCACCAACGGACAAGAACTGCCGTGTAGAAGCTTCTTTGAATCATGGGTTCTATGATTTTGGGACTACCGGTGGGAGCTCACGTCATGGGAAAGCAAGGGAAATAGGTTGTCTCAACAGTTACCAACACTGGAGGTGGTTGCTTCGTGGCTTGATGAATCGGAAGACACATCAGAGGAGTGGGCTGGCCCAAACTCATATGGTTTCCACATCACCAGACTTGTCAACGCGGAAGAGAATATTAATGGGGGCAACTTTGTCATCTTACAATTTTTTTTCCCAATGCTATGCGTTTTGATGGGTGGGCTGAGGAAAACACAACTAGTAAGGGATTGAGTGATGTGCTGGAATGGCTCTTTAAGCAGAACAACCTCAAATTAGGGAAGTTTACTAACGCACTTGCAAAGAATAGTGCACAGGTGCCATTTTATGATTCAAGGTTAACTAGAGTGTTGCGTAATCCAATTGGAGAGGTACTGCAAGAACTTTGCTGGTCATTACAATTGATTTTGGGCGGACAACTATCTCAGCAGCGTTTGTAATTTCGGTTGGATTTCTGCTGGATGAGCTTCTTGTTGCACAACTTTTCTTACAGACAGAAGGACCAAAAGTTTCTTGATGCTGGCAAGGCAAAGTGGGCCACCTTGAAGAGCAGAAATGTATGGAGGCCATGTTTATATATGTGTTTACTCCTTGCCTTGAGTATAAAATAGCACTGAAGAAATGTTCTATTGGTATACAGACTCAAAAGAGGGACCATCCTTCTCTCCGGTTGGTGTCAGTTTTGTATTTTCAATTAGTTCAGTGGACTTCCTTTTTGGTGCCAAACTATACCAGTATGTTCTAAGGGATTACACATTCGGTGACTTGTTCTTTTGGACTCAGTTGCTTTATGGTTTGTTAGGGATTCTTCATATGATTCTGGTCTTGCAATGGAACCTGAAGTTTGGTATATCAGATTATTTCTCTCTTGTGGCCATTGAAAGAATAGCTCAAATAACTAATAGACTCAAGTGGATGCCTATGTTAGTACTCAGCTCAAAACTTTGCCCATCAGGTATTAAAGGCAGTTTTCGTGCTTGGTTAATATCAATTAATCATGTTGTACTTCCTTCAGCATTCATGGGGAGGAGGCTGGGCACTGCACATACTAAAGATCACAAGAACTTGGTTTGATAATCTCGGAATAGCTATGTTGAGCTGGAAAATTTTAAGAATTACTCCACTTTGCCTGCTGTTTTTTGGTACCTATCATTGGATTTTGGATCCAGTTCAACAGAATGATCACTCCAATCAGTTGGAGAGGAAAAATAGTCCAAGCAACTTCAAGAAACAGCTGCCTATCATCCGCGCTGGACTGTTGCTAGTTGCCTCAGACATCAATTCAGAATGTCACAAACTCCATCACTCCCCAAAATTAGTATACATGCAGGAGATTCTTAAAGACTATGGAATTAGAGTAGATGCTTTGGGTTCTGTGGATGATGTTAGCATTAGGCAGCACAGGGTCTTGACAACTGTTCAATATATGGCTTCTCTGGATATAATTGAAAGAGGCTTGTTTCAGTCACACCTTGGTGTAGCTGCAGTTATCACCTCGATCATAATTACAAGAGTTGGGAGAATCGAAGAAGGACAATGGGATCCTGGTGGAAGTTCTTAGGCATTAATAAAGAGAGACCCAGATGAACACCTTCACCTTGAGGACAAGGTGAAAGTTTTGGGGGGAGTATTGATAGACACCCTTTAATGGTTGACTGGTAACTCTAGGTTACAGGTAGTTAGGCATAGCAGCCAAATGACTTTTGGATTTTGTATATATAGGAGAAGAGTCATATTAGAAAGTTAAGAAAGGATTTTGGAAGAAAGTTTCGTGAGTGGGAGAGAAAGGGACCTCTCGAATGTCCCATTGAATTCTTTGTAATCTTTCATTCTCTGTAAATAGTTCATTTCCTCATTTCTGGTATTACACTGATATCAGAATTGAAGAGGAAGAATAAAGATACTATTTCAGTGGTTTTCTAGCTATTTTCTGGTCCAGTTCTATTATATTCTTAGCATTGCAGCACCACAATCTAACTATCCACATTGCACTGCCATAATCTAACTATTTACAATCTAATTATAGGTGAATAATTAAACACCTTGAATATAGTTGTTTGGGAGAAGTGAGAAGTCTAGGTGCTTTGAAATACCCTTGCATACATATGGACACTGAACATATAATTATGACTCAACCAGAATCTTGCAAGCTCAAAAAACAAACACACAAAGAACATACAAGAGCCTAAAAACTGCAATCCTTTCTTGATCTTGAGTCAGAAGCCAGAACACATATAAAAGCATCCTCTACCAGAACAGCCAGATCAAATAAATACGGAACCAAATGACAAAAGTTGCAAACCCAAAGAAATATTCTTACATTTAGACTAATAAATGAAGGATTGGGTGCATCACCTGAGATTTTTGCAAGAGGAGGCTATGACAGATGGGTCTTTCAATCAATTACAACCCTTGAGAGAGGACGAAGACTGGTGTGGAGTGACAATGGCGAAGGCGAGTTGAGACGGAAGAGAGGGAAGCCTTGTAACATTTGCAGACCATCAGTGCAGTGATATAGAAACCTTAATTGTTCAGACGAATTCAACTGGATTTGAAAGGAAATTTCTAGGGGTTAAAGCGAAGAGCATGATCGAATAATCATAATCATGGTTATGGTGACAATGAGGAGTGAGGACAGTGACAACAAGGGTGGTGGCTAGTTTTATTCTTTCATGGTTGGAAAACTCAAAATTGATGGAGGCATGGCAGAGAAGCATTTAAGTGGGGTGGACATCTGATGGATATTTTGGTTAATCCATTAACCACCTGATAAATGAAGGACTTAATTAATCCAGCCCATTAAAAACCAATCCATAAGTGGATGAATTGGTTTGGATTTATATATGGTTGGGCTGGATGGTTGCTGGGTTGCTGGATAACTTTGCAACCCCTATCTGTCTGCAATCGGTAAAACAGGGTGGTGAAGGTTTGGTGAACAGAAACATAAAGATGATTTCTTTAAGCAGCTTTATTATGGCTTTCTATTTTCCCTTATTCATCAAATGTGGCTTCTTTTGAATTTTATGAGGCACTAATTTTCAGAACTTAATCATGTACAGAATGGGAGTTTGATGGAAAATTTGCAGTATATGCGGAAGTCTTGGCTCTGGATACTTAAAGACTATATTTTCTGTAAAGTTGATTTGATATCTACGTTTGGAATGAAGGCACCTATTATATTATAAAAGGGAGATAAGGGAAGAAAAAAAGAACTTGGAGTGTCAGTTCACTAGAGATATGCTTGGACTAACACCACCCTTGATTAACAATGAAAGAGTTGGGGAAGCTGGCTACGTGTCTGCCATGTCCTTCCCTGGGTTGCCCCCCATCTTCCCTGGCACAGTAACGGATCTTAAAGTCATATTTAAAATTCATTTTATGTTAGTTTTTCAAATGGAAGTATGGATTTGTGCAGGTTGCCTGTTCATTGTGCAGTGAGACAATGGAGCGTGATATTTTAGATATCCATAGAGGTGAAAATTGCCCTCAAAGGATTGTCACTTGTGAGTTCTGTGAGTTCCCATTGCCAGCAATTGATCTGGCTGAGCATCAGGTAGTGTTTATAAACAACTTTTGTACTAGGAAGATTGCAATAATCTATGTACTTCTGTACTAATTTCGGTTTGATCTTTATACATTTCAGGAAGTATGTGGGAATCGAACAGAACTTTGTCATCTTTGTAACAAATATGTTAGACTACGTGAAAGATACAACCACGAAGCTTGGTGCAATGGCATCCAAGATTACATGGGGCCTTCAAGGTGGGAAATGTCATCATTTAAGTGAACAAAATCTCTTATTCATTTTCATTTCGTTTTTATTTTCTCACTTGCAGCTAATTGTCAGTTCCTGCAATCTGTCATGATTTTAGTTGATACTTTATTGTAGTATGCATATCTATGGTTTCTTGCTTCTTAGAAACTTACAGGTTCCACGCTGAACCTTACATGTTCCTATTCCTAAGCATGCACGTGTAACATACACACACAGACATCTCTATACTTCTGCTCACTCTCATGCTCTAGAACTAGAAATAAAGAAGGGAATATGATTTTCATTGCCTTTTTTCTTTGAAAAATTTTCATTACTTTGTTTTACCTTCATTTTTTTTAAAATTTTTTTCTAGACAAAACAATATAATGGGAAGTCCATTAATAGATGATAAAAATATTGAGAAGTTAGTAACTTCTGAAATGGAAACATTTTGCAGGTTACATTTAATAAAAAGGCAAGTTACCATATGGATCCTTGTGGTTGTGATCTTTGAAGTAATCTAGGGTTTTTTTTTTTTTTTGGTTTTAATTGTTACCAATCTTTCTGAGGGTTAAGGAATAGTTCTATATCCCAATTGTCTTCTATTTGTTTTTAATTTTGGGCCACCCCATGCAAGTGTTAAGTGAATGATTGCACTGTTTGGCTGGTAACTGTTAGTTGTGGAGTTAATACTTACCCTGCTGTGCCATTGCAAGCTTAACTAAAAGTTTTTGTTACTTTCTTCATATAACAAAAATTTTTTGTCTGAAGGGATGTGAGGGAAGCTGAAAGAGAGGAAGGTGCTCCAAGAGGGCGGCAGAATGATTTTTCAAGAAGACGTCTTCTTTTAACGATAGCAATAACTGGCATTGCTGTTATACTGGGATCTATTCTTCTACAGAGGAAGGCAGAGCCTAGTGATGTGCATTAGCAGCACAGAGAAGAGGATACATGTTTGGATTGTGTAAATCGACTGTCTGTATAATCGATTCGCCTGCGACAGAAGTCGAATGAGATACACTTTTACTAGTGTATTAAAACTTATCAGCATTGTCATTATAAGTTTAAATTTTCTTCACCATCAATGTAAAATTTGTTTATATTATCATTTAGTGCATGTTTAAGAATCATTTATTTTTCAAGAAAAAATTACTTTTTTTTCAAAATTTTTTTAAAAAAGATTTTGATTATATATTATTTTGATTACAAAATAAGTTAATTTAAATACACTTAATTATATATTGTCACATTATTAAAAAGTATGACTTTTTAAGTGATTATCATCATAGTTAAATTTTTCTTGTTGATATAACAACACATGATTGGTTGATAATGTACAAAACTTTTACATTAAGAGTATATTGAAATTATATCTTAAATTTAGTAGTTATATACTTTCTTGAAATTGATTATAGTTTTGCATTCAATTGATAGAATTATCATTTTCAAAGGGATAAATTTGATCACAGCCAACATGGTTCAACTGGTCCTGTCCAAAGGATACTCCATAAAGGTGAAGCCTAGGTTCAAATCTCCATTCTATTATTAGAATTAGAAGATTTAGCTTGATGACAAAAAAAAAACAAAAAAAAAAGATTTAGCTTTGAGTATATTGCAAATTTGAGCCTTTTTGGATAAGATTGCAAATTTGCATTTCGTTGATAATCCTGCAAATACGTAGAGGAAGAAGAAACTACCGTTTTCTTTTTCATATTTGCATTGTCTCTTGTTCTTAAATAATAGGAGAGTGTTTTGTAAGAGAAATAAAGACACAAATAATTTTAAATATAATTAATAGACTTAATAATTTATTATGGTGAAATCTTTGCACAATAAAATTTTATATTTATAAAAATTTTGTATTTATCTTTTTTTAAAAATAATAGTCTTGTGATAGAAGATGATTTAAATCCCAATCAAAATAATAGTCATTCATAAAATCTGAGTCAAATTTAATTGCTTATCTCTATTTAAGTAATTTTCAAGTTGGTTTTACATATAATTGATAATTTCCTTGTTTAAAAAATATAATTGACATTGTCGGACATTTTGATAGAGCATAAACAATGTTGAATTAATTGGAAATTTTATGAGCAAGTTTAACATGATGTAAACAATTTAATTCAACAGTGAATTCTGAATTTTTTTTATAAAATATTATTTATTAGAATAATATTAATGTATTTAATATTGGTGTCAACAAATTCTAACCTAGCCTATATGTATGTGGAAGGTTTGTAATTTATTGAATTGCTAGAAGTCAAAGAATTATGATTTATGGTGTACTATAATAATTGAAACTTTTGTTTTTTGGTAAATAATAATTGAAACGTGAAAGTACTGCGAGTTGGTAATCGTAGAGGTGAAATTGAATGTCCTATAGAAGTTGATACACTCAAATTAAAAATTTGAAGTAAATATATACTTTATATAAATTATTTTTGGTAGTCTACTTTCTTTCTATTTGAAAGTAATTTCTAATATTTAGAATAATCTAAATATTTTTAATATTGAGATTTTTTTAAAAAAGCAATTATTAATTTGTTAATCGAGGAAATTGAGTCTCTAAAATATACATACATGATTAGAAGGTGAATTATTAAAAAAACTATATCAGTGTAGGTTAGTTCAGTTGTTTGAAGGGATCTAGTTAAAATTTTACATTTTTCATATGCAAGTAATTATCTAGGTGAATATTTACTTGCCTCTATAGAATACCAAGCATAATACTGTGACCTTGATTAGTAATCTTTTAGTAACCTATATTTACTATATTTTTAAAACCAAAAGGATCTGTTAATGCTGATTGTGCTGTACTTGATTAGAAAAGTTGTATCACATTACACTAATGTAATTTCAAATTTCTCTTGAAAAGACGAGTCATTGATCAATTTTGTTTTCTTATGAAATTCTATTTTCTTTATGGTGTATGGGGTATTAGGAAATTTTAGAGAATCTTAAATATCATGAAATTTAAATGCAACAATCTAAATATCTAAATTTAAAAACAAACATTAACTCGTGAGGTGTTAATATAGCGGAAGTGAGTTACGTCTCTAAGCATAAGAACTATAGAACCTTATAGAGTTATCAAAAAAAAATTATTTGAATATAGTTTGAATTTTGAATGTCAAGTGAAGGTTTGCCGACAAATTCCCAAATGAAAGCACACAAAGATTTCCTGAGATTCCCTGCTCGCTCTCTAGGTTGAAGAATAAAACTTTGTTAAATTCAGGGATATGAAAAATAGGATTTAACTCTTTTAAAATAAGGGTTTCACTTTATAAATTAAAGTGAGGAGTATTAATCGTTAATAAAAAAATTAAAAGAACTTTAATAACTTTATAGTTTATTATTCATGTATATGCATTTTATCATAATTTTAACTGTTAATTTTCTCATCAACGTTTATTAATACTCCTCACTTCACTCAGGTAAATTCTGAAAAATTATGCCTAAGGAGGTGTTATTTCAAATGCACAATTTTTCAATATGAATTGCACACTAGAAATACATTAGCATTCCAAAAATTATGAGATTTGCTATCCAAATATAATGTTTCAAGTCGCAGTAAATTAAATCCTTCCAAAGATAACATACACAATATAATTGCTTTATCCAAACACGACCTTAATTTATGTAAAAATTTTAAATCCGATCTGATATTCTTATTGTTATCAACAAGTTAGTAAAAATAAAAGCATTGTACCAAAAAATATTAAAAATAAAAATAAAAGCAAGGACTCACCATATCGGCCCGAGGTATGGCTGCATATTCAAGATCACCATGTAACTTTATTTTTGCATTTTTTTTATCCTTTGTTCTTGTTTTTAATTATGCAACCCTAGTTCAAGTTACAAAACGTCAAAAAGACTTGTTATACTTAATTATATGCAACATGCCTAAAACTCATCATCATCTAAGTTAAATGAATAAACTGGCACTAAGGCCTTTAAAAATATAACTTGTAATTTAACTATTGATTTAAATTATGTGTATGATTCAATTCTTAAATTATTTAATTCAATTTTCATTATTCATTTTGCCATTTCTGATGGAGAATAACATTAAAAGAGTTTAAATAATTATTTACTGAATCGTATACATAATTTAAATCAAAGAGTAAATAGCAAGCGAATTACATTTTTAGGTGTGAATACTAGTGCATGGAGATGTGTTTTGATGACCACAAGACAAAGGTTGCAAGGACAAGTTCAAGATTTCAAGCTTAAATGTACAAGACTTAGAATCCTTTTAATGAACTCTTCTAAGCTCATTAAAAAAGATTTCAAAATCAAATAGCCAAAAAATATTTTTCAACAAACCACAATGTGAAAACTTGCCAACTTTTATATTTCTCTAAGTGCTTGTACCTCTCTAAGTGAAAATACTTCATTCAATTGATTGGAAATTGAATATTTTGAAGTAGGCCAATATAACTTTACAATTTCAACGTTTTGGGCCACTGTCTTATTTTAGTCAAACAGGGAGGATCAAGATCCTGAAACTTCAAAATGATGGATTATCTTGTGAAATCAATTATTTTCACTTACAAAGAGCAATCCATTTTATCAACTTCAAAATAATCTATTATTTAATAATCGAACCAATAATCGATTATTTAACCACTCCAGAGAGCTATTTTTTTCTACTATGTCAAAATAATCAATTATTGGTCAAAATAATCGATTATTTCATTGCAAGTCTCATGTCCAGTTTTCCATGATCAAAATAATTGATCATTGGTTGAAATAATTGATTATTTACTTGAAAATAATTGATTATTACGTAGCTACTAGACAAAATAACTGCTAGTTTTTGCATTTAATGCTTCTTACCAACTTCAAACAGCCATATTGAGAGATTATTAATTGATTATTCCACTTCTTCCTAAACAACATATGAGCATCATTAAATTCATGCATTAACTCCTTTATCAATATTCTTACTCTGTTTTTGGGCTTATATTGAGAGATTATTAATTAACTACTAGCGCTTCAAGTTGTATATTTACCCTTAGAGTGTAACCCACTTCTTATTTTGTAAACTCTATACTTTGAGAGGGTGGAGGATACTGTTAGTATTAAAGCACCCCAAGTGTAATGAACACTTTATGGATATGAGCATAAACATGTTCAGATCTTAGAAGAAAATTCGATAAAATAAAACAGGAAGAGTAAATTTAGTGCACACAGAAATTAACGCTGTTGAATCCACAGGAGAAACAGTGCATAAACTTAGTATGGAGAAACAAAGTACAGCTTTTAGATCACTCAACTCCAAAACCCAGTACGTCCAAGCCTCACACTAGGAACACTTTATTTTGGAAATTTACAAGATAACTCTCTTTGCAATTTCTATCCACACTTGTTGCATCAGGGAGCTCCTTCTATAGAGATCAAAAGATGAAACTAAAGTTGACAGAGAAATCCATAACATTTAAGACCAAATCATGCCTGATCCATCCAAATGGCGAATGCAATATGTTACAGCGCATATGCCTCAAATGTAGCCTTGAATTGATTTGCTCATTTAATGAGCTACTAGGCTGTATGGCTTTTCCTTTCTAATCCATCAACTTTCTTGACTTTTTGTTTTGTTTGTCTTTTTGTTTTCAAAGCAATCAATGCTTCAAAATTCAAACCACACTTAACAATTCTCCACCTTGACTTGTATTTTGCCAATGGCAATTTCTCTTCCACTGTTTCTACCAATAGGCTCCTAAAGAGCCTCAACCTCTGCAAATATTGACCAAGTCCAAGCAATGCCTGGAGTTTTCAATCGGCAATGATTTTGTCATCATATTTACTAGATTCTCAGCTGTAGCTATCTTGTGAACTAAAACTATGTCATCATTGACATTTTCTCTAACAAAGTGAAGTCTAACATCAATGTGCTTTGTCCTTTCATGGTAGACTAGATTTTTAGCCAAGTGAATTGCACTTCGACTATCACAATATACGATCGGTACCTGCTGGTCCGACCCAAAACTACTCAAAAGACCTTACACCCATATGCTCTCTTTAACAACCTTTGTGAATGCCATGCATTCAGCTTTAGTAGTTGACAATTCAACTATGGACTGCAATGTCACCTTCTAGCTAATGGTACATCCAAAGATTGTGAAGATATAATCTGTCAACGACCTTCTCTTGTATTAGTCTCTTACATAATCAGAATCTACATAGCCTACAACTCCACGAGTCTGTTGACCATCACACACCATACAAACATCAGTGGAACCTCTCAAGTATCGCATGATCCATTTCACACCATCCTAGTGTGTCTTTCTAGGGTTGCTTATATATCTACTCACCACACTTACTGCATGTGAAAGATCCGGTCTAGTGCACACCATGGCATACATGAGACTACCAACTACACTAGAATATGGTATATGAGACATACGCTCCACCTCCTCCTCAGTTTCTAGGCATTCCTTTGAAGATAACTTAAAATGTGTAGCTAAGGGAGTACCAACTAGCTTGGATTGATCCATATTAAAGCATTGTAACACCTTCATAATGTAGTTTTGTTATGGCAAGCATGTCGCCTCTCCCTATGAATATCCATTCCAAGAATCTTCTTTGCTGCACCTAAGTCTTTCATCTCGAATTCCCTTCCCAACCATGTTTTCAACATACTAATCTCAGCCTTGTTATGAGCTACAATTAGCATGTCATCTACATACAACAATAGATAAATATGAGAACCATTTGGAAGCTCCATGGAGTAGACATAATTATCATATTGGTTTCCAGTGTATCCATTATCAATCATAAATGCATCAAATTTTTTGTACCACTGCCTTGGGGATTGCTTCAAGCCATATAATGACTTCTTTAACAAGCATACATGGTCCTTTTTCTTAGAAACCTCGAACCTTTTTTATTGACTCATGTAGATCTATTCCTCTAGCTCACTATGCAAGAACATTGTCTTCACATCAACCTTTTCAAGCTCCAAGTCAAATGTACTAATAATAGCTAATAGGATCCAGATAGAGCTATGTTTTACCCCAAGAGATAATACTTCATGGAAGTCAATACCCTCCTTTTGAGTATAGCCTTTTACTACTAGCCTTGCTTTGAACCTTGGAGGTTCAGTATCAGGGATTCCTTCTTTCTTTTTGAAGACTCATTTGTAACCAACAACCCTTTTCCCTTAGGAAGTTGTACCAGCTTTTCTAAGTTAGATTTTTTTGAAGAGATTCAATCTTCTCATTCATTACTATCAGCCACCGTTGCGATTCCTTACTATCTAGGTAAATAACTTATTTCCTACTACATCACTTGCCATAGCCAAGGCAAAGGCTATAGGATCTGCATCTGAAAATTCAAGCATGCATGCAACAGAATTTAGATATCTCTATAGTTTCCAAATATGTTGCCTTTCTCTGCCAGCAGCAATATTGTATGGCTCTATCGTCCCAGTGTTAACATTAGCAACTCTATCTAAGTTGTTGTCATCACTAGTTTTGTCAATCCTATTACTAGGTTCATCTTGTTGTTCTACTTCAGGTTTAGCATTACCTGAAGTATTAGGCTGATTTAAGTCATCTTCCTGCTTTACCTTCCTAGTGTCAATCTCTAGATCCACCCATTTCCTAGCACCATGATTTGTCTCTGCTGGATCACCTACAGATTCTTGCTTTTGATTTAACATTGTCATCTTGTCAAATGTGACATCTCTGCTAACAATGATCTTGGGTGAAATTGCTTTTTTTGTACACCACAGTCTATAGCCTTTCACCCCCTATGCATATCCTAGAAATATACACCTTCTTGCTCTCACCTCCAGTTTACCATCACTCACATGGGCGTATGCAATATAATCAAATATCTTCAAATTAGAATAATTTACAGATTAACTAGACCATACCTCTTATGGAATCTTCGGATCAATTACAGTTGATAAAGACCTATTTATCAGATATACAGTTGTGTTTAGCATTAATTTGTATGCATTGTGCAAGCTCCAATAGTGTCTTATTCATCCATTCTGCAACTCTATTTTGCTATATTGTTCCAAGTATAATATGGTGCCTCACTATACCTGCCTTCTTGCAGAACTCCTCAAATTCCTTACGGCAAAACTTGCCACCATTGCCAGTTCTCAGTCTCTTAACTGATCGCCCAGTTTTCTTTTTGACCATGGCTTTCAGAACTACTATTAACCTATCTAAGAACCAATTCTTTTAGCAAAAGAGAAGAAAGTTCCATCTTTTCATGCATATGTACAAGCCACTTGAACGGGGTGGCCTAAATTTTGTTGGTTTGGGATTGAGTCAACGTCTTATTTACTTCCAATATCAACTTCGATTGGTCTACTTGCCGTAGTCGAGTCTACAAAAAGAAATATTCATATAACATCAAACATTAATATGAGAAACAAATAATAGTACAATGCCTACATGCAAAAATTACACTGACCAAATTTTTTACCTTCACAGTGTTGTCGTTTTCAATATCAAAGTGATTGTGTTTTCTTGAACTGGTATTTGCCATTCTGTTAAAGTAAAGCTACCACAAACAATCACTTCATTAACCACTTCCAAAAACATATAAATGTAGAAGAATGTTTTAACAATTAATATTTCATGTACAATTCCAATAACCAGTCAGAAGATTGCCATCTAATGCATAGAATAAACTCTAATTCATGTTAAAAGTGTTTAACTGAATCAAGTTTTTAACCTCATGGTCAAACAGTGGTGAATTAACTGTTAAAGCTGGTTACCAGTAAGAACTAGTTAACTTAATGCAAAAAAGTGGTTAACTGGATGATAAAAGTGGCTAACAGAGTTAAGTTTTCCATATCACTGTCAAATAGTTGTCAAGTTATTGTTAAAGGTGGTTAACTCAATGTAAATAAGTGGTTTATTTAGTGATAAAAATGGTTCATTCAATCAAGTTTTCCATCTCAAAAGCACAAATTGATGAATTTAGTGTTCAAGGTGCAAATAAGATGAAGTGGTTAACTCAATATAACAGAGTAGTCAATGTAGTGATGCATGTGGTTAACTAAATGAAGTTTTCCATCTTACTGTCAAATAGTAGTGAATTTAGTGTTCAAGGTGCACAACTAGATGAAATAGTTAACTCAGTGTAAATAAGCAGTTAATTAAGTAATAAAACTGGCTAACTCAATCAAGTTTTCCATCTCAGTGACAAATAGTGGTGACTTCAGTGCTAAGGGTGGTCAACTGATCCAAATAATTGGTTAAAACACTGTAAAAAGTGGTTGAATCAGTGTAACAAGTGGTTAATTGAATGAAGTTTCCCACCTAAGTGTAAAGAAGTGGTCAATTTCATGTTAAAGGTGGTTTACTCAAATAAGTAGTTAACTCAGTGTAAATAAATGGGTAATTGAATCACAAAATGGCTAACTCAATGAAGGTTTCCATTTCAGTATCAAATTATGGTGAATTAGGTGATTATGGTGCCTCACCAGATGAAGTGGTTAAGTCAGTGTAAAAAAGTGACTAATTTAGTATTGCAAGTGGTTAACTCAGCCCAACAGGTCCACCTCGATGTCAAATATTGGTGAATTATGGTTAAAAGTGTTTAATTGTAAGAATTGGTTCCCACAGTGTAAAAAAGTGGTCAACTTCTTGAAAGTGGTTAACTGAAGCAAGTTTCATTATCATTATCAAATAGTAGTGAATTTAGTAAAAGCTGCATAACTAGATAAAGTAGTTAAATAAGTGTAAAAAAGTGATTAATTTAGTATTGCAAGTGGTTAACTGAAACAAGTGATTAAGTCAGTCTACAGAACTAGTTAATTCATTATCAATAATAGGTAACTGAATGAAGTTTTCCATCTCAGTGACAAATAGTGGTGAATTTAGTGCTAAAGGTAGTTAATTCATTAATGAAATTTGTTAACACAGTGTAAAAAAGTAGTTCATATAATGTAACAAGTGGTTAACTGAATCAAGTTATCCACCTCAGTGTAACAAAGTGGTCAATAAGTGGTTAACTTAGGGTAAATAAGTGGCTAATTGAATCACGAAAGTGGTTAACTCAATGAAGATTTTTATCTCAGCATCAAATTATGGTGTATTAAGTGATCAAGGTAACAAGTGTAATAAAGTGGTCAATGCAGTGTAATAAGTGATTAACTGAATCAAGTTATCCACCTTTATAAAAAAGTAGTCAATAAGTGGTTAACTTAGTGTAAATAAGTCACTAATTGAATCACGAAAGTGGTTAACTCAATTAAGATTTCCATCTCAGCATCAAATTGTGGTAAGTTAAGTTATCAAGGTACTTACTAGATGAAGTGATTAACTCAGTGTAAAAAAGTGGTTATTTAGTTTTTTAAGTGGTTAACTTAAACAAGTGGTCAAGTCAGTGTACAAAACTGGTTAATTCATGGTCAATAATTAGTAATTCAATTAAGTTTTTCATCTCAGTGACAAACAGTGATGAGTTTAGTGTTAAAGATGGTTAATTAATTCAAATATTTAGTTAATACAGTGTAAAAAATTGATTAATGCAGTGTAATAAGTGGTTAACTGAATTAAGTTATCCACCTCAGTATAAAAAAGTGGTCAATAAGTGATTAACTCAATGTAAATAAATGGCAAATTGAATCACGAAAATGGTTAACTTATTTAAGGTTTCCATCTCAGCATCAAATTGTGCTGAATTAAGTGATCAGGGTGCTCACTAGATGAAATGGTTAACTCAATGTAAAAAAGTGTTTAATTTAGTTTTCCAAGTGATTAACTCATACAAGTGGTTAAGTCAGCGTACAGAATTAGTTAATTCATTGTCAATAATGGGTAACTCAATTAAATTTTCCATCTTAGAGACAAACAGTGATGAATTTAGTGTTAAAGGTAGTTAATTAATTCAAATATTTGGTTGACACAGTGTAAAAAAATAATTAATACAGTGTAACAAGTGGTTAACTGAATCAAGTTATCCACCTCTGTAAAAAAAATGGTCAATAAGTGATTAACTCAGTGTAAATAAGTGGTTACTTGAATCACAAAAGTGGTTAACTCAATTAAGGTTTCTATCTCAGCATCAAATTGTGGTGAATTAAATGATCAAGGTACCTTACTAGATAAAATGGTTAACTCAGTGTAAATAAAGTGGTTAATTTAGTTTTTCAACTAGTTAACTCAAACAAGTGGTTAAGTCAGCGTACAGAACTGGTTAATTCATTGTCAATAATGGGTAACTCAATTAAGTTTTTCATCTCAATGATAGACAGTGATAAATTGAGTGCTAAAGGTGGTTAATTAATTCAAATATTTGGTTAATGCAGTGTAACAAGTGATTAACTGAATCAAGTTATCTACTTCAGTGTAAATAAGTGGGCAATTGAATCATGAAACTGGCTAACTCAATGAAAGTTTACATCTCAGCATCAATTTGTGATGAATTAAGTGATCAGTGTACCTCACTAGATGAAATGGTTAACTCAGTGTAAAAAAGTGGTTAATTTAGTTTTTCAAGTGGTTAACTGAAACAAGTATTTAATTGAATCAAGTTATCCACCCCACTTCAGCATTTTACATTTTCAACTTTCAAACTTTTGCAAGTTTTAAAGTTTTTGTGTAGTTTCAAGTTCTCTACTTATCAAGTTGTTAGCTTTCTAACCATCACTAACTACATCCTTATATAAACATCTATGGAATTTTGTGTCCCCCAAACCCAATGCTTGCATTTGAAGTTATAAAGTGTTCCAATTATTCAAGTTTTTACGTTTTTAATTTCAAAAAGTATCAAGTTAACCACTTTTCAAGTTCTTATCCTAGTTAGGATTACGTTTTTCATCAACTTATGAGGTAAACTAAAAAGTGATCTATAATATTCAAACACAGCTGCAAAAAAACAAACAAACACACAAAATGTGACATTCAACACCAAAACAAAGAATTTGTAACGTATCTAAAATGCTCACCTGCAAACCATAAGTCCAAGTTGGTTGAGAGGGATGGAGTGGAGGACTGTAGGCAGCAGAAAGGCGCAGAAGTTAGGCAAAAACTCATACAATAGCGGAAATGAAGGAGAATAAGCGAGCACGGCAACGAAGAACCCACCTTTTGACGAGAGAGCACTCATGAGCGAGAAGATGAAATGTTTTCCCATTAATTACTATACCCCTAAAATAATATGAGACGTGGACTGCTACATATGACGTGGCTAAGGTGTAAAAATGGTAGAGCCAAAAAGGTGTACAAATAACAGAACTATAATCCAAATGCGAATCATGCTCTATGTTTAAGTGGGTTGATAGGAAAGGATTACCAAATTGCTAGGCGTGAAATTCATGTGTCATTCTTGTATTTGTGAACAAATCAGAAACTCAGAGGGTAAAATGGTTGGAGGAGATAGTACTATCTATTTGACTCAAGAAAGAGGCACTATATAATCCGTTTAGAAGGACCTGGTCCTCTAATTCAACAGAAACAATAACTAAGTTTTATTCCACAAATTGCAGGAGACAATTTGGAATAAATAGTTTTGTACTAAGCAAAATTACTTGTTAAGTTAGCGATGCCACCAAACAAAAAATGTCTTTAAATACCAGGTATAATCCACAACTATGTATGTAAAATTTGAGTCCTTTTCTTTCAGTCAATATTACATGTCTTTTCTACATTTTTTTAGACATGTGTTTTCTTTAAAGATCTATTTATCTCTCATTCAATCTCAACATTTTTATCCATATTTATTGAATATGAAGACCTTTTAGCAACAATTCTTTGCACAAATTAGTTTAAATTACTTTTATTATAAAAAATACACTTGTTTGGTACTAATATCATTATGCCTCATAAATGACTGGTCCGTTAACATGCATGAGATAAGACCCTAAATAGATAGGTTTGATATTTGAATTAAGCCTAGACAATAAGGTTTATCTCTATAATAAAGGAGTCTTAATCCTATTCAGTTAGGGTTATCACTCTAAATCTTTATCAATATAAAGGGGGCACACCCCTCAGTTATATTCAATCTATCCCTCATGCTTAAATCTGCTAAGCCTCTTCTAACTTGAGCGTCGAAGTGCTTTTGCAGGTATCCTCACCTTTCTCGATATTCAAGCATCTCAGATCCAGAGCTTCAAGCATCTTAGCTCAATCCCAGGTATGTGAATACACCTCGAATTTATTCCAAAACAACATCTAAAAAAGATGATAATATATATTATTGAGTAAAATTATACTTTTAATATTTAATAGCAAAGCAAATAAAATATTATAAATAAAAAGAGAAAATTTAAAAAAAATAGTTCATTTTAAATATTAATACATTACTTTCCTAGTTTCATTTGTATTTTCTTAAAATAATTCTTTAATCAAATGTTACCTTATACTATATGTAGAGAAAAAGTGAAATATTAATAATATATGAAAAATACTTATACATTATGATGCTAAATACTTATGCATTATGATTAAGATTTTTTAGAGTATGCCTGGATTCCTCACTAGTTTTCTAAGTAAGCTTTCCCAAATTGGTGAAGTAATTTTACGAAATGGTGTACTTTAAAGTATAAGTATAACCATTGATGAGGAAATTAAAGAAAATAATTTTAACAAATCTATAGTTTGTTATCTATATGCTTGTATTTTATCAAACTTAAACCGTTAATTTTTTACTTAATAATTATAAACATTGTGATTTATCTTCTAAATTACATCCCCACTTTTTGCATTTGTCGCTTTATAGCGGATTTGGATCCTCTCTTCTAATAGAATCATCTTATTAGAGAGAGATAGATATACGTTATTGTACTAGAACCCATCATTATGAGTTATAAAATCTATTAGCAATATTTAAAACTTTATGTCTTTTTCTTTTTAACATTCGATCTCCTATTATTTCACTAGAGAGAATCCTAATCCCTTCATAGTTCTTACAATGTATATGTGAGTAAATGTATCTCACCTAAAATTTTCTAATTCATCCAAGTTTTTGTGTTTTAATAAAAGAGTCAATTACATCCGAGGAAGAAATATATGGAAGTAAAGAGTGGTGCTTGTGGGGGAAATTTTCTGATTCTTTTTATTTATTCTATATCTTTGATAAGGTAAATCTCAAGAAATTATAACCATTATGTTACGAGTTCTGTTACATGTTTGGATTAGAAGAGAATAGAGGAGAAGAGAAGGCTTATTTTAAAATTTTAAGTTTAAAATGTTTAAATTTTTTGCATCATTTTCCTATGTTCTTCTTAATCCAAACATAGTCTTAAAACTCGGATGTTTTGTTTTTTTGGATCATATCATTAAAGTGTGCGTACCATGTCATTTCTCACCTACATATCTGACAGTGAGTGGTAATGCTATACAACGTAAGAACATCAAAAGGGTGCTATGCAATTAACATAACTTTTATTTTTAGTAAATCAAAATTAAACTCATTAACATTTCACACAGTGGCTCCATAGACATAGAAATAGAGAAAGATGATATAAAGTATTTATTAGAGTAAATATATTTTTTGGTCCCTAAAAATTATAGGTTGTGTGACTTTAATCCCTAAAAGTATTGCCTTATACAAATCAGTCAGTGAATATCGAAACGTATAATAATTTAGTCTTTCCGTCTAATTAGTTAGATCAGCCCTAACGGAAGGGATGATCTGGCATGTTAAGTGCTTTGTTGGGACGTTATTTGCCTTGCTGGAGTCACGTCATATATTTTCCAACTCTTACATATCACAAATTTTCCTCCAACAAGAAATTGTTCCACTCTCCTCTGTTACTTTTCCTCCATTTTCTCCCTTTTCACCTTAGACCAACACGAAGGGTCATGTTTATTCAAGTATCTCCTTGCCTTTTATAATGTTTTTAATTTTCTCCATGTTAGCCTCAAATTCAGGCATGGTTGTCCTTACACTGCCTTAGAATAAACCCTTAACTTTAAGTTTTTCCATTGCTTGTAAAAATTAGTCTAATAAGTGTTTTGCACAAAACTTGTCCTGCACCCTTAGCATCAGCTCCTCCATAGCTGGCAGTAATCCCTGTGTGACTTTCAAATATAAATTATCAATTACAACATCGAAATAATATCATTCACTGACAGTTGAAATATAAAATAGTCCCTAAATGTTTTAACTAAGTAAATGTAATAAACAAAATGGTGGCCTGAAACAAATCAACTTAGCAATTAATCAACAAATTAGTCCCTGACCATGTTACCTTTTGTTGGTCTGTAATGAAATTCCAACCATTTTGCCTATAGTCTCCTATATCTTTTAGCAGTAATCCCAAAATTCATTTCCATGTCTCCTTATTCTCTGATCAATAATTGCATAGGCAATCACAATTAAATTGTTGTTCCCATCTTAAGACAATTTCCAACAAAGATCTGTATATTTAGAATCATCCACATGAACATGCCTTTTGGGATTTAAGAAATTAAAAACCTCATTAGCATTTAGGCTAGGATGACCCCTTAGCTCCTTAACTAGCTTATTTGCCTACCATTTTTCATTTGCACATGTATATTTGAATCTCCTTGCATATGTGTGATTATTTCTAAATGTCTTAGTCTATATAGAGCACGTAAATAGAGATGGATTCTTTAATGAGAAGTGGTGAAAAGGGTGAAAACAGAATAAAAGTAACAAAGTAAAGAGGAGAGTGGAGCAGTTCCTTGTTTAAGAGAAATTTGTGATATGTTAAGACCTTATTTCAAAAAAATTTGTGATATGTTAAGACTTATTCAAAGGACATTATTTTTGTGAGAAATCAGAGTTTCCTTGGAAAATATGCGACATTGTTTTGTTTCAAGTTAAATCCTTCCTTACATGCATTCTACGTGACTCCAGTAAGGTAAATAACGTGAAAACAAAGCACTTAAAGTGCCACATAATCCCTTCCATTAGGGTTGGTTTAATCAAAGCTACACAACCTATATTTTTCAGGGACCAAAAAGTGTATTTACTCTATTTATTATTCAGTATAGTTTTTTTTTCTGTCATTTCCTTTTTCTTTCTCCTAATTTTGGGAGGTTAGGTTCGAAAAATTCAGAAGCAAACTCAGCTTTATTTTCAAGTAGAGTAATTGAGAAGGAGAGTACCATCGCTAGACATGGAATTCGTGGGCTCTAATGCAAAACAACATTGTGCAGGGGAACAATACCATCTTTCTTACGCAAGCAAGAAGCACAAGTCCTTTCCAAGGGATTTTGTATGATTATATTCGGGTAGAAGGACCCCTCCTATAAACTGTAAAGATCATAACTAATGATTTTTCTGAAGAATATCATACATTTATTCGAATCAAATCAATGGATAGTTATTTTACTGCAGAATACTGTTGATGGCAAACATCATACACATATTCTTATATAACATTCTCAAACTTCTTCAGATTCTTCCTTTCCTACTTGCTTTTGTTGACAAACGTGAGATTTCCTTTCAATGGTATCTCAATTCTTTATATCTTTTTCTTAGAGCTGAGATGTCAGCAAATAACAGTAAAATCTTGAGTGAGTTAATAGATCCGAAATTAAAGTGAAAGATCTCACACGTTACTTGCTAGAGCCTCCAGGGCAGAGAAAGTTTTGCATACTTTTAAGTCTCATTTAGTATACTGTATAAAAAGTTAATAATATAATATAATTAATATTATTTATATTTAAATAAGATATTAAATAGTAATATATCTGATTAAAATAATATTATTTAACTTTGACTAGTATAAAATAAAATAATTTGATCTTTATCTATTATACGATTAAGGCTAAATAAAATTATTTTAATCAGATATTATGTTATCTAATATTTTGTCCAAATATTATATAAAGATAAATAATATTAATTATACTATACAATCTATTACTTATACAGTGTACTAAACAGGATCTCAGAATAGTATATTTACTCAATAAATATATAACACATGACACCGTATAATCATTTAACTATTAAATTAAATATATAATTTTAAATAATAAAATTAAAATTAAATCTTAACCCATAAAATTCTCTTAGGAGTATTACCGACAGTCTCAACAGAAAGTCAGAAACTAACGTGCCAAACAGCTGAGCCCACATATTTAGAAGAACATTTCTGATATCACATTAACATTCATGTTCCCTCTGCTCGAGTTTAAGATTTCTCTTTAAGCAACAACTAGAATTTCAAACCCTCTATACTTTTGCTCTATTACGACGTCTTACCTCTCTGTCTCTCTATAATATATATATATATATATATATATATATATATTCGCCTTATAAAAAAAATGAATCCATGCTTGACTTGTGAATCAATCAACCACCAACCTCTCAAAGTTTAGCTTTTGGGCTGCTCCTCTGTCTTTCTCTAGCTTTTCTTTTCCATTTAAATTTGTTCCCTGTCTTCATTCACTTTTGCGGTTAAGTTCAAGAACAGCATTTACTTTCTAAGAAAAAGAAAGAGAGCTTCAAACTTTTGTTTTTAAACACTTGTTTAATAAAAAAAATTTCTTTAATAAAATATTAAGTTAAAATTATATTGTCTGAATTTGAAAAATGAAAAATATATTAATTATAAATAAACAAGAGATAAAAAAAAAATCTGTGAATTAAGTTCACGGGTGATATATATATACTAGTCTTATTCATTTGACAAAATGTGATTAGAACATTAATGGAATCTTTAACAGGAGACACGGCCAACAGAAAATTTTGATCTTGAATATAAAAGATATCGTTTCCTCTTTGGAATTCTCTGACATCAAACAAATATTTGATGATGTTTGTCGAGGACATCACATATGGCATAACATAACTGTCAGCCAAGTCATAGGAAAGCATCATTCATAACAGACAAGCATTCTATAATCTGTATGTATTTTTAATTAATGCTTCAGCTTCAGTTTTACCCCCCTCAATCCTAAACGTACACGGCTAGAATGCTTGGCCTTTAGTTGAAGAAAGCCAGAACCTCAAGAACTTATATGACAAATAAAGAAACGAAGTTGCAGCGAACATATATATTAAGGTCTCAAAGAAGAAGACAGGTATATAGCAACTAGCAAAGATCCTTCAACATGTCATCACAAGCAGTGCAGTTGCGTATCAAAGACAGACATGTAAGACACTGTTTTCATCTTTCTGTGTTGAGTTCGGAAAATAGTCTGATTCAATGGCAACTTGAATTGCTTGAGACTTTTTATCTTTTGAATTGCAGGTGGTCATGGACAATGGCATACTGCAAGTGTATTTGTCCAAACCAGAAGGATTTGTCACTAGAATCCAATATAATGGCATTGATAATCTGCTTGAAGATCTTAACAAAAGATCCAATAGAGGGTAAGTTTACATGCACACTGAGCTTTAGATTTTGGTGTTCTTAGTTGTTTTTCCTCAATATTCAGGCGAATACAACTTGGTGTTTACTTTAAATAATGAAATCGTAGGTATTGGGACGTTGTTTGGAGTGAAGCAGGAAGTACAGGAACAACTGGGATATTTGAACGGTATGTGATATATAATTGCCTCACATAAGTTCATCCTTTACCTAAACTTATAAAAAGAAGATTCACAATCGTCCATGAAAGCCACCAATTACTGGCCTGGCCAACTAAAAGTTATTGGATTTATTTGTTCAACATCTCCTTTAGCATTCGTGAGCTTAAAATCGTGGTCCATGATGCCTATAATGGGTGCAGCTTGTTAATGCTTGATGCAATTCTAAGATACTATAAGAAAATAAATTTGCACCTATCAATGTTTCAAATTGCTGGCTGACATATGCTTTGATGCGGTTCTGAGACACAATAAGAAAATAAAGTTGCTCCATGATGCAACGAAAGTTTCAAATTTTTGTTTTCTGCACCAAATGTTACCAAAGTTTCTGTATTATAAACCAAAACATGTGAATTGTGGCTTCAATTGAAGTCTTATTTGCTGCTATCACGAGCTAGTTTGCAATCCATTGGCTACCCATGCAGGGTTGTAGGAACAAGTTTTACAGTCATAACGGAAAATGAGGAACAGGTTGAAATCTCATTTACAAGACTGTGGGATCCATCTCTGAAGGGAAAGCTTTCGCCTCTGAATATCGACAAAAGGTACCATTACAACAATTACATTGATTGCTTAATAAATTTGAAACTAGCCCACGATCAATTACTTGTTACGAAAAACAAAATGATGATAATTACATTTCAACAATTTTTGCTGCAGGTATGTGATGCTTCGTAATTCCTCAGGCTTCTACTCTTACGCCATCTTTGAACACCTAAAAGAGTGGCCTCCTTTCAACATACCTCAGATCAGGATTGTTTTCAAGCTTCGGAAAGACAAGTATGGTCATTGCTTAGTAAACTTATTATATATAATTTATCTTTATGCTATGTTTAGATAGGAAGTTAGGGGGAGAATATGAGAGAAGTGAGAGGTTTATGATAAGTATTTTTTTTATTTTGAAGTTTTATAAAAGAATGAAAAAAAAAATTTAAGTAATTTTTTAAAATTCTTTTTTACTAATTTTGTAAATATTTTAAAGGTTCTTTAATTTATAAGATTTTAGAGGATTCACAACATTTAAATAAGGAAAAAAAATTTATTAATTAGCTTTTTTCTTTCCCTTCATCTCTATTTTTTTTAAATACCTTTCTTTCTTATCTTTTTCAAACTCTCAAACATAGCCTAGATCTTCTTTAATTTCCTGCTTCAATATTCAACTGGAGGAATCTTGTTGCCCTTCATTGCCTTAAACTGATATATTTGAGAAGCACAAGTAAATTACCTTGCTGCAAGGTAACTTTTAGAGGTTATGTATGTAGGTTCCATTATATGGCCGTAGCGGATGACAGGCAAAGATTCATGCCTCTTCCAGATGACCGTTTACCTGGAAGAGGAATAGAACTCGTCCCTCCAGAGGCAGTTCTGCTCGTCAACCCCGTGGAGCCAGAGTTCAAGGGAGAGGTATATTTATTTTTATAAGAAACTACTAAATGCACAACTCTTGGAAAAAATGAAAAAGAAACAACTTGTGCACAGAACTGTCGAAGAATTTGCACACATTTAAAAGTAAATTTAACTGCGTAGAACGACATGAATGTGAAACATTATATGCGTAAAGAGTCATTTATGTATCATTACCTGACTCTAATATGATTGCTGATGAGTCTGTATATGCAGGGGAAGCTGCTTGGTCTAATTTAAAATAGTCTATATAAGTCTCCAACAAGTATATCATTCATATAAGAAGAAAATAAAAAAAAAAGATATTTTATATAAATAATGCATATATTTTTTTATTTATCATTCTATGTTCTTTTCAAATTATACACAAAAATGTTGTCATATTCAGTTTACAAATTTTTTTCAAAACTTAATTTAGAAGTCACTTCCTAACTAATTTTTTTAAATTATTTTACAAAACTTAGTTGGAAAGTCATCATGAGTTAGGACAACTTCCCAACTAAGTAAAAAAGAAAAAAATTCACATTGAAAAATTGCCCTGCATTAAAAACAATTTGTTAACATGAATTGTAATTTAGTCGTTAAATGCTTTCTCATGTAAACTTTTTCAAGATAGGTAGAAAAGTCTTTTTATTTATATTTTTAATTTATATTTAAGAAGTAGTTAAAAAGTTATCTCAACTTGAAATGATTTGTTACTATTACAAAAATTAATATATTTTAATAATTCATTTAAAAAGGGCATAAAACAAAAAATAAAAAATAAAAAAAATTATCTATAAAAAAAGCCTATATTGTCTGTGACCAACAAAAAATTTTATTTATACCAAAAAAATTTATTTATACCAAAAAAATAAAATTTGTTATTGAATTATTAAGGTGGATGACAAGTACCAGTACTCAAGTGACAACAAAAAGCTAAAGGTACATGGGTGGATAAGCTGTGAATCCAAAACTGATCCGGCCATGGGATTTTGGGTAATCATACCCAGTAACGAGTTCCGATCAGGCGGTCCAGTTAAACAGAACCTTACCTCCCACGTAGGCCCCATTAGCCTCGCAGTAAGTATTCTTTCTTTTCTTTTTGTTACAAATGAGGTTGGAGAGATGCATGTTTGGAAATAATAAATTTTTAAGAAAAAAATCGTTTATTTTTTTAAAAAAAATTTCAATAAAATTTTGACTATAAAATATTTTAAATATAAAATAAGTTAATTTAAATACACATATAGTAAAATAGTACACATTTAAAAATAATTTATTTTTAAGAAAAAAAATTAATTTATTTTTTAAAAAGACTCTCAATAAAATTTTGATTATAAATTATTTTAAGTATAAGATAAACTAATCTAAACACATACCTATTGTACCAAGAAAGAGGGTGGGCTAAAATACAAGCAAAACAGTTTAATGAGATTCAATCCACGATGAAGTAGTCTCCAAGAGGACTTGGCGCCACTTGAGCTAATATAAATTATCGATGAGTGTTTAAGTAGTTTCCAAAAGGACTTGATACCACTTGAGCTAATACAAGTTATTGATGAGTGTTTAATTTCAATAATGCAAAATTACAGTCATTTCATATTGATCATCTAAAACAAAATAGCCTGCTGTATTTTTGTATGTATCAGATGTTTCTCAGTGCCCATTACGCAGGAGAGGATATAGTTCTGAAACTCCAACCGAATGAGCCATGGAAGAAAGTTTTTGGTCCAACTTTTGTCTATCTTAACTCTGTGTTAGATGGTCTGGCCCCACTTGAGCTCTGGGAGGATGCCAAAGATCAGGTTTCTTTAGCAAAATTACCTTGTGTGATTTTTAGTTTCATTAAGGCAGATAGTATAACAAAGAAATAGCACTAACTGAGACCCCAAAAAATGGCCACCAGATGACCAAGGAAGTTCAAAGTTGGCCCTATGATTTTCCTGCTTCAGAGGATTGTCAGAAGTCTAACCAACGAGGCAGTGTTTGTGGCACGTTACGAGTTCGAGACAGGTAACACGAAACTACCAAAATTTTACTGCCACAGTGAAACTGCAGCTTTTAAAGCTCTCAAAATGACCATTTACAGGTGCCTAAGTGACGATTACATATTAGCACTAGGCGCATATGTAGGACTGGCACCTCCAGGTTACGCTGGATCCTGGCAAAGAGAATGCAAGGTTTAAATTATTGCAGCATATACTTGTTAAACAACCCAAAATTTAAGTTCTATACTTATGGTTCTTGGGGAAATAATCAATGAAAATCCTGCATAGCTAAAAAATTTTGACAATTTTTTACTGAATAATTTGACATAATCTTCGATAAGTGGCTCTCACCAATTTATTCCATCCAATAACTACTGTTAAATCTAACTGACTTTTATAAAAAATTCTGGCTACTCTCAATAATCAAATACTTAGAGATTTACAGATACAAGAAGTGACTGGGAGGTAATTCTATCTTACGTGGACTTTCTGGTCAGGGATACCAATTCTGGACTAGAGCAAACGAGGAAGGCTACTTCTCAATCAATAATATACGTAGTGGGGATTACAATCTCAACGCATGGGTGCCAGGTTTCATTGGAGAGTATTGGAACGAAGTTGTCCTCACTATAACCCCAGGTTTTTCTATTTATATTTTTCTTGGGCGACAAAGGGCATGACTACAGAAATGGTCTCTAGTTTAGTGACACTGTATCACTCGTTTATACTTCAATCTATGTTTTTTAATAATTTATACTATAACCATAAGACAATAACGCAGGTTGTGAAATAAACGTTGGTGACATTATTTATGAGCCACCAAGAGATGGTCCAACATTATGGGAGATAGGCATTCCTGATCGCTCTGCTGCCGGGTTCTATGTCCCTGATCCTAATCCTAAGTATATAAACAAGCTTTACACCAACCATCCAGACAAGTCAGTCCCTCTTTACATAAGTTATAGTTTAAAAGGTTCAACATTTCTGAGCATAGTTTAAATTGTAATTGTAGTTGTAATTACAGTAATATTATGATTTTAGAAATTGTAAAAAATTATAAAAAAAAAATGTAACTTATGCAATCATAGTTGTAATTATGTTACAATTGTAGAAATTCATGTAACAATAATATTACAGTTACAATTATAATTATGTCTCACAATTTAAAATCATATTTATGAGTCTCTTGGTCCCACCATCATCTACTTCAAAAGTTTCGTTGACCACTAATTAACAGGTTCAGGCAGTACGGCTTGTGGGAAAGATATGCAGATTTATACCCAAATGAAGATTTGATTTATACAGTTGGAGTCAATGACTACAGGAAAGATTGGTTCTTTGCACATGTCACCAGGTCCACATTTTTAATACAACTTACATAGAGTTGCTTTATTTTTTAGCACCTATCTTGTCTATGAAAGATTAAATTTATACATGAAAATACAGGAAGAAAGATGACGGCAGTTACCAAGGAACTACATGGCAAATCAAGTTCAATCTCGATAACGTGGAGGCAAGTGGGACCTACAAGCTGCGATTGGCGCTTGCAGCTGCAAATGTCTCCGAATTACAGGTGAACCTCACCAAAAATTCTCACTAGTTTTCTCGGTTCACCATGAATTTGTTGAGTGTTTCACTTTCTATTTTTATCTCGTTATTAGAAATATAAAATTATCCATACATCTTTATTTAACTTTTGAGATAATTAGTTCATGATATAGTATCAGAATTTCTATAACCAAATAATCAAGAATTTAATCCTTACTATCTAAAATGAACCTATGTATTATCCACATTTCAAGCTCAAAGTATTCTTAAAGGGACATATTAAAAATATAAAATCATATGTTTTCACGTAAACAGTTTAAACTTTTGAAATAATTGATTCATGACACTCATTCATTGTTTTTTGTTTGGAATTTTGAAGGTTAGAGTGAATGATCCAAAACAAAATCCTCCACTATTTACTACGGGGGAGATTGGGAAGGACAATGCAATAGCTAGACATGGAATCCATGGACTCTACTGGCTATACAACATTGATGTGCCAGGTGTTCTACTGGCGGAAGGCGATAACACTTTATATCTAACACAGAGTATAGCTAGTGGCCCCTTCCAGGGAATAATGTATGACTATATTCGTTTAGAAGGCCCAAGCCCTTTCCTTCCCATAATAAAATATTAAAAAGGTTATTAATTCAATATACATCTTGTTTGCTTGTCTTGTACTGTATTGTAAAAAATTCGTTATTGGAGTTAAGTAGATTACACATTGCAGATAGTGTTCCATTTTGCTAAGGCACAAAATATGGATAAGACTTGAGAGCCGTGTTGGTGTTGTTGTCGTTGTTTTTAGTTTCGGTTGAACAGGAGCTGTACTATTTTAAAATGATTTCTCACCCTTCTGTGAGCTTTTTTGGCTTTTTCCTGTTAACTCGCAGGTGTAATTTATTTAAGTAATAAATGAATAGATTAAATAAATTTTAAATTAAATATTAATGTATAAATAAAAAATAAATTAATAATTTATTAAAAATTTATAAAAATTATTTATTTATCGATTTATAATTTATTTTAATAAATAAATATTTAATTTATTTATTAATAAAATAAATAAATATCTAATTCATTTATTTTTAATTAAGTATATATAAACTTTTTTATATTCAAAGATATTTTATTTTTTAAATTATATAAATATTTAATAAATATTTTAATTAAATTATTAATTATTTATTAATTAAAATTAATTCAATTTATTTAATTTTTAAAATTTATTATTATAATTAAATAAATTAAATTAAATATAAATATATATAAATAAAATAAAATTATAAATCATAAATTAATAAATTCAATTGGCATCAGACTAATGGGCTTTGACATTGACAAGTCACAAACAATTAGCAATTCGCGTAGACGCTAAGTTTCCGGTTTTTTTTTATTTTGAAATAAACGCAGAGTTTCTTCGTAAGTGGGTTCATGATTTTCTCAACGGAAAGTCCACGACTACTGTACTCAGGAAAAGACCTAACAAAACTGATAATCCAAATGTTTTAGCCACGAAATCAGATTTATTTACCTTTTTTTTTGGTATAAACATCAATTTATTTACCTTGAAAAAAAAAAAAAGAAGTAGTTTTACTGTTTTAGATATTAAAACTAATCTATCTATAAAAAACTATAAAGAAAGACTAAAACTATCCAACTAAATCGGTTAATTCGCACTAAAAGTTAATCAGCTATAAACAAAAAAAAAAGAAAATTAAATAGATATTGGAGCTACTAAAAGACACCTTTTTTTTATGCATCAGAAAAAAAAAGAAAAAGATAGAAAAAAATACAAAAAAAAAAGAAAATTACGCGGATTTATTGATTCTGTTCTTGATCTCTTCAGCAGCGTCAGCAGCATCAACCTGCATCTTGGCACTCTCAAGTTCAGCTGCACTTGCTTCCTTCTCATTTCTCGCAGTAACAATCTTCGCCTGTTTTTCCACACAGAAACAAAACACGCTAAGTCCATCAAACGGCGCCGTTTCAATTTGGTAGGAAAAAGAAATACAACACTGAAAATCAGTATTTCCAAAAAAAAAGAAATAGGGTTTGGATCTCCAACCTGACCCACGAAAAAGGCTTTTAGATATCTAAAGCCTTCCTGTAAAGAAGCTGCGAAAGACAAGCAATTCTTCTTGAGGCGAGAGGCCCACGACGTCGTCTTGTGATTTGACTTTGTGGTTGAAGTTGAAGGACCCGTCTCTTCCATTGCTATCTGCGAAACTAAACCTGAAATCGCTGCTCAGCTCTCCAAGTTTGGAAAGACGTGCAAACAAAGCGAAGCAATTTCCATTCAGAAAAAAAGAGAAGAGTTGGGGGTAACACGTTTCTCGAATCTGGTTTCTTTCTTTACGTGGCAGCTTGTATCCTGTCCGCGTCATTTACCTTTCTCATCCTTCAATGATTTTTTAAATTAAATTTTGTAAATTTAATTTTAAATAAATGTAATATATAAATTTAAATTTAATTAAAAATAAATTTAAATAAAATAATTTTATAATTTAAAAACTAAGTTTAATATAAAAATAAAAAAATTATCTTAAACTAGATATATTTTTAAAATTAAAATTATATTTAAAAAATAAAATAAAAGTCAAAAAATATTTTAATGATTAATATAATATATTATTAAATTATACTTATGTAAATTAAAATTAAATTCTTATAATGCAGCTTTTATTTGTTCTACAATAAAAGTATCATAGGAACAAAGTGTAGCTTTTAAACTAACAAGATAGTAAGTCATTAGAAATGAACTAATAATGAAGAGTTTAAATAATTGATAAGAAGTTATAAAGTCAAGTATTCGTAACGTCGTTGTATCAAAACAAAAACAAAGAAAATAGTCTTTAATGGCAAATGTTTCAAAGATTTGCATTAATTAGTTTCCTAAAATGATTTGTTGTTGGGTGATAATTATCCGTAGGCTATCTTACAAGATGAAATATATAAATTACCGTTGAGCCATACCATAAAAAGGTGGGAATGTAAAATAGTGTCGTCAAAACTAAATTGGATCAAACAAACCGAATTGGTTTGATGACTATGAATTGAATGCCTTATTGATTATAATTTAATCCATAACTGAATTCAAAGCTAGATTAATTTAGATCGTTCATAATTGAATAGTTGATTTGCTTGAACCAACCATACGTTAATTGAAAAAAATTAATATTTTTTCAAATGTTTTTATAAATTTTCTATTGTTACGTGTATTTTGAGGACATCATCTAATTTAATAAATTAATCTAAATTGTTGAATATAAATATGAAGTCTTACTGGTCTAATATGATTTTAATAATATTTATATAAATAATTTGTAAAGAAGTTATAATGAATGAAAAAGTGAAATATGTAAATAATCCTCATTGTTACAACACGAATGGTAAAAATAGTATTTCAAAACTAACTATTTACTAAGAGATAAAATACTTACTAAGAGATAAAGTACTTATTATAACAATAAAAATATATATTATTTAGTTAATGTGATTTCCTTTTATCCAAGAACTAAGTTCACAAAAATGAAAAAAAAAGGAAAAAAGTATTTGCTATACACACTAAAGTTGATGGATCATATCTAAATGATGCAACAAAGACTGTCTGTATAAGTATTATGCGAAGACATTTTATTATTTATATATAATTTATTCAAACCACTAACATCTGAATGTTGATGATATGAAAAAATTCTTCATGTTGAGAGTCGAGAGAATTGTTCACAAATAATTACACCAAATAATTCCTTCAGTTAGGTGCTTGGAAAGGAATATTCAAGTAAGGTTAGAGGTTTAGGCTTTGAACCGTGTCCATTTCAAGTTTTTGGACTCAAAAGGCAGAGACATAATAGAGAAGCTCAAGCTCAAGCTCAAGCTCAAGCTCAAGCTCAAGCTCAAACAGTGCCTAGAATATCCAAATGCAACAAAAAAATTTAGATTTGCAATCATGCTTGGAAACAGAGACACAAAAGAGACATGAACTTGAGAATGATTTGACTCAAATCCACAAAGAGCTTGTTGCAATCATAAATCCAATGTTAATCCTCCATGAACTATTTGTTTACTTATAATAAATCTATTAGCAATTCAGTGTGTTTTATACGAAATTGTTTTTAGTCGTTTTATAGTCAAAGTAGAGAGGGGTCGAATCATGTTATAGGAATAAAAGTATGCAACTATTATCATTGATATCATCTACTGAGCTTAAGAGAAAAGAAAGATGAATGTATATTATCTTGTTTAAACTGTGGACATTATTGCATTCTCATTGTAATTTTCTCTCCAATTTTACCTCAATGACCAAATTAAACAAATGATTAAAAATTGAAAGCAAATACTAGTAACTTAGTTATCATTCATTCATCTTGCTTGGCTTACCAAAGAAAATATATATTGATTATCTAGCTCAATTCCAAGTAAATAAACAAATGCTTTTGTTAAATTAAGCTTGGTCTTATTTTTCTTGGTTATTGTATACAGCCCAACATATTCTTCCAAATTTGGAGTGGCAACTTCATTGCAGATGGCAGCTGTGACAGCAGAAACAGTGATCCTCCACACTCTTATTAAATATTGTATTCTTTAATTTTTGGGTGAAAGAAACTTTATTATGTGCTTTCACTGTTTGCATCTTGGAAAAGTCTCCCATATTACTCTTTCTCTATGTTTGATTACAAAATGATATGGTTTTTTGGGCTTTTGAAGTTTAGAGGCCCCCTTGCATTTATAGAAAGGATATAATATTACTATTCACTGTTCATTGTTCATGATATAGAATGTTGTTATCGTAGGCTCCTATATATAATTGTTAGCTCTAGTATTGTGCAACGCATGTTCAACCTATATACTGAAATATTATGATGTAATCCTCATTATTTGTGTATGTAGACTTTGATCAAAAGTTAGTGCACAAGTAATTTATGAGTGGATATGAAATATGATGTACTTAACTGGAGGAGATTGATTTCATCAATTTCTAGGGTGTAATGCTAGTAGTGGGTTAAATATTTATTTTTGACTAAATCTTTATCATTTACCATTTTTCATGATGCAGTGCTACTAATGCTGGTGTTAGCAATACTAGCTCTTCTGTTAATCATGGACATGAATAATTGGCTTTTGTGTAATCTTTTCATTTTGAGGATGTACATTGGTCATATTTTGTTTTACTTGAATATTGGATGGTCTTCCAAACCGCCGCTAAACACAATTGGGTATGTTATATTTGAAAGCATGCTTGATAGTCTTGTAAGATCCATTATTCTGAACTATTTTAAATTGGGTGATTTCATAAATCTTTTCTTTATTCACAAGCTCAATAAACGTCTACACAAATTATCTATTCGCATAAATTCTACTAATATATTGATCTTGTAACAACATTTCTATGCTATTAATTTCATTAGGTTAAGTGTAGTTTAAATTTTAATAATTTTGATTTTAATCTTTCAAGATTAAATATAAAATTTAAAATTTGAGTGCATAAAATCTCAAATTTAAAACTAGCTTAAATGTGATTTGTATCAAACACATCAACTACAAAAAAGATTTTTCTCTTTAGTATTCAAATTTTACTATTTTTAAAATATTATCCTTTTATATTTAAACATATTTTAAAAACAATAAAATTATAAAATATTTATAGTTATTTCTAAAATTCAAAGATATCAATTTATAAAAAATAAATTAAAAAATAAAATTATTATATAAATTAATATATAAAATAAATAATAAATCTTAAAATAAAAAATATAGACTGAGAGGAATGTTAATGCCTCTCAATTTGCTAATAATAGATTTCAGTAGATAAATTTGACTTCTTTTGTATATTCAAATAAACATAATTAAACATGAAATCAAGTAATTAAATATGAAATTTAAAATATAATTAAATATTAAATCAAATAATTATATATGAAATTTAAAATTTAAGTGTTGCTTAATATTAAGTTTGTATGATTTGTTTATTAAATTATTACACTAATATATGCAAGAAATATATGTAAATCAATTTTATTTGATCAATTTTGAATTTTCTTAATTTGTATTTGCATGAAATTTATAAGAAACAAATGCTTGAATAGAAAAAATAGATTGTATGAGTGAGAAAATTTTTTTAAGGGAGACTCTTACTTTTAATTATTATAATAGATAACAAATTATAGTAGATAAATTTGATTTCATTTATATATTCAAATAAATATAATTAAATATGAAATCAAAAAATTAAATATAAAATTAAAATATAATTAAATATTAAATCAAATAATTAAATATTAAATTTAAAATTTGAGTGCATAGAATCTAAAATTTAAAAGTAGCTTAATATTAAATTTATATGATTTATTTCTTAAATAATTGCACTAATTTATGTAGATAATTTGTGTAGATAGATTTTATTTAATTAATTTTAAATTTTTTAATTTGTATCTGTATGAAATTTGAAAAAAAACAAATGCACAAGTGAAAAAATGAATTATATGAGTAGAAAATTTTTTTTTTGACAAAGACTGTAACTTTTAGTTATTATAATAAATAGATTTCGAATATTATGAAAAGAAGACCAATTTTTATTGTTCACAACTTTTAAGTTGTTTTATTCTTTTTAACCAGTTTCCGTACGGATTTAGATAACACTAGGAATTCTTTTTAACCAGTTTCTGTACGTAATTGTTATGATTATTAAAAATGATTCATTTTTAAATCTTTTAAGTAGATTCCTATAGTATCTAAGTTTATAATATGTGTATCGGTATCTTTTGACATGTCATAATATTATTAGTTTAATTTTTTAATAAAAATTGATAATTTATTGGTTTAGTAAATAAAATATTTTAATTAGTATTTATAATTTTATTCACAAAAGTTTTTCTATTTAAAAAAAAAACTCAAGTAAGCAATCACCTCTTAAAACAAAAATTGATATCCCAACAATCTTCATAAATAATTCAAAAATTAAAAATCGGTATCCTAAACAACTCAAAAACTAAAAACTTGGAAAAGAACATGCAAATGGAGAAGAATATAATATTATTTTATTCTGTCTAAAATCAAATTTCATGAATTTGGACTTGATAGAATTGTTGGGAGTGTAAATTCATAATTTCTTAATTTTAAAATTTGGTGACATTCTGTAACAATTTCTGTCTCTAACATTATCTCTTGACTTTTTATGAAATATTTTCTTTTAAAAAAAGGTTTTTGTAATTTACAATGTTATTATAAAATGTTCTGATAAAATATTTTTCTCTTTGGCAATGATAGATATGATGTGAAATTTGGACTATTTTAATTGTAAATAGAATAAATTTATAATATTAATTAATAAATAATAATAAATACATATTATTTACTAGATAAATAGATAAACTAATAATGATTAAAAAAATTATTAACTAATCTGTCATATTTTGATACTTACAAAGAAGATGGATATCGTAGAAACCTCCATCTTTTAATTGTATTTTTTTAAGCTCAATTACAGTTTTAGTTCATCTAATTTAACAAAATGAATGATTTAGTCTTTTTATTTAAAAAAAAACTATTTAGTCACTTTATGTTTTCAAAATAAGCGTTTTTAATCTCTCTATTAGTATACCGTTAAAAACTTAATAAAATATGCTGATTTGATATTAATATATTAATTTAATTATAATTTTGATACTTGTATTTTAACAAAATGGATAATATGGTCGCTAAGTTTAAAAATTTTATACTTAAATAATGAAATTTTATTGTATAAACTATAATATCATGTGAATGATTTTAATTTAATAAAAAAAATTAAAACTTAATTTTACAACAAAAAATAAGTATGAATAAATTTTAAATATTTATGTATATACATATTATTTCATTTAATTTTTTTCTTTTTATATATAAATTACAAAAAATGATGACAATTTATTAATTCAAACTACCTAAGTTAAGTAAAAGTTATGTAATTGTTTATAAATCATAATAGAGGAATCAAATAGTTTGTTTTCAAATTAGGGAGACAATAATTTTTTATATAAAAACTAAATACCAAATTATTTATTTTACTAAAATATAAAAGCATTCAAATAAGACAATTAGTTTAAATTTTAAAGTCTTAAATAGGTTCAAACATTTAACAAAATATTTCTTTAATACAAATTATTGTATTATAGATAAAACTATAAACTATATAAATCTATAATAATATTTATATATATAAAATTTGTAATTTATTAATTAATAATATCTGCAATATTAATAGAAGTATAAATATTGTTACATATATAATAAAGAAATTGAGGTATTTATATAAATGTTATTGTATATTTATATAATTTATCATATACAACACATTAATTTTTTTTAAAGTTTTGGGTTTATTCCTTGCAGTTAAAATTTTTATTTAATAAAAAAAGAATAAAATGAAGTTATATGTATTTTGAATATATAAAATTTATTTATATATAGCCTTTTTGTATTTATTGTTAAGCATAATTAGTAAATATCTTATTAAAATTAATACATGAGATTTATTTATATAATTAATAAAATTTTATTTATTTAAATATAAAAAATAGTAATGAATTAAGGATCAAATATTTCGTTTTGCTAAAATAAAAAAATAAAATTGTAATTAATCATATTTGTGAATGTCATATCAATATTTTCTGGTAAAATTTTAACAGCATACTAATAAATAGTTTAAAAATATTTTTTTTTGAAAATAAGAAAATGAAGTAATTTATTTTCAAAATAAAAGATCAAATTATTTATTTTTTTAAGATAAAAAGATCAAAATTTCAATCAAGTCATTTTTTTTATTGGTGTTTTGATTGCATATGCAACTTTTATTATGAAAAAGGTAGAATTTTTTTAAAAATATTTTCAAACAAAAATTTAACCAGAAAAGTTTTAAAAATTAAAAATATAAAACTCATCAAAGTAATAAATTTAATTATTGAAAAATGAAATTAATTAAAAAAGATATATGTTAAACTTTTCTCAAATTTAATTTGTGAACCAAGACCACAAATGGAGGAAAAGCATTATCGGAGCAAACAAACAAGATTCGAATACCACAAAGACCTAGGGGCAAAATGGTAAAACCACCTCCAAAGACCCCGGCCTTCAGTAGAAATGACTCTGCGCCAGTTCTCACTATATATGCTCTCATTTCCTTCAAAGAGGGCAAAAATTGTATAGAAAGCAAAAAAATTTACACAGAGCCTAGTCAGGGATTCTCAACCCCGCCCCTCTCTCTCTCTTCGTTGGGGTTTCGCTTCGCTTCTCTCTCTCGCTCGCGTTCTCTTCTCTTCGCACTTCGGATGTGTATGCACCCATCCCCTTTTCCTCTCATCTCTCAGGTATCCTTTTCTCGTTTCCACACACTCGTAATCAGCAATAGGTATATTAATTTATGTGTTAATTATGATCTATTTTGTTTCGGAACATGAATTTCTGATTTGGGTCTCGTCTTGTTCGATTTCTGCGCTTTTGGAATCGGTTTTGGTTCAATCATGTATTCTGTCTCTTTTTTATTCGGTTGTTAATCCGAATTTTTTTAATTTTAAATTTATTTTTGGGGAGTAGTTCAGAGTAGACAAGTTGAGGTGAGATGACAACCCTAAAGATCGAGCTGGCCATCGAGGCTGCGCCAGCTTCTGTCCAGCGAGGGCGCCATTGGACCCTCCATTAAACTGGACTCCGAGCCGGTGAGTATTCTCTTTCTCTCTCTCTCTCTTTAATACTCACTGTTTTATTTTATTCGCGATTAGGGTTTAACGGGATCAATCTTTAACTACTGGGTAAACCTATTTAGTTTTTTTTTTTTTTTATCCCCATCTTATTCATTTGTGCTAATAGAAGATGTACTTTCAAAGGCTTTATATTTATATCCAGTCCTTAGGTGATTGTACCTTCCCAGCTGTTGTTACTATCTGCACTCTTTTGCTAGTACAATATGCAAATGGCACTTGCCACCCAAAAATCCGTTATATATATATATATATATATATATATATATATATATATAAAGTTCATGAATGCTTTATGTATGATGAAAGAAATTAATACAATAGGCGTGCTTTTGTTATACATTTAGCATCATTAGAATTAGAATATCATGTGCATTTAGTAATTGAATTGGCTAGGAAAACTAAAAGTGTGTTTGGTTTGAAGAAATATTTTCTGTTTTCATTTTTTGAAAATGATTTTCATTTTCATATTTCCAAACCTTAGAAAACATGTTTGGTTAATATAATTTTTTTTTTTGTAATTATAAAGTTGCTACTGCATTTTCAGTTTCCTGTTTCCGAAAACGATGAAAACAATATTTGTTGTTTTCAGATTTGATCCCATTTTAAGAAATATTTTCTAGGAAACATTTTCAGTAAAACACAACCAAACACGTTTTAAGCCTGTTTTCTGTTTTTAGTGAACATGAAAACAGGCAATAGCCAAACCAAACGCCCTCTAAGTGTGCATTTTGGGTGATCTTTGTTTTGCAAAAGCCAAAAAGTGCCTGTTGGTTTAAAAAAGGAAGCCTTTTTGGAAAAGTTAACTGTGTTCACTTTTAGCAAGAGCTGATTTTTTCTTAGCTTTGTTCAGAAGGTAAAATTTGTAGCTTCTCCAAAAGTTCTATTTTATTGCAAAGAAGATAGTATTTGTAACTGAAATAGCTTTTTTTAAATAGCAAAGCAAGAAACTGAGTTTGGCTTGAGATTGGTGTTGGTTTCATAGGCTGGAAAACTAATATTACAAAAGATCAAATCAATAATCTGTGGTATAGAATTTATTGGTTGTTGCATTACTGTTGTTTTAGTTTATATTTTGTTTGTTGGTGTGTTTGAATTGCAAATTGAGCTACTTGAGTTTTCTGAGATTAGCTTAATAGGGAGTCGTCCAAAAACTATTCATCCCTAACTAGAAAGGTTATGAAGGAAGCTTGAATAGCGTGAGCAACTCACTTCTCTACTTGTCTTCTTTTTATTTCTGGATTTTGTGTGTATTTTTTAAATTGGTTTAGTTTTCTGCCATAAAAATGTATATAGGATGCCTATAAAGCAGGTATTACTCAAAGAATATAAAATTGAAGCATAGTTTTTAAATTTGTGTTGAGGTTCCTCAGAATTGGCTCTGTCGCTTGGATTTTCCCTCAATGCCTTATGCTGCATTTATTGTTCAGAGAGAGTCCCTCCCTTTAAGGCATGAAGGTTTTTCTTTTGATTCTTTAAATCTAAAAAAGCTGTTACACTGTACATTACTGGACTTAAAAAATATAATAAAAGTAGATGATGTTTTGACAAGTATGACACCTTAAATTTTGATTAGGATCATAGTAGTTAATCTTGGATAGTGGTGCAGAGCGGTTGACCCCAAAAATGGTATAGCAGATCGTGGAGTGGCCGCTATACCAAATATAGCGGATACAACGCAAATAATTTATAATTCATACATATAAATGCTCAAAACTCAAAGCTACTCAAAATTTAAGACATATTCATTATTAGTACTCAAAAGTCATAGACACAATCATCATTAATCAAAGGCATAACTAATAACAGTAATTCAATAACAAACATAAGCAAAAAAAGCATAACAGAAGCAAAAAAAAATCCAAACAGAAGTAGGGCAGCTGTGTGCCAAACGGGTGGATGGTGGACCAAACAAAGCAAAATAATACAAATAGAAAAATAAAACAAACAAGCTAGAGAAGCGGGGGCCCTGATACTAAACAGGTGAAAATACAACCTCAAACTTCAAGCTGGCTGGAAATGGCGCTGGCACGTGCAAACTTTGAACTCTGTGTGCGCAATCCCTTGAGGCATGTATAGAGCTCGTGCAGTGGGTGTTTGCTGGAAAAGGGCTGGGTATGTTCAAGAAACAAGATAGCTGCTGCCGGAAGCTCAAAACAGAGGTGGGGCAGGGGTTTTCTTTGAAAGAAGGGTTTCTAACCCTTAAATCCTTCTGAGGCAAAATGGATGGGAAATAACGAAAATCTCCCTGAAAATGGCTGGGAAATCCCAAATAAGGTTGGGCCAAATGGGATTTTTGCTCATGTTCAGTGCACGATGAGCATGTCTGAAAATCGCGACACAATTGATCATGTGTAGTGGCGGTGCTATTTGCCGTGATTTATTACCCTGATTAGGATACATTGTATTGCTGGCATATACTAATTGCTATTTTCATTAGTCATTTGCTAGTATTGGTTTAATCAGTGTGCAAACATGTGTTGCTCATAAAAGGTAGTGAGAGATATGCTTAAATTTATAAGTTAATAATACCTCTCAGGCCTCCCGGATACATTTTTGTTGTTTGTCCCAAGTTGTTATACATAGAATGGTTTAAATATTATTAATTAGCTAGTTGTACTCCTTGTGTTTCTGAGCATCAGTTAGTTGCAAGTCTATGCAGTGCACTTGCTTTGCACATCCTATAAGCATTGTCGTTAGGTAAAATATTAGCAATGATATGGTAATTGTCACATACTCACGTTACTTCCCGGTCATTCTCTGGTTTTAGCCTAGTTTATATACATTTCATGCTATGTACAGTGAATCTTTGGATTTGTTAACATTTGCTCATGCATGAGTGTGATTTCATACGTAAAAAATACCCACTTACTCAGAGAGTGAGAATGTGTAGCAGCTTCTGACTTTTATACAGCTTTAGGTTCTGGTACTTCTTTTTGTGTATGTACTGTTTTCATTGGCAAGGTCATTATGCTATTCTTAAATTTTTGTGCTACATGTGCATATGCTCCTTTTGGTAAAATTATTGTTAGGTGGTGATTCCCCCGGCCCAAAAGTTTGATTAATACTGTTGTTCCTCTGTCAAAATTGATTAACATGGACAATTCTTAAATTCAAATAAGTATGTTTTGAAATTTTCAACTGCATTGCATAATTTGTATTCTTAAATCCACTTGTATGTTTTTTCATGTTTGTGTTTACACAGTAATCTTCAAATTCCTGATGGGGGGATGGGTGAATTAATATCTGCTTGAAATTCTATCCTTGTTTCTCTTCATTCATTTCCTCCCTTCATACCTTTGTAACTGAATCTGAATTTGGTGATTGATTAATTTCAGCCTCCTAAGATCAAAGCCTTCATTGAGAAGGTCATCCCAGTGTCCATTACAAGATATAGCTATACCTCTCTCTGGCTTTCGGTGGGAGTACAATAAGGTAATATCTCGTTAATTTTGCTGCACTAAGTATTTTATTTTTTTTCCCAGCGACTTATACATTGCTTTCACATCAGGGGAATTTTCATCACTGGAGGCCATTGTTACTTCATTTTGATGCATACTTCAAGACATATTTGTTGTGTAGAAATGATTTGACATTGTCAGATAATCTAGAAGATGACAGCCCATTACCAAAACATGCAATTCTGCAAATATTACGGGTGATGCAAATAATTTTAGAGAACTGTCCAAACAAGAGTTCATTCGATGGCTTAGAGGTAAGTTGGACAGAAATTATGCTCTATTAGAAGTCTGGTCTTTATTTAATTTCTTTTCCTTCATTCCTTCCTCTATATTTATTTTAGTCAAGTGGCTCATTCTTTATTCTTTTATTATTTGAAATTTTTTTTTCTAATATTTTCTCCCTTCCTTTTCAGCACTTCAAGCTTTTCCTAGCATCAACAGATGCTGAGATTCTTATTGCTACATTAGAAACTCTCTCAGCGCTTGTAAAAATAAATCCCTCTAAGCTTCATGGAAGTGCAAAGATGGTTGGCTGTGGTTTAGTGAACAGCTATCTCTTGTCCCTTGCACAGGGATGGGGAACCAAGGAGGAAGGCCTGGGATTGTACTCTTGTGTTATGGCAAATGAGAAAGCCCAAGATGAAGCACTGTGCTTATTTCCTTCCGATGTAGAGAATGGTTGTGACCAGTCCAATTACCGCATAGGCTCTACCCTTTATTTTGAGTTGCATGGACCTAGTGCCCAAAGGAAGGAACACAGTGTAGATACAGTTTCTCCTAGCTTGAGAGTTATACATATGCCAGATATGCATTTACGCAAAGAAGATGATTTGTCATTGATGAAGCAGTGCATTGAGCAGTATAGCGTTCCTCCAGAGCTCAGATTTTCATTGCTCACTAGAATTAGATATGCTCGTGCCTTCCGGTCTCCTAGAATATGCAGGCTTTATAGCAGGATTTGCCTTCTTGCTTTCATTGTTCTGGTCCAATCCGGTGATGCTCATGATGAACTTGTGTCCTTTTTTGCTAATGAACCAGAATACACAAATGAATTAATTAGAGTTGTGCGATCTCAAGAAACTATATCTGGATCTATCAGAACACTTGCGATGCTTGCATTAGGAGCCCAGTTGGCAGCATATACATCATCACATGAACGAGCTCGGATACTCAGTGGATCTAGTATAAGTTTTGCTGGTGGGAACCGCATGATACTCCTGAATGTGCTCCAGAGGGCTATTTTGTCATTGAAGCGTTCTAATGATCCATCGTCCCTTGCCTTTGTTGAGGCACTTCTTCAGTTCTATCTGCTCCATGTGGTTTCAACCTCAACTTCTGGGAGTAATATTAGAGGTTCTGGCATGGTACCCACATTCTTGCCGCTGCTGGAGGATTCTGATGCTGCACACATTCATCTTGTCTGTTTCGCAGTGAAAATCCTTCAGAAGCTTATGGATTATAGTAGCTCGGCTGTATCTTTGTTTAAAGAGTTGGGGGGCATTGAGCTCTTGGCTCAGAGATTACAGACAGAGGTACACAGGGTCATTGGTTTGGTTGGAGAAAATGATAACATGATGCGCACTGGTGAAAGCTTAAGACATAGTACTGATCAATTGTACTCCCAAAGGAGGCTCATAAAGGTCTCCCTCAAGGCACTTGGTTCTGCAACATATGCCCCTGCAAACTCTACCAGATCTCAACACTCCCAGGACAGTTCATTACCATCAACTCTAGCCTTGATATTTGAGAAGGTAGATAAGTTTGGAGGTGACATTTATCACTCAGCTGTTACTGTAATGAGTGAAATAATCCACAAAGATCCTACATGTTTTTCTGCTCTGCATGAAATGGGTCTTCCTGATGCATTCTTATCTTCAGTTGTATCTGGAATACTTCCTTCATCAAAGGCTTTGACATGCATTCCAAATGGTCTTGGGGCCATCTGTCTTAATGCCAAAGGCTTAGAGGCTGTTAGAGAAACTTCATCACTGCAGTTCCTTGTGGACATCTTCACTAGCAAGAAGTATGTCTTAGCCATGAATGAGGCTATTGTTCCTCTGGCAAATTCCGTGGAGGAACTTCTACGTCATGTATCTTCATTGAGAAGCACTGGTGTTGATATTATCATTGAAGTCATCTATAAGATTGCTTCCTTTGGGGATGAAAATGGTTCGGGATCTTCAGGAAAAGCTAATGAGGGTACTGCAATGGAAACAGATTCTGAAGACAAAGAAAATGAAGGCCATTGTTGCCTTGCAGGCACAGCAGATTCAGCTGCAGAAGGGATAAGTGATGAGCAGTTTATTCAGCTGTGTGTCTTTCATTTGATGGTATTGGTTCACCGGACTATGGAAAATTCTGAAACATGCCGGTTATTTGTGGAAAAATCAGGAATTGAAGCTTTATTGAAGTTGTTATTGCGACCCACTATTGCACAATCCTCAGATGGTATGTCTATTGCTTTACATAGCACCATGGTATTTAAGGGGTTTGCTCAACATCACTCCACTCCTCTGGCACGGGCCTTCTGTTCCTCTCTTAGAGAGCACTTGAAGAAAGCATTAGCTGGGTTTGGTGCTGCTTCAGGACCTTTGTTACTGGATCCAAGGATGACAACTGATAGTGGCATCTTTTCTTCACTTTTCCTTGTTGAGTTCCTTCTCTTTCTTGCTGCATCGAAAGACAACCGTTGGGTGACTGCGTTGCTTACGGAATTTGGAAATGGCAGTAAGGATGTTCTTGAAGACATTGGACATGTCCACCGTGAAGTTATGTGGCAAATTGCTCTACTTGAAAATACAAAGCCTGAGACTGAGGATGATAGTGCTTGTTCGTCTGATCCACAACAGGCAGAAGGGGATGCAATTGAAACTGAAGAGCAAAGGTTCAATTCTTTCAGGCAGTTTCTTGATCCATTACTAAGAAGGAGGACTTCAGGATGGAGCATTGAATCCCAGTTTTTTGACCTTATAAACCTGTATCGAGATTTGGGCCGTTCCACTGGTTCTCAGCACAGATCAAGTTCTGTTGGGCGTTCAAGCATGCGGTCAGGTTCCAGTAATCAGTTGCATCATTCTGGGTCTGATGATACTTCTGGGGCTACTAATAAGAGGGAATGTGACAAGCAAAGGCCTTATTATACCTCTTGTTGTGATATGGCCAGATCACTTTCATTTCACATTACCCATTTGTTCCAAGAATTAGGGAAAGTAATGCTGCTACCTTCACGCCGACGGGATGATATTGTGAATGTAAGTCCTGCTTCAAAAGTGGTGGCTTCTACTTTTGCATCCATTGCTCTAGATCACATGAATTTTGGGGGCCATGTAAATCTTTCTGGAACAGAAGCATCCATATCAACAAAGTGTTGTTATTTTGGAAAAGTGATTGATTTTATGGATAGTATACTAATGGAGAGGCCAGATTCATGCAATCCTGTTCTGCTGAATTGCTTGTATGGACGTGGAGTTATTCAATCTGTATTGACCACCTTTGAAGCTACCAGTCAGTTGCTCTTTGCAGTTAGTCGTGCCCCTGCATCACCTATGGAAACTGATGATGGAAATGCAAAGCAAGATGATAAAGAAGATACAGATAATTCATGGATTTATGGTTCTTTAGCTAGTTATGGGAAATTTATGGACCGTCTTGTGACCTCTTCTTTTATATTGTCATCGTTCACGAAACACTTGCTTGGACAGCCCCTTACAAGCGGAGATACACCTTTCCCACGGGATGCTGAGACATTTGTGAAGGTCCTTCAATCCCTAGTGTTGAAGACTGTGCTTCCTGTTTGGACTCATCCCCAGTTTGTTGATTGTAGTTATGAATTTATTTCTACAGTTATCTCTATTATTAGGCATGTCTATTCAGGGGTTGAAGTAAAAAATGTTAAATGGCAGCAGTGGTGCTCGTATTACTGGGCCACCTCCTAATGAAACAGCTATTTCAACCATTGTAGAGATGGGTTTTTCCAGGTCTAGAGCAGAGGAAGCTTTGAGGCAAGTTGGGTCAAATAGTGTGGAGTTGGCGATGGAGTGGTTATTCTTCTCCATCCAGAGGACACACAAGAAGATGATGAACTTGCCCGTGCACTTGCCATGTCACTTGGGAACTCTGAATCAGACACAAAAGACACTGTCGCAAATGACAATGCTCAACATCTTGAGGAAGAGATAGTCCAACTTCCTCCTGTGGATGAGTTGTTATCAACTTGCACAAAACTTCTGTTGAAGGAACCTCTTGCTTTTCCTGTCCGTGACTTGCTTGTGATGATATGCTCTCAGGATGATGGTCGGTATAGATCTAGTGTCATCACTTTTATCGTTGACCGGATCAAAGAATGTGGTTTGGTTTCTAGTATTGGAAATAATACCATGCTGGCTGCTCTTTTTCATGTTCTTGCTTTAACTCTTAATGATGATGCTGTAGTACGGGAAGCTGCTTCAAAGAGTGATTTGATCAGAATTGCCTCAGATCTACTCTACCAGTGGGATTCTAGTCTTGATAGCAGGGAGAAACAGAAGGTGCCAAAATGGGTCACAGCTGCTTTTCTTGCATTAGACAGGCTGTTGCAAGTGGATCAAAAATTGAATTCTGAAATTGCAGAGCAGTTGAAGAAGGAAGCTGTGAATAGCCAGCAGACATCTATTACCTTTGATGAGGATAGGCAAAACAAGTTGCAGTCTGCATTGGGACAATCTACGAAGTATGCAGATATCCATGAGCAGAAGAGACTTGTTGAGATTGCTTTTAGTTGTATGAAGAACCAACTTCCCTCAGACACAATGCATGCTGTTCTGCTACTATGTTCCAATCTTACTAGGAATCATTCTGTTGCTCTTACCTTTTTAGATGCTGGTGGTTTAAGTTTACTTCTTTCTTTGCCAACCAGTAGCCTCTTCCCTGGGTTTGACAATGTTGCTGCTAGTATTGTGCGTCATGTTCTTGAAGATCCACAAACGCTCCAGCAAGCAATGGAATCTGAGATTAAACATAGTCTTGTAGTTGCGTCTAACCGGCATCCAAATGGAAGAGTCAATCCTCGCAATTTCCTGTTAAATTTAGCTTCCGTAATTTCTCGTGATCCAGCAATTTTTATGCAAGCTGCTCAATCTGTGTGCCAAGTTGAGATGGTTGGTGAAAGGCCTTACATTGTCTTGCTGAAAGATCGGGATAAAGACAAAGCTAAGGAGAAAGATAAATCATTGGAGAAGGACAAAACACAGAATAATGATGGGAAAGTTGGTTTGGGAAATACAAACACAGCAGCTTCTGGGATTGGTCATGGCAAAATCCATGATTCAAATCCAAAGAGTGTTAAAAGTCATAGAAAACCTACTCAAAGTTTTGTTAGTGTGATGGAACTTCTTCTTGAATCTATATGTTCATTTGTTCCCCCCTTGAAGGATGACATTTCCCCAAATGTCCTTCTTGGCACCCCTACATCAATTGACATGGACATTGATATCTCTGCAGTTAAGGGAAAAGGAAAAGCAGTTGCCACCATTTCTGAGGTGAACGAAACCACTAGTCAGGAGGCTTCTGCATCACTTGCAAAGATTGTGTTTATTTTGAAGCTTCTGACAGAGATATTATTGATGTATTCATCGTCTGTTCATGTTCTGCTTCGACGAGATGCTGAAATGAGCTGCATTAGGGGCACCCAACAGAAGAGTCCCGCTGGTTTAAGCATGGGTGGAATATTCTACCATATTCTTCATAATTTTCTTCCATATTCTCGAAATTCCAAAAAGGACAAGAAAGTTGATGGTGATTGGAGGCAGAAACTAGCAACCAGGGCTAACCAGTTTATGGTGGCTTGTTGTGTTCGTTCTACAGAGGCAAGGAGGAGGATTTTTACTGAGATTAGTTATATCATTAATGAATTTGTTGATTCATGTAATGGTGTTACGCCACCAGGCAATGAAATTCAGGTTTTTGTTGATCTACTTAATGATGTTTTGGCTGCTCGTACACCTGCTGGCTCATGCATCTCGGCTGAGGCCTCTGCCACTTTTATGGATGCTGGTCTGGTTAAATCATTCACTCGTACTCTCCAAGTTTTGGACCTGGACCATGGTGATTCGTCTAAAGTTGCTACTGGTATTATTAAAGCTCTTGAGTTGGTAACTAAGGAGCATGTTCAGTCAGTTGATTCTAATACAGGGAAGAATGATAGTTCAACAAAGCCTTCTGATCTTAGTCAACCTGGAAGAATAGAGAATATTGATGACATGGCTCAGTCTATGGAAGTGACATCTCAAGCCAATCATGATTCCCTTCAAGTTGACCATGTTGGGTCTTACAATGCGGTTCAGTCCTATGGTGGGTCTGAAGCTGTTACTGATGATATGGAACATGATCAAGATCTTGATGGAAGCTTTGCTCCTGCTAACGAGGATGATTACATGCATGAAAATTCTGAGGATGCAAGAGGTCTTGAAAATGGAATTGAAAATGTGGGGCTACAATTTGAAGTCCAACCCCATGGCCGAGAAAATCTTGATGAAGATGAGGATGAGGATGATGATGATATGTCTGGAGATGATGGTGAAGATGTAGATGAAGATGATGAGGATGATGAAGAACATAATGATTTGGAAGATGAAGTGCATCACTTGCCACATCCTGACATAGATCAAGATGATCATGAGATTGACGATGATGATTTTGATGATGAAGTGATGGAGGAAGAGGATGAGGATGATGAAGAAGATGAGGATGGGGTTATACTGCGACTTGAGGAGGGCATTAATGGAATTAATGTTTTTGACCATATTGAGGTTTTTGGCAGGGATAATAGTTTTCCAAATGAAGCTTTTCATGTGATGCCAGTTGAAGTTTTTGGATCTAGACGTCCAGGGCGGACAACATCTATTTACAGTCTTTTGGGCAGAACCGGTGATACTGCTACTCCATCTCATCATCCACTCTTAGTTGGACCTTCTTCCTCATTCCACCCATCAACAGGGCATTCAGGCTAGTTCTTTTATGAATTTCTTTATTATTTAGTTGGTTTATTCCAATAATAATTTTTTCTTAATTTATTCGTCTCTACTTCTTGTAAACAACAGTTTGATGTGTCTGAATGACACAATTTCTTTTCTTTTCTATTTTTTTTAAAAAATTCCAGATAGTAATAGTATATTGGAGAACAACTCATTGGGTCTGGATAATATCTTTCGATCACTGAGAAGTGGACGCCATGGTCACCGTTTGAACTTGTGGACTGATAATAACCAGCAGATTGGTGGGTCAAACACTGGTGTTGTACCACAAGGCCTTGAGGAGTTGCTTGTCTCTCAATTAAGGCGACCCACCCCTGAAAAGTCATCTGATCAGAACATGACAGAAGCAGGTCCTAATGGTAAAGCTGAAATCGGCCAGACGACACAAGATTCAGGGGGTGCAAGGCCAGAAATCCCAGTTGAAAATAATGCAATTCAGGAAGTTGGTACAATGACTCCTGCAATAATTGATAACAGTAACAATGCTGATATAAGACCTACAGGAACTGAATCTCTGCAAACAGATGCATCAAGCCCTCATTCACAGGCAGTTGAGATGCAGTTTGAGCATAATGATGCAGCTGTTCAGGATGTTGAAGCTGTGAGCCAGGAGAGTAGTGGTAGTGGGGCAACTTTTGGTGAAAGCCTTCGTAGCCTAGATGTTGAGATTGGAAGTGCTGATGGACATGATGATGGTGGAGAAAGGCAGGTTTCTGCAGATAGGATAGCAGGTGACTCACAGGCTGCACGCACAAGAAGAGCAAATATGCCTTTTGGTCATTCTTCTCCTGTAGTTGGGAGAGATGGATCCCTCCACAGTGTTACTGAAGTTTCTGAAAATTCAAGCCGAGATGCAGATCAAGATGGTCCAGCAGCAGAGCAGCAGGTAAACAGTGATGGTGGATCAGGAGCAATTGACCCTGCCTTTCTAGATGCTCTTCCTGAGGGGCTGCGTGCTGAAGTCCTCTCAGCTCAGCAGGGTCAAGTGGCTCAACCATCAAATGCTGAGTCTCAAAACACTGGGGATATTGATCCAGAGTTCCTTGCGGCTCTTCCCCCAGATATTCGAGCAGAAGTTCTAGCTCAACAGCAAGCACAGAGGCTGCATCAATCTCAGGAGTTGGAAGGTCAACCTGTAGAAATGGATACAGTCTCAATAATTGCAACATTTCCTTCAGAGTTACGGGAAGAGGCAAGTTTGTCAGTTGACTCCAGTTATATAAAATTGAGATTGTCTCTGAAGAATCTTTTTTTTTTCTTCAGGTTCTTTTAACTTCACCTGATACTATCCTTGCCAACCTTACACCTGCTCTTGTTGCTGAGGCAAATATGTTGAGGGAGAGGTTTGCACACCGCTACAGTCGTACCCTCTTTGGTATGTATCCCAGAAGCCGTAGAGGTGAGACTTCTAGACGTGGTGAAGGTTTTGGTTCTGGCCTGGATGGAGCAGGGGGAAGCATTTCCTCACGCAGGTCCAGTGGAGCTAAGGTTGTTGAGGCTGATGGAGCACCTCTAGTTGACACAGAAGCTTTGCATGCCATGATTCGGTTATTTCGCATAGTGCAGGTATCAATTAATGATAGGAAGACATCCTTCAAAAAGAATCTTCCTTGATTGTTTATAATTTGTCTTATATTTTTGCAGCCACTCTATAAAGGTCAATTGCAGAGGCTTCTTTTGAATCTTTGTGCCCATAGTGAAACGAGAACTTCTCTAGTGAAAATTCTGATGGACTTACTAAGACTTGATGTAAGAAGGCCTGTCAGTTATTTTAGTGCAATTGAGCCGCCTTACAGATTATATGGTTGTCAGAGCAATGTAATGTACTCACGTCCTCAATCGTTCGATGGTAAGAACACTTGATTAATCTTATTTATCCTTATGAACAATTATCCTAGTTTTGATTCTGTAAAGTGACATTTTTTTCGTTGGTGCTCATAGTTCTGAATCTTCCCAACTAAGCCATCTGAAAGGACTTCCATTTTCTTATTCCCAAGCTTGTCTGTACTAGTGACCATCTATATTATGTGGAGGACTATTTTTCGTTTAATGGTGAATGAGTTTATTAATACCTTCTATATCATTTAATTACATAGGAGTTCCACCATTGCTCTCTCGGCGAATACTAGAAACTCTCACTTATCTTGCTCGTAACCATCCATATGTGGCAAAAATTTTACTTCAGTTTAGGCTGCCTCATCCTGCGATAAGAGAACCACATAATGCTGATGATTCACGTGGCAAAGCTGTAATGGTTGTTGAAGATGAATTAAATATAGGTGAAAGTAATGAAGGATACATATCCATTGCAATGCTTTTGAGTCTCTTGAACCAACCCCTTTATTTAAGGAGCATTGCCCATCTTGAGCAGGTAATGATTTGGTTTTATTGGTATGGTATCTTTAGCTTTTGATTTCATGTGCCAGCAGACAGTGCTGACACGATTTACTGTGTACCTGTGCTTTTATGTTTTCAGCTGCTCAATTTACTGGACGTTATTATTGATAGTACTGGAATCAAGTCTAGTTCATCTGACAAATCCCTGATTTCTAAGCCGTCATTGGGTCCAGAAGTTTCTTCTGTGGAGGCAGATGTAAATACAGATTCTGGTGTTATGTCTTCTGGGGTTGATGCATCTGTTAAAGTTGATAATTCCTCAAAACCCTCATCCTCTGGTAATAATAAGGAATGTGAGACTCAGAGAGTATTGAGCAATCTGCCACAAGCAGAACTTCGGCTTTTGTGCTCATTGCTTGCACAAGAAGGGTATGCTTGTTGATTGTGTTAATTTGCCATATGGGTTTTGTCAATATTCCTATTTGTGTATTTAGTTACCATCACTAGGAGCTCCTGCCTTGGAGGAGGGGTGGGGAAGATAGAACTCCTGACTTAGGAGCTCAAACTGATTTTTAGTTAACTCAGTTACACTGGTCTTGTTATCTGCATTGACTTGTATGTTTTAGTAATGATGGATTTGATCTGATGTTTCATGCATTCATTTCTCCCAGTTTGTCGGATAATGCATATGCTCTTGTCGCGGAGGTAATGAAGAAAGAAATTGGTGGCCATTGCTCCAACTCATTGTCAGCTTTTTGTCACTGAACTGGCTGAATCAGTTCAAAACTTGACTTCATCTGCAATGGATGAGTTACGTGTCTTCAGTGAAGCAATGAAAGCTCTTCTTAGTACTACATCTTCTGATGGAGCTGCAATTTTGAGAGTTTTGCAAGCCTTGAGTTCCCTTGTCACCTCACCGACTGAGAAAGAGAGTGATAGAGTTACTCCTGCTGCTCTTTCTGAGGTTTGGGAAATCCATTCAGCATTAGAGCCCTTGTGGCATGAGCTGAGCTGTTGCATAGGCAAGATAGAGTCCTACTCAGAGTCTTCGTCTGACTTTTTCACCCCTTCTAGAACATCTGTGTCTAAACCATCTGGTGTCATGCCTCCTCTTCCAGCGGGCTCCCAAAATATCTTACCATACATAGAATCTTTCTTCGTGGTTTGTGAGAAGCTGCATCCTGCACAGCCAGGTGCTAGTAATGACTCAAGTATTCCCGTTATTTCTGATATTGAATATGCCAGCACATCTGCAACTCAGCAGAAAGCATCTGGACCTGCTGTGAAAGTAGATGAGAAACATGCTGCTTTTGTCAAGTTCTCAGAGAAGCATAGGAAGCTACTAAATGCTTTTATCAGGCAAAATCCTGGTTTGCTCGAGAAATCTTTCTCACTCATGCTGAAGGTTCCAAGATTTATTGAATTTGACAACAAACGTGCCCACTTCCGATCAAAAATTAAGCATCAGCATGACCACCATCACCACAGCCCCTTAAGAATATCCATAAGAAGGAAATATGTTCTAGAAGATTCTTATAACCAGCTTCGAATGAGATCAACTCAAGATTTGAAGGGAAGGTTGACTGTTCACTTCCAAGAAGAGGAAGGTATTGATGCAGGTGGGCTTACAAGGGAATGGTATCAATTGTTGTCCAGAGTTATTTTTGACAAAGGAGCACTACTTTTTACTACGGTGGGCAATGAATCAACATTTCAGCCAAACCCTAACTCTGTTTACCAAACAGAACATTTATCTTATTTCAAATTTGTTGGTAGAGTGGTGAGTTCCTTTATAACTGCTCTCAATGTTTGCTGTTGGTTGTATATGATTCTTTCTTAACCCTTTCTACCTTACCCAGGTTGGGAAAGCATTATTAGATGGTCAGCTCTTGGATGTCTATTTTACTCGCTCATTCTACAAGCACATACTAGGGGTCAAAGTTACATATCATGATATTGAAGCGATTGATCCTGGCTATTTTAGAAATTTGAAATGGATGCTTGAGGCAAGTGCATTTTTGTAGTCCCCCCTCCCCTCCCTTTCATTACTCTCACCACATTGTTATCTGCATGTTTATTGTGACAATTGTCTTGGGTTTCTGGTATGATTGCAGAATGATATCAGTGATGTTCTGGGTCTTACTTTTAGCATTGATGCAGATGAGGAAAAGTTGATCTTATATGAACGAACAGAAGTATTGACTGCCCTGAAACTTTTTAGGATGATATATTGGATTATGCATTGTTATAGTCTAATCTAGATGAACATTGTCTAGGTGACTGATTATGAGTTGATTCCTGGTGGTCGGAATATCAAAGTTACTGAGGAGAATAAGCATCAATATGTTGATTTGGTGGCTGAGCATCGGTTGACCACTGCTATTCGACCTCAAATAAATGCCTTCTTGGAAGGGTTCAATGAATTAATTCCCAGGGAACTTATATCTATATTCAATGACAAAGAGCTGGAATTATTGATCAGTGGACTTCCTGATATTGATTGTGAGTCTCTTTCATTGTTTTACAATAGCTTTATTGATGTGATTAATGTTTATTTGCTTCTCGCCTGTGCTATATCTACAAGTCTCTAAATTGCATGGAAGGGCAAATATAACAACAGGTATGCATTTTATTTCAGTGGATGACTTGAGAGCAAATACTGAATATTCTGGATATAGTGCTGCATCACAAGTTATCCAATGGTTTTGGGAGGTTGTTCAAGGTTTCAGCAAAGAGGATAAGGCTCGACTATTGCAATTTGTGACAGGCACATCCAAGGTATATTGCTTTTGGAGCTTTGAACCTTCTAATATATTATTAGCAACTCAAATTTTACAGTAGTTTTCCATGTTTGTCTTTTGAATCAACATCACTTTGCTGCCTGTGCCTTAATATTGGAAGAATTTTTGTCTTATCTTTTCCCAATGCCAAGATGTTTGAACTCACAAGATGAATTCCATTAAACGATAGATACATTCAATTATATCCAGTTCAAGAGTCCAATTTATTTCTAATGCATTTTGTCAAGAGCAAGTCTCACATGATTGAGAACTGCAGCAGAGTATGTAGTTGGCTTTAAAACCATAGGATATTTTTGTGATAACTTGTGATTCGAATGATCTGAGGTGTGTCTAATTTATTGAATAGGCTTTGGATGGAGATATGACTCAGTTTTGTTCCTATATACTACCTTGATCTCAGCTTTGTCTGTTTCCTTTGGAAGATAATATTCCGTATCCTACTTATGATGATTGAATCACATTGGCACCTCATTTTGTAGACTTGGAGCTGTCAAAACATGTATAATATAATTTGGGGTCTGATTTTAGCTAACAATGTTTCAGGTGCCTTTGGAAGGTTTCAGTGCACTTCAAGGAATTTCAGGCTCCCAAAAGTTTCAGATACACAAAGCATATGGAAGTCCTGATCACTTGCCTTCTGCACATACTTGGTACATCTTTTTTTCCTTTTCAATTCATTATATCTTTTAACAACATACTTATCTTTAAGTTCTAGGTTGTATTATATCACTTGGTAGATCATTATTATCATATGATTTGAACTAAGTAACACGAGTTCTTCCTGCAGTTTCAATCAATTAGATTTGCCGGAGTATCCATCTAAACAACATTTGGAAGAGAGATTACTGCTTGCGATTCATGAAGCAAATGAGGGATTTGGATTTGGTTGAGAAGTTTCAGGTTGGGGTCCAAAATACCGTGTATCACATTTTAGGTTAGGAACTATTTTAAAATAGAGTGGGACAGGGGTTGACAAGTTTTCAAGTCTATATCATGTTAATATGTTGTACAGTCGTATATTTGCAATGGGAAATGCCTGTGGCAGTTTTTTCAACCACCAGTTTTTCCCCGATATGATTTCTTGTTTACTTTACAACCGTTTCTTTGTAACTATGATTAGTGGCGTTGCGAATTCAGCTGGCAGCTTCCTTGCAAAGATTACTTTGGCGTAATAGGGAAGAAACTTTCTACCTGGTCATTTCTCCTGTCAATTTTCGTTGGGAGACCCGGATTTAGTTTCGCCATTATGAACTGCAGTAAAAGTAATGAAAGTTGTTGGAGCACAAATGCCCACTGCCCTAGCAATGAGAAGATTATTATTGACAAATAACTCGTTTTGGACATATTTTGTGTGATCTCTAAGTTGCATATCCTGTGGTCTGGTTTTGTTGCCTGCTCTTAAAGATTTATGTATTTGAATTTTTGATTGTGATCTGTTTCACTTTCTAAGGTCTGTAACCTTTTTCATTTCTAAATGTTTCTTATGTGTCAAATTATAAAGATCTTGGTGGGTAGGCGAAAGCTCAGTAAATACTAAATATTGTGAAAATTGAATAAGAGTGTAACGGAGTGGATATTGGAGAAGGAAAAACGAATACGCCATATTAACTTTTCAATTTTCGTCGTTTACCATTGACATGTGATCATTTCTTTCTCAAGCTGCAGTAATGTGGAATTAGTCTCCCAATTTGGAGAAGTGTAATGCTTATATCAACTCTAGACAACTTAAAACCAGAGTCATGCTAAAAGCAGCATGTATTCTAGTTTCTGGACATGATTTGTTTGACCATTTTCATATTTTTGCTTGCACTTTTTCAGTCTTTCTCGTAAGTGTCCAAAAATAGTTACCCTTTTGTTGTCAATCAATATGGATTATGTAATGTGGAACGTAAGCACTTTTGCTTCAAGTTTAACTTCTAATTTTTTACTTATGATAATGAATTAGTGTGACACACCATTTTAGTTTATTTTAACAAAATCTATTTACAAAACTTGTCACGCAAATAAATTATTTTGGTTTCTTGATCATCAACTAGAGGAACTGCCTCAATTGTCGCATGGCAGTCCTCGCTTACTTATAAGAAAATTCTTTCCCTCCAAAAATGTAGCTTTTCCAATTGTGGATGTTGTGTGATTTGTTAGGTAACTTATCTCTGAGATTTTTAACTTACCTATGCTTCTTTTAACTCTTAAACCCCCCCCCCCTCTCTCTTATTTCTGCTTTCTATGTGCATACTCTCTTTTATTTCTCTCTCTCTCTCTCTCTCTCTCTCTCTCTCTCTCTCACTCTCTTTCCCCCTTTACGTGTGGCCGTTTATGCTGGCTGCCTTCGTATTGTTTTTATTTCTTTTTAATTTATGTTTATTCTATGTAAATGCATTAAAACTAAATATATGTACTAAATATAATCAATGGTTATTTTGTGTACTGAATTATAAATGTTTAAATATAAATAAGCTATACTCCCAAAACAAAATGAGTTGATTAGTGTGATAAATTTAATATTTTATTTTTTTATAAATTATTTATGTGATTATATCTGCATTTATTAATTATAAATAAATTTTACGTTTTTATATTTTGTAGTAGTAAAATAATTTTCTGCATTGCAAATAGCATTGTGAAATTTCATCATGCAAAATGTTAAAATTTACTTGATATTCATTTCCTTAATTACACTATTTATTTATCGAATTTTGTTTATTATAAATCAATAGGTTATATATTAATGTTTTGTATTGAAAATGTTATAAACTTTGACATAGTAATCTCACTTTCGTAATTCAAATTTAAATTGCAAGTATACAAAAAAAATTATGTATAATACAAAATCTAGAAAAAGAATAAAATTACCTAACAATATATTGGACTAATGTATTTTATTACTCAAAAGTAAAAAGATTAAATTTTTTTCAATTCTCACTTAATGAAAATAAAAGTTTTATTTATATATTTAATAAAATATTAAATTAAAATTATATTGTCTGAATTTAAAAAAATAAAGAAAAATATACTAATTATATAAAAGAAAACAAAAAGAAATCCGTGAAAATTCACGGGCGACATACACTAGTTTTATACTAAAAAAAAAAATCGAAGTGACACAATGTAATTAACCAGAATATCTGCATTTAGCCAGCGTTAGCTTTAGCTCAAGCATTCGATATGAACACACACCGTAAGCTAAGTTGGCATGTGCTGCGTTCTATCCAAGCGCAACCACACAGCTAATATCACAATTACTGATAAATGAATAGCTGCAGCCAATCAGGAGGAAAACAAGCAGCCAGTTGACATTGGGAAAGAATTATATTGCCAGCATAGACATACCCTGGAAAAATGTGACATCAACAAGATCAATCATGTTTTTCTTTCATTGATTTTTTTTGTCTAGGTAAAATGTCCCTGGGAATGACAAATGAGAACTAGAGGCTCTATAATGTAGACAATTTAGTCAAACAGAAAGCGATCAAATTTGCTAATTCAACCAATAAATAAGGGCATACTATCAAGAGCAAGTACAGTTAAGGAAATTCTAGATATCATGAGAATGGAAAGATTTGGCACATTTTATCTATAATTACAAACTAGATAACATTAAGCACTCAAAAGTGCAGGTTTGTTATCTCTAGTGTAATTTATGTCAACTGTTGGTTGAAAGCAAAAAAGCAGCAACTTTACATCCATCTTGAAGTGTGTGGTGTGTCTACAGATAACTCATGTCAACTGACCACCAGATGGAAGATATAGCATTAGCTTCCACCTAAGGTTTTCAAGTTTCATGTCCTTTCTTTTCTTACCCTGCCACCAAACCCATTCAGATGGCAATCTGAAACTAATGTAAGACTCGGATATCACCGTCTAAGATATTTTTTTCCTTTGGCATCATCTTCAATGATCTTGCAAAGGCTATGGGGAAAATCAACTGGCCACAAAACAACATCATTTCCCCCAAGAACCATCTTTGCAAGATGATCTGCTGCTCTATTAGTTTCACGCCACGAGTGAGAAACATGATATTTATCAAACTTACTTAAAAGTTTCCAGATTTTCTTCAAACTGCTACCAGCTCTTGGAGAATAAGGTTGTTCTTTATTGATCGTCTTCACCACACTCATTGAGTCAGACTCCACCCATATTACTTTAATCCCAAGACCCAAGGCAAGAACAAGGCCTCTCCATATGGCCCACAGCTCAACCAAGAAAATATCTCCTCGAGGAGCTTTAGAGACAAAAGCACATATTGGTTCACCCCTGTAATCAGGAAGCAGTCCGCCAAAACCAGCAGTTTCTCTAAGTATAGAACCATCAGTATTTAATTTTGTCCATCCCAACTCTGGCTTTGTCCATCCACACCATCTTCGGGATCTGGAAACTGGATTCAGAATATTTGCAAGTTGGTTGAGATTCCTTAGTAGAAGCATTTCTTTCGATTCTCTTCCGCGTAGAGGATAACAGATCCGTGCTATTGGTTACATGTAACTCAACTCTAAGTTCTTTTACCTTAGCCGTGTGTTTCTTCCCTCGAAGATGTGCTCTTAAGCAATTTTCACTGGCAGTACTAATCTGACACAAAGCACAGCTCCATTCCTTCTGGGCTTGCTTTTTACCAGTTGGCCTTGTATGATTGCCTTCTGTTGAGTCACAACCAATAGGATCACATCTCTCCTGATGCAAACAATTTTTAAGAAAGAAGAGTGTATTAATATCCGTTAGGACAATGATACAATATAATTGAAGTAAATGAAAATCTGACTTGGAATTATTAGGCAGCAGCCGCCACCTCATGGGCAGTGGTTACCATCTAAATATTACTTCTAGACAAATTTGCAATGAAATTGCAGGTTGAAGCTCACCATTTATTGCACTAAGTTTGTAAAATTTAGCATGGCAAATACATATTTGGAGTTAGCAGACAAAATGAGAAATGCACAGCAGCTAACAAACAAAGCTAAAACCTTAACATCCTCTATCAAGCTTCCAAATGTTTTATCAAGTGGGTTGTCAGTATCTTGATGAATGTAAAAACTGGGGCAAATTCTTAAAACCAAAACCTGATATACAACAAGTTTCTCTTCTATTTGAGTTCGAATGACTGTCTGGTCAGAGACATCGACAAGTTTGGTATGCTCATCCAATATGAAATATGTGCTCTTCTGACTGAAGATGTTCATCATCATTGTACATAAGTTCCAAGTACAATACTGCTCAATTAAGCACTTATAGATGTATGGCGCAGCACCAAAATAAGGTATCACCAGCAAGATAGTTCCCATGCCTTTCACATGAGGCCACCACGGGAGCCTGTAATAACAACTACGTCAAAACTGAGGACAAATGGTAGCAGAAAGGTACAAGATCAGGATATTCAAACATAAGCACAAGTGATGGTAGGTTCCAGTCAGCGGACAATGACGATGATTGAAGAGGACAAACTATCTCAAGTTCAGTCGAGTAATTTTCTTCCCCCCACCCCCGCCCCCTCCCCCTCCCAAAAGCCAAATCCTTCTGACTTCCTTTTAACTTTGTTTTCAACCAATCCACATGCTCGCTCAGTCTCTTAACTTTACTCCGACAAATGATTTGAAGTTAGAAGATGAACAAAGAAATAGATCATAAAAAGCTCAAAAAAAGTGACAACAAAGAAAACCGGCATGCATACGATGCTCAATAATGCAATGGCAATACCATCTTAGAAGAATTTCTTACACAATTTAATATGGAATTTTGTTAAAGGATTAGCAGCTCGAGACAACAATGTTCCTATAATCAATTAGTCAATTGGTAAGCATTTATGTTGGACCACCCAGAACATCTCCAAAATAAGAAAGAGCTAAAGAGGAAATTGAACAATCCTGCAGTACCAGAATGGCATAATTGCAGTGCCCAAAACAATAGTCAAGCACAAAACGATCAAAAAAGCTACCTATGACTGTAATTTTATGAGTTTGATGGTTAAAGATACCAATTTTCATTGTCATATTTGCAATCAAAATGATTACAGCATCATTAACTGTATGTTATGAGTCTGCTGGCACACATCAACCCGAATGTGGGAAGAAAAAAAAAATTGGAACTTTCCCAAAATTCGTTAACCAAGCCTCAAATTACCAGTTAAATAGCAATGCAAGTTCCGATTCCATGATCATAAACAACGAAAACAGAACCCAAAAAGCAAGGCATCGCTGATTGCTGGAGCGGGAATCACTCTCCATTGCCCGAATAGAAGCGTACCTGGATGAAAACGCAATCAATTTAGAGACCCAATTCACAATTATCTCGTATTCCCAAGAAAACAATGCTAAGAAACAAGAGGACCCAGCAGTAGCCACTTACAAGGGACAAAGCAAACTAAATGGAGGCCTGCGCGTCAGAACAAAGATTGGAGACATTAACGTTAGAGGAGACCCCAATAAAATTGCCTTGGAACGTTTAATTTCAAGCAAGTTTAAACAGCATTTTACGGTAAGAAACACTCCATTGGCGTTCTTCAATTTACCGTGTGGCTAAAATTTTCGAAGAATTGATAGAAAAGAAAAGAAAAGAAAAGAAAAATAGGACACGAAAAGAAGAATTGGTGTACCAGGCAATAACGCTGAGTGATTTCGTTAAGATTGTTAGGAGAGCTTCCCAACCCATCTCTTCAATCTCAGTATTCTTTTCCTTCCATCCAAACAACAGCTTTATATGAAAAAACAAAAAAAGTACGGACATTTGAATGTAACCAGAAACAGCGGGGAAGAAGACCAGCAGTCAACGTATCCATTCCCCGCGTCACTGTAGACTGGTCTTTCTCAATTCCCAGATAATCCAATTAAGAAAGAAAATTTAAAAAAGAAAAAAGACAAGAAAACATGATTCGGACGGATTAAAATTCTCACGTGTTTTTAAAATAGCAGTATTATTTTGATGTAACTAATAAATTTTATAACTTTTTATAATAAATTTTAATATATATAATTTATGTATATCTTTTTTTAATTCAAATAAATTTTTTTTATCTATTTTGAGAGTACAGAATCTCTGTACTTTTAAAAAGATTTCAAAAAATTAAATTTAAATTAAATTTTATTATTTAAAATTATATATTTAATACATTAGTTCAATAGATATAAAATATTATTTGCCACATGTTTACTAAATATATTAAAAAATCATAATTCGAAACTTAAAAGGCGAGATGTGGACATGGCGTGACCCGATTGGCAATTACTGGACAAAAATGTCTTTGAAATGTTTATTTGGTACATCCATATATTTTTTGTTCACATTTCCTTGTCAAAGGACATTTTCTCTCTCTTTCTTTTATTGATAAATGATTCTTATTAGTTAAGTTTCGCTTTTTTCCCTCTAGAAATATGTTAAAAGTTAAAATCCTCTTCAAAATCAGACATTCATCCGAAATAGTTTCTGGAAAAAGTCAGTTGCATAAATAATTAGTTTGACAAATCTTACAAATTTTTTTTTATCAAATGCGTTAATAAAATTTTTAATTTAAGATAACATTTGTGAACGTGGGTTTGAATAAAAATAATTACTTTTTAGACTTGTAGTTCACTAAGTAAAGGTGCAGGTTTTTGTTTTATTCAAGAATTTTAAGACATAAACTTACACTCTGACCAAGGCTCTGAGTGCAACAATTATTGCCCATGCTATATGTTATCAAGACTTGTTATACAATTTTTCTTCTTTTCCTAGTGGAAAATTTCATATTCCTCTTTAAAAACAAAGTAAATTATACTACCATGGAAGGCCTAAAGCTATCTCATAGAATATCTTACTTTAAGATTTTCATTTACTATTAATTTTAATTTACTATTAAGGTGCTGTTGACCTTAGTTTGGTGAAAATATCTTTTATTGCATGGTATTAGCTGATCCCTTAAAGAAAATTATTAATCCATTCACCAAAAAAAAAAAAGAAAATTATTAATCCCTAAATATTCTAATGTAAGAAAATTTATTTTTTAATTAAAATTTAAGTACTACTCCTACACTAAACATATTGTGAACAATACACTTGGAAATTTTATCAAATAAGAAAAATATTATATAACTAGAATTTTTTTGTTAAAATTTTGACAGAATAATTTGATATGTTTATTTTTTCTTAGATTGTGAATTGTCCCCACCACTTAATTTCATCTAATAATTCTTCTTAATTTTGACTGAATTCTATCAATTCCATCTACCTTCTATTCATTTTAAATTCTTTTTTAATTCAATTTGGAATGAATGAAAGGTGGATAGAATGGTTGATTTGTGTAACTGTTATAATTTAACTATTAATTAAAATGATTTTAAAGTTTAGAGAGTTATATTTACAAATAACTCAAAGTTTAAAAGGTCTACATGCTTTTTTTTCTTAATTAACTAGATATGAAAGCCCCTCATTTAATGCCAACTTAATTATAGAAATTTTAAAAAAATACTAATTAGAAGTTACATATTGTGTCTTAGAAGACAAATGAGTCACATCAAAAATTACTTTCGATTTACCCCACAAATCTCTTTACCAAGTTCTCACTTCATATTATTTGGCACTCTTTTATATCAAGCTTTCTTTTTGTCTTAAACGAGGAATAACTTCTCCATACAACCAAGAAATTTCCAACTTCACATAGCTCAAGTTCCACCAAGTTGGGCAATCAAGCACCACATTTTGTTGATGGAACTCTTCATTTGCTACACCAAGTCACAAATGTTTCATGTGTTCTAGTTGTTATGGTCTAATATAGGACATTATTATGAATCTTAATGCCTCCATTGACTATGTTTAAACAATCTTTCACAATTAAGTTTTTTACATGAGCACAACAATGCATATGCGGCAATTTATTTCCTAATAACAAATATTCCACTTGCAAACATCTCAATACATCATCATTAGTAGAAATTTTGTCCAATATATTGTTGAATAATTTTTTATCAACATTCCACTCCAATATATTCATTAATGTGTCAAAGAGCATGTCAACTGTGTGTGGAATGGAAAATAGGTAAAGTTAAAAATTAAAGGAACATGTAAATGTTGGCTTTATTTGGTCAACATCTCCCTTTGGATTCTCGGGCTTAACGTTCCTACTCATAGTGCCTATAATAGGTGTAGACCCTCGATACATGATACAATTTTGAAAAGCTATAAGCAAAAAAAGTTGCATCCTTGCCATTGCATATAGGTTTTGGCCTAATAGTAAACACTTGATCTATCAAGCGATATTACGCTTGATCTAACAAGTGGTATTAGAGTAAGCTCATGGGTTTGAATCCCTCATGTGACACTAAGGGAGAGGTTGTTGGTTTTATTTGGTCATCAGCTCCCTTAGTATTTTGGGCATAACATCCTTGCTCATGGCACTATAATAGATGCCGCTCCTAATACTTAATGTAATTATGAGAAATTATAAAGAAATAAAGTTACACCTAACTTTTGGTTTAGTAGTAAGTACTTAATTTAACTCTAAATTAGAGAATGATAAAATCCAAAGCTAAAGGAAAGTGTTGAAAAAAAATTTTTAAAAGTTAAAATAAACAATAAGTCTTTATAGTTTGACTAAACTACCATTTTAATCCTCTAAATATTCACTTGACATCAATTTGATCCTTCAAAGATATTGGACATCAATTTAATTCTTTAAAAATACATGACATCAAGTTAGTCCTTCAAAGATTTAAAGTGATATCAAATAGTCTTCCAAAATGGTTCTTCGGAAGGATCACTTTGATGTCATTTTAAATCTTTTGAGAACTAATTTGATATTATATATTTTTCAAGGACTATTTTGATATCATTTTAAATTTTTAAATGACTAATTTGATATCAGATATCTTTGAAGGACTAAATTGATATCAAGTAAATTTTTAAAGGACTGAAATGGTAGTTTAGTCTTATAATTTTATCCAATTTAGATTTTGGTCCCTAAAGTTCTTTTTCTTGGATATCAATCCCTATAATTTCACTTATTTAGATTTTGGAACTAATACCTTAATAATTGAAAACTACAAGGACCAATCTGTCATGAAAAATAGGGACTAATACCTTAATGAATAGAAATTATAGGGACTAAAATATAAATAAATAAAAAATATAAAGACTGATACCATACTGGTAGGAACTAAAATCTAAATGAATAAAATTATAAGGATCAATATAAAAAAAATTACAAGACTAAAATTTAAATCGAATGAAATTAGAGGGACTAATTATTTATTTTAACCTATCTTAAAATACAGCTTTGCAATTTTCATAAGTTATAAATGTAATGTTATGATAACCATGTCAGTACCTAATTTTGTTTCAGTAAAAAATTAAAATAAAAAAATTATTATTATCTTTTTGTGGTTAAGATTTAAGAAAAATATATAAAAATTGAAAATATAAAAATATTTGTTTTATTAAAAATATATATGTTGACCCAAAATAAAACTCACAAAATTCAATCTTTTTGATCCAATGCCTATTTGACCAAAAACTGAATTTTTCTTGACCTAATTTTTAACTCAAATTCAGTCCAATGAATCCAAAATTTGTCATCCATTCTAACGCAAAATAACCTCCAAAAAAATATGTGTGAGCAAAATAAGAAAAATAATAATAATAATAAAAATAAATAAAAGGAATTAGGAGTCACGCACGCACGCAGGGAAGAAGGGGCGTGAGGGTGGCCTCTCACTTGGTTGGGGGGAATCATTTTGGGTGCTGGTTGGAGGGATTCTGTTGGGGGAATTCACGAGGGAGACTTAGATATTTGTGGGGAAGCAGATTGAGAGAAAGAAAAAAATCACCCACACATTGAGCCCACGCGGAGAAAGCATCACGCAGAGGAAAAGGGGAAGGAGGAGAGAGCTAGAGAGAGAGAGAGGGAAGAAGTCTAAGAGAGGTAGAGTGTGAGAGGGAGGCAGCAGAGAGCACGCATGGGTCTGTGTATTTTTTGGCTCAAAAAAGTACATACTCACAAAAGGAAGAAAGGAGAAGCAACCTCAAAAGGGGAAAGAGAAGGAGGGAAACGTAGCTGGACCTTGGGAGCTTTCTCATTCATCTTTGCTTGCTCAATCACTGGTAAATATAGATAATTCCCCTGTTGTTTATTTTCTAGAGTCAAGTAATGGAATAGTTCTGGCATTTTAATTTTCTGCTATTAGCTATGTTTTGATTGATGCACTCTTTCAATTGATATGGATCGAAGATCTTCAGCTGTATCAATCTTTTGGCTTGAGACTTGTCATGGAATATATATAATCTTTTTGTTAAAAAACTTCAATTAAAAATGAATTTACAAAACTCTCTTAGTCTCACCATCACCGAAGCACTCTGCTCTCATCTACACTAGCACGGCAAGCTCTTCATTCACAATACGTTTTGCACCCACTCGCATCCATAGCCACAGCTCCGCACATTTCACTCATATTTCCTTGGCACAGTCACTACACACTCTGCACTTCACCTCCTCTGCATGCTTCACCCACAAGCACTGTCCCATAGCACCCATCATAGCCACACCGAAGCACTCACATCTCTCACACAGCACTTCGCCTCCTTTGCACGCTTCACCCACAAGCACCGTCCCATGCCACCCATCACAGCTCCACCACACAGCACCTTCACTCTCTGCACAGCCACGGTTCACCCATTCACCATAACACAACACCCACAAGCCCACAGCTAAGTTTCATAGTGCCCACGAAGCGGGACTCTCTCCAAATGCTTCACTTAATTATATGTTTATTTGAGTAAGTTCTGATTGTCGTGAAGATTGATTTTATATTTGGGCTAATCTGCCTTCGGGCTTTGTTTTGTTTCATTTTAGTCTCTTTTTCTTTTGGGAGCTGGTTGTTTAAAAGCAGAGTTGGGTTTATGTTATAGGGGCGATTTATTTCACTGAACTTACTCTATCTTCTTGGGTCACATGTTTTTGGGCCGTGAACTTACTCTTCAATTTTTGTGAATATTGCTTTTAATTCTTGTTGGACCCATTATAATTTAAGAAAATAAAATAAATAATAATTTGAGATAAATGTATGTGCCATGCTTGTTGATATTTTTTTGCAGCATTTTAGTCATCATTGCAAATTATTTTAATTTTGTTGTATTACTTGTATGTGGTGAAAAAAAAATAGTAGTTTATCTTCTTAGGTTTTCTTTTTTATGAATGTGTTTTTTACCATTATTAAACAAGTGCATTAAGGGTTTTGAGGAGTAAGTTTCCCTGACTTGCATTATGGATTTTAAGGAGTAAGTCTCCCTGACATAATTTTTCAAGATATCTCTGTGGGAGATCCATGACCTAATCCTGTAAGGTTTTCATTAATATTATAAGTGCGTTTAGTGGGTTTTGAGGAGTAAGTCATCCTAACATATTTTCGTGATAGTTCTGTGGGTAATCCATGACCCAATCCTGTAGAAATTCGTTAATAATTAGAAAAGCACATTTAGTGGGTTTTGAGGAGTAAGTCTTCTTGATCTATTTTTAGAATGACTCTATGAGTAATCCATGACCCAATCTTGTGCAAATTTATCAATAATCAAACCAATCAATAATCAATCACTCTCTTTTAAAGTCAATTTAGCATTTCATTTTTGTCAACAAAACATTTTTTTAATCAATCCTTAATTTTTCTTAAAATCCTTCAACACACAATTATTTTCTAAACAAATTACGGAGCTTTGATTCCTCAATTGGGGATGCGTAGGTATTTTGGGTAAGTCAACCTTGTAAATACTTTCATTTATTTTATTATTTGTTATTTTGTAAATATTTTAATTTAACCTGATTCATCGCTTGATATCTTGTACATATTTTAATTTAATTCATTACTTGTTATTTTGTGAATATTTTAATCATTGCTCATTTTCTTTATAAATATTTTAATTTAATTCGTTGTTAGTTTTTTAATCTTTTATTTGATTTTGTGAGGCAAAATAAATATTTTTGAGGTTATTAATTTGCATAACTAGCTTTAAGGTAACCATCTTAAGACGGATGTATCAGGAGTACAGTGGGACTAAGTTCCCATCCTTCCCTATGCATAAAATCGACTCTTGAACCTAATTATGTTTCGCAGACTGGTTTGAAATGTTTAAAAAAGGTTTTGCTAGTAATTTTCTCTACCCAATAAAAATTGGTGGCGAATCTAAAAATTATTTTATTTTAATTGCCTCTCTCGTCGCGGCGTCTTTTAGGCACGTTATGAGTATGACAAACCAAGCATCATTTCCTTTGATTGGAAGTTCACATGTTAGTGAAATCACTATTCTACTTCCATTTTTGTTCAATGCCTTTATACATTTGAGTTTTTCCTCCTTATATATTTGTTGTATGTCCTTTTTTGATAGTGTTGTGAGTGGGGCACTTAATTAAAGGTTACAAACTAGAGATAAACCTCCTTATTTAAATGTGATCTACCATATTCAGTGGATACTTGTGCATGATTATCATCTTGGTAATACAACTTCTTGAAATGCTTTGATAAAAGGAACATAATCTCCTTTCTTCCTTGTTTTGTGTATCATTCTGCTATAGTTGATTGCCCCGAGTTAATTTATCTCATTCTCTTACAGTAAAGCACCACATGGTTCTTTAATATCTTGGTTCCAATTCTTGGGTTTGCTCTTAGTACATTGCCACAACAATAACAAATCTCCACTCATCATATAATTTAAATATTTGGGAGTGTTTATAGAAAGCACTTTTTGCATAATCTTTGTTGTCATCTTCTCCTTTTGGTGCTTCTTCTCTATCTATTGGTGTTGTATTAGATGTCATTTCTTGATGTTCTCAGTTGGATTGGAGCTTGCTATTGTATGAATAAGATTATGAGAATCGGCATTAAGAGGTAACATAGTGACAACCTCAAGAAGTAACTTAATGGCATCATCCTTGATTAGGAGACAATTTTTTTTTGGATTTGATTTATATGTTGGGGAAAGTGGTTTCTCAGCATAGTACTAGTACAGTGCAGTGAAGTACACATTCAATTTTTTTATGGATTTTAATCAAGATGCATTGTTGCATTACATGTGTTGATTCTGTTAGTATTTATAGAAATTTTAAAATTACTAGGATCACAATAACTAATATAAAGTTTGCAATTTTTAATAATTAAGATAAAACAATAAAAATAATTAAAGTTGGTATGAGAGCTTAATGTGAAAATTTAAGTGTTCTATTTTCTTGATAGTATTTTTACTTATTAATATTAGAGGAAGTCATGAGAAAAAGGGGGGAGCTAAGATTGATTTTCGAAGGTGCAGGATTTTTGCTGACAGAATTGAGAGTTGTAGCTTATTGGAGGTTGAATCTATCGGGCCTTGTTTCACCTGGCGTGGTCCCATTACACAGAATCATGACAGGCTGTTTGAAAAATTGGACAAAGGCTTCTGCAATTCTGACTGGAGAACTGTGTTTGATGAAGCAATTATTAAAGTGTTTCCTAGAGTCCAATTCTCTGACCACCATTCTCTTGTGGTCTTTCCTTTTGGTTTCAAGTATGCCCATACTTAACGACCATTCCGCTTTGAATTTACCTGGACTGCCCATGAGTCTTACCATCAAGTTATTCGTGATGCTTGGTCCGTTAATGGTTTTACTGTTCAAAAAATTCAAAATACTGCTACTTCTTTGAAAGAGTGGAACAAAACTACCTTTGGTAATATTTTTAGGCGAAAAAAGAGGTTATTGGCTCGTTTAGGTGGTATACAAAAGAAGCATGCCTCATTGACAGGTTATAACCCTCTCCTAGAGGAGCTGGAGGCTAGTCTTCAAAAAGACCTTAATCATATTCTTGACCAAGAGGAGATCCTCTGGCACCAAAAGTCCAGGACTAAATGGATTTGTAATGGTGATAGAAACACAAAGTATTATCATACGAAAACCATTGCTAGAAGGCAGAAGAATAAAATCCATATGCTGCAAAGTGACACTAGTCAATGGGAGGATGACCAATCTCTATTCAAATGATGGTTGTTGATTTCTTCAAAACGCTTTTTCAAGAAGACGGGCAGTAGGGGGACCTTACAATTACTGATTTCAGTTTTCCATCGCTCACTGAAGAAGAAGTGTCAGAGCTTGGTAATCCAGTTACCTCTACAGAGATCCAGCAAGCAATTTTTTCTATGGGGAAATTCAAAGCAACAGGGCCTGATGGTTTCCCAGCAATTTTTTGTCAAAATTTTTGGAGCACTGTGAGCGAAGATGTCCAAAGATTTGTGAAGGAGTTTTCAACTCTACCATTGACGTTGGTCAGGTAAACAAAACCTTCATTTCTTTAATCCTAAAAGTTGAAAAACTAGAATTCATTACACAATTTCGCTCTATATCCTTGTGTAATGTTCTGTATAAAATTGTCATAAAGATGATTATGAATAGACTCAAGGATATTTTGCCTAAATTGATATATTCTTATCAGTCTAGTTTTATTCCTGGTAGAAGTATTCAAGATAACATAATTATAGCCCAGGAAATGATTCATAGCATGAAAAAATGAAAGGCAATTCCGGCTTTTTTGCTATCTAAGTGGATCTTGAGAAAGCCTATGACAGGCTAAATTGGAAGTTTATATCCTATATATTAAAGGAAATTAATTTACCAACCCCTCTAAGAATCATGATAAGGAATAGCATTTCCTCTGTAACTACAAATGTGCTTTGGAATGGAAGTAGCACCAATTATTTTCATCCTACTAGAGGGATTAGGCAAGGGGGATCCCTTGTCTCCATATCTGTTTGTTTTATGCATGGAAAAATTATCTCATCATTTCTCAAGCAGTTTAGGATGGTGATTGGGTTCCTCTTCGAGCTGGTAGAAGTGGTCCTCATATTACTCACTTGATGTTTGCTGATGATTTACTCCTTTTTGGGAAGGCTTCCCTGGATCAAATTAGATGTACTTTGAGATGCCTTGATGTTTTTTTGCAGTATGTCAGGTCAGAAAGTCAGCAGAACAAAAACTAGGATTTTCTTTTCTACGAATGTTCCTCTTTCTGTGAATGAATCTATCCTCCAAGCTTTGGGTTTCAGGGAAACAAAAAATTTAGCCAAATATTTGGGCATTCCCATTATGCATGGTCCCCCCTGGAAAGGATACTTTTCATTATGTCTTGGAGAAAATCCAAAATCGTTTGGCTGGTTGGAAGATGACCTAATTATCTCTTGGTGGTCAAATTGCATTGGCAAGGTCAGCTACTATTCTGTTCTATTATACCCCATGTTAGTTATGAAGCTTCCTACTGGAATCATTAGAGAAATTGAAAAGATGTAAAGAAATTTCATTTGGGGTCATGATATTAATACCAGAAAATATCATCCTATGAGTTGGGAAACAATTTGCCAATCAAAGCGGAGGGGTGGTCTTGGCTTCCGTGATTTGAAGATAATGAATTCTACTTGTGCGATGAAACTAAGATGGAAGTTGAAACAAAACTAGAATGCCCTCTGGATTGAAGTTCTTCGAGGGAAGTATACTAGAGGTCATGATTTAATCTCTTTTGTGTCTGTTAATAGATCTATCCGAAAATTTGGAAAGATACCTAGTCAGTGGCAAAAAATAAGGTGCTTTGAGTTTTGGGAGGTTGGTAATGGTTGTTCTATTAATGTTTGGAGCGATCGCTGGCTTGATCCAATTATTTGTCTAGCTGATTATACCAGCATTCCTTTGATTGAGGTTTGGAGTTGGATTGTGGCTGATCTCGTTGACTTTTCGAGTGATTGGGATTGGTCCCTCCTACGCAGCTGTTTCCTTGAAGATATAGTTCATAAATTCTATTATGTGCACCCTCCTCTGCTTGAATTTGGTTCTGATAATTTAGCTTGGAGTAGGGAGAAAAGTGGCGCTTTCACAGTTAAAAGTTCCTACCACCTTCTATCAAACGAATTAGCCCAAACTGCTGATAAATTTTGGAATTGCATCTGGAGCGTTGCTGGTCCTGAGAGGCTGCATACTTTTCTCTGGATAGCAGCACATGATAGGCTACACACAAACTATAGGAGAAGTAAATGGTGCTCTACGAGTCCGTTTTGCCTCAATGCCACAATCAGGTGGAAACCACATTGCATGCTCTTCGAGATTGTCCCAGAGCTTCAAGAATCTGGAATTGCCTGGTCATTCCTTCCAAAAGAGCTCTGTTTTATACTCTTAGCCGCAAGGTATGGTTCATGGCTAATATTTCTTCACATATGGGTTATTCCGCAGTCAAACATTGACATTGCAAGTGGACCATAACTTTATGGTTACTCTGGCGGTGGAGGAATAAGGAGACTTTCGAGTCATATTTCATTAGACCAAGCAACCCCATCAAGGTCACTGATTTCTATTAACAGGAATTCATTTCCGCTGCAGATTCTTCTTCAGTTACTGCCCCGACTTCTGCTACTTCTTTAGTTGGAGTCAAATGGAATCCCCTAATAGAGAGGGGTTTATCAAGATCAATATGTATGGTGCTTGTGTCCATGATCAAGATGGTTTGAAGGTTGACTCTTGAGGTCTTTCGAGAGACAGCTCTGATCACTAGTTAGGGGGTTTCTCTAAACATTTGGGATCCTCATACGCTAGCTATTGTAGCAAAATCTTGGGGTGCTCTGGAGGGTTGGTCTTTAGCTTGGAATTTAGGGTTCGGGAATATTCAACTTGAAAGTGACTCTCAAGTTCTTGTTTTGTTGATTAAAAGAGATGATCCAGGTAGCCATGACATTAAGAACTTGATTCAGAAAGTCAAGCAATTACTTAATAGGAACTAGTGTGTGGAAATTCTTCATACTTACTGAGAGGGCTGACCACATGGCAAATATTGGTCTCCATCAAGCAGATCACATGCATATCTAGGAGTCTCCTAATTCTATTGCTTCTTTTCTTTTCCATGATGTAACGGGAGTAGTTACTCCCAGGGCTATTGTTTCTTAGGCTTTTTTTCTTCTTTAGGTTGTTGCCCCGTCCTTTAACCAAAAAAAAAAAAAAGGACTTATGTATGATTTTAGTATGGATTTTAAATAATATGTAATTCATTGATTTTTGTCAAGAATTATGAAATTGATGTTTTAACTATTAATAAAGAAAATTTTGATTTTTTTTATACGTTATTGTTTTGATTTATCTTAAATTTACATTACATAATTAATTATTTATAAAATATAAAAGATTATTAATAAAGCGATTTTTTTATAAAAAATATTAAGAGAATTGTCATACAAAAGATATAACTGATCACTGTTTCAATATTTTAAATATAGTATGCGTACTTTGTTAGCTAGCAAAACAAACCCATGTTTCAACAGCATCGTACCCGTGCCGTGCCAAGGCGAAAAATAATCCTGCTTCGCACTAGTCTAGCAAACATTGGTCGTATGATACATATACTTTGTGTGCTAGAAAAACAAGCTCAAATTTCAGTAGTATAGTACCTTTACTTTAGCGAGCGAAAAATAATCCTGCTTGGTCAGACATAAAGTATGTGCACTTTATTCAACAAACATGTAATTCTAGACTGATGAGTAACTCCTTGGCATAGTACTTGTACTGTGTTTGGTAGCAAATCAAACCCATGTTTCTTATGCATAATACGCCTACTTTACTGTTGAAACAATAGTAAGTAAAAACTATAGGACAAGTACTTGTACTCCACATTTAAGAAAAACTTGACTTTTTTATACGTTATTATTTTGATTCATCGTAAACTTACATTATATAGTTAATTATTTATACAAATTAGAAGATTATTAAAGAAGTGAATTTTTATAAAAAAAATATCAAGAGGATCGACTTAGGGAAAATATTTTATAAATATTGATAATATAGTACGCTCACTTTGTGTGCTAGCAAAACAAGCCCATATTTCAGCAGTAAAGTACGCATACTTTGTATAACAAACATGTAACTCTAAATTGCTAAATAAAACCTCAGCATATTACATGTCCTTTCCAAAGTTTTAAAAATCAAACTGGTCACTGAACCGATCGAGGTACAAATTCAAGGTTTAATAGTCGAACCGTGGTCGAATCGTGGTCGAACCGAAATATAATTAAATATATATTTATATTTATATATAAATATAAGTATATTTATATATATATATATAATTGTTTATAGACTAATAAATAAATAAAAATTATAAAAATACAATATAAATCAATAATAAAATTATTTGAAACATAAAAAAATAATAACATAAAACAAAAAAATATTACATTCATATGCAATACAACAAAATAATCTCATAAAGGCTTTTTCTTACTCAATAATTAAATTTTTATCCAAAAAAAAGGGGCAAAAATCATAAAAAGAAAAAAATGACAAAAATAAAATTAAGATAAAAGATAAAAATTAAATCCTATGCCAGTTGATCTTATTTTTGTTAATCCATAATTCATAAATATAGCTCACAAATTTTAGCCCAACATCCATCAACTTTTTTTTTTCATCTTTATTTTATTTTATTTTCTTGTTTTCCTAACATCCCACATGCTCTCATTTTCCATAATATTACACTACTCACAGTCGCACACACACACAAACCTCCCAATTTCGCTCCTGCATTACACTTCCACACCAACACCTACAAAAATCTTCACACACATGGGAGACCAGGGGCATTCGGTTACAAAAAGAAAGCTAAGAAACTGGAAGAGAGAGAATAAGAAGAAGAGAAGAGGGAGAGTGAATAAGAAGAAGAGGAGAGGGAGAGTGAATAAGAAGAAGAGGAGAGGGAGAGTGATACAGGAAATCAAATTAGACACTGACTTTCGGATCCGCAAATCAGCAAAGCAAACACAACTCTACACAAGACATGGAAATAGAATAAATAGAGAGAAAGGAAAGTACTCTCCTGAAATTCCCTCATTCTTACTCTCCGAAACCCTTCCACCCCTTCCCTCCTTCCCTTCTCCTTCTTCCTCTACCTCCTTCGCTACCCACTTTTGACCCAACCGTTTTGTTTTTTGTTTTTTATAAAATCAAGAGCAAAACAATGTCGTTTTGCTTAAAGAAGTTTAAAAAAAAAAAGTTCAGAACCGGTAAGCGTACGGACTGGTACTACTTTGGCCGGTTCAACCAGTTTGAGACCGGTTCATCAGTTTTTGATCAATTTTTGACCTCACCAGTTTTGAGAGGCCGCCCGAACCAGTGAGGGAACCGGTTTTCGGTCCGACCGGTTAAACCGACCGGTCCGGTCCGATTTTAAGGTCCTTTCTTTGGTAGCAAAGCAAACTCATATTTCTTCGACATAGTACACGTACTTTGCTGTTGAAATAATACCAAGCAAAAGCCGAAGTATACGTACTTGTACACCGCATGTCCTTTGTTTGCTAGCAAAACAACCCCAGCAGAGTACACGTACTTTGTTGAGATGAAAAATAATCCTGCTCAGTTAGCAATAACCTGCGCATACTTTGCTGTAACAAACACGTAACTCTTGACTGCTAAATAAACTTTTGACATATTACATGTACTTTGTTAGGTAGCTAAGCAAACCCATATTTCTTTCGCATAGTACGCGTACTTGATCGTTGAAATAATACTAAGTAAAAGACGAAGCACACGTAATTGTACTCTGCATTTAAAAAAAAATTGACTTTTTTATACGTTATTATTTTGATTCATTATAAATTAACTTTAAAGAATTGAATTTTTATAAAGAATATTAAGACAAGTGGCTTACGGATAACAATATGAATATTGGTCATATAGTACGCATACTTAGTTTGCTAGCAAAACAAGCCCATATTTAAGCAGCATAGTACTCGCCCTTTGTCGAGACAAAAAAAATAATCCTGCTTAGTTAGCGCTAAAGTACGCGTACTTTTTGTAATAAACATGTCTCTCTCCAGATTGCTGAATACATCCTCCACATAATAAACATATTTTTTTTGTTGCCGTTACTAAAAATCGGCATCGTTTCCTATTCTCGATGGATGTATATTAGTTGTTGCCATCTCTTTGTTTGGCTAAACTTTTGCCAAATGGAAATCAAAATTGTCGAATATCAGTTTCTCATCAAACACTATTCTTCCCAAACCTAATTTCTGAATAACAGCATGCGAAGACCACTACTGACGGCCGGACAATTGCGTGACAAGATGTTCGCCCTTGGACGGCCTTTCTTCTAGTTCGCCAATCCCCTTTCTTTTGTTTTCACTAATCGTAGTTTTTATTTCTTCTCAAACTTGGTTCGTCAATCACCCTCTTTTCTGTCCAAGCATAGCGGCTAGCCAACTTTGGTTCTTCACTGACCAGGGGCGGTGCATATGCAAGTGAAATGAGTATGTAAGTGTGTATTTGTGTAAGGGAGCCACGTCATGTCATGATTATTGAATGAAATTAGTCATGTTATTTATATAATTCTCAAGTGTTTTTTGAATGCAATTTAGTTAGAATTTCACCCCTATAGATCCAGTTGTGTTGAATAATTCAAGTGCATGAACAATAAGGAGAATTTGGGAAATAAGAACTGTCAGCACCTAATTTTGTTCCAGTAAAAATTAAAAAAATCAAAAGTAAAAAATTATTATGATTATTATTATTATCTTTTTTCTTGTTAAGATTTAAGAAAATATATAAAAATTTAAAAAAATGAAAATGAAAAAGAAAAAATATTTGTTTTTGTTAACATATGTACTGACTCAAAATAAAATTTATAAAAATTCAATCTCTTTGATCCAGTGTCCATTTGACCCAAACATGAATTTTTCTTGACTCAATTTCCAACCCAAAATTAATCCAATTAGCCCAAAATTTATCATTCATTCTAACCCAAAAAGAAAAGTGAAAATGTATTTAAGCAAAATAAAATTAAAAAAAAAGAAGAGAAAAAAATAAAAAAAGAAAAAGGACAAATAGATGCCAGAGGAGAGGGTGACGGTTTTGGGTGCGAGAGAGCTCACTAACAAAGCCCGCAATTCCTGGGATGGAAGGGGATACGAGAGGGAGGCCATTCGGTTAAAGGAGGCTGGCTTTTCATTTTTGGGGAAGAGGAGATATTTTGGAGACACACCCAAAAAAAAAGCTGGAAGCTCTGGAGAAAACAACACGCAGAAGAAAGAGGGGGGGGGGGGTTTTGGAAAGGGAGCTCTTCAATCAGTTACAAGGAGATTCACAGACGCAGAGGAAGAAGAATTCCTTCTTGCCCATCTTCAGTTCTTGGGTTGAAGGTAATATCTCCTGATCTTTTAATACGATGGGCATTCCAATTCTTCTTTGCTGAAGCTAAATCAATGGTTGAGCTGAGTATTTTGATTATCTTTGTGTGTTTCCATTTGAGATGGGCTCTTGAATTTTTCTTTGAAGTTGTGAAATGATCTCTGTCTAGTAGATGTACCACACGGATTGATTAGTTTTATTTGATTTAAAATGCTTAACCGATTATTTAAGATGAAGCTTTGATTATGTGTTGTGGAAAACTGAATGTGTAAATAAGCTTTGAAGTGCATATTTCCCGATTAGACCAGATATCTTCACCATGTCAGTGGTTTGGATAGAGCTTCGTGCAGAGATGAAGCTCTGTTTGCAGTGATCCTTACTGCTGCTGTGAGGCAGCATTGGTAGACAATGATTGCAGAAATAACACCATTTGAGATGCTGCACTGATGCCGCTCCGCAATCTGTGCTTAAATCTGAATATTTGATCTGAGAACAAATATTTTAGTAGATGTCTCTTCACTGTGTGGTGTTGTTTTAGTGCTTTTAATTAAGTAAAATCGGGCATGGTCCTTTCTTACTATCATGGTTTCTGTTTGCTTATTTGGCAGCCCATTACTACTTGATGAAAAGCTTATGTAAATGTTCTGGTGATGGGGAGGCCGAATAGAATTGCTATGGAGTTTTCTCTTTTGTCGAATCTGACTCTTGGGTTGCTAAACTCATATTCAATATGTGTGCTTCAAGATTTTGATGCTTTTTATCCATATATAATGAAATTCTCAATTTGTTGCTGAAAATAATAAGATATGGAATGGATATAGCAATAGAGGAGGGGGTGTTTTGATCCATGATGAGTGGGTTTTTCAGGTTTCCCTATTGTTTTGATTAGAGGAGAAAAGTGTTTGCCTCTTGCTGGATCTTGTGTTTGGGATTTGGTGTGAATTCTTTGCTGTGAAATGTTTTAGTACCCTCATCAAAGTGACTGGACTGTGTTGCTGCTGTACATATGTGGTTTTTTTTAACACTAGTCGCAGGCCACAAGATGTTGGGCTTTACATAAAATAGGATAAATAGAATCACAAAATAGCAAAACAATTGGCTGGGTCTTTTCTAATTCGTTAGTTTGATTAGCAGATTAAATTTGGACTTTTACTTACTTTATTCTTTGTTCGTGTTCTCAGGTGAAGCACTTGGCACATCTTTTGCTATTATTTGGTATTTTATTTCATTATTTTCTCTTTTAGTTTTGATTGCCAATACGTTGATTTAAGGCTTTCTTTTCAATATATTATTGTTTGTTTAGGTTTGTTATAGAGATGTAATAGTATAATTTGTCTGGGGTGAAATAATGTTTGTTGTGTTTGTTTTCATATTGATTGTTTGTATTTTGAAGATTATCGCTCTATTTATGAAATAATTGGGCTTTGTGAATTTCAAGTGTTAATTAATATAAACCAATAATATTAATTTTAAAATAATCAAAATCATCTGAGCCGTGACGGCTTAGTGATATATAAACATGGGAGTGACGGCTTAGTGATATGTAACTTGGGAGTGATGTATCTGGCTTTTTGTTGATCTTCATTTCTAAATTTAATACAAATCTAATTGAGGCCACATTGTCGTGACGGCTCTTTGGTCTCAAAATTAAATTTAAAAGTTTTAAATTAATATAATTAAGATAATGTTATTGTAATGACGCTTCGATCTTGAAAATAATTTAGAATCACTAATATTCAGTATTATCATGATGGTTCTTTGACTCGTGAGTAGTATAGAAATTGAATTAATTTGAATACATCAACAAACCATATTTATAATTAACAAATTATTTTCATTTTTATCAATCATTAGTCATTTAATTAAATTTCTTTAACTAACAATTATTTTTTAGATGAATTATGGAACTTTAATTTCTCAATTGGGGATACGTAAGCATTTTGGCAAGTTAATTTTGTAAATATTTTTATTTAATTTCTTATTTGATATCTAGTAAATATTTTTAATTTAATTCATTCCTTGTTTATTTTGTGAATACTTTAAATGTAGTTTATTTTTATAAATATTTTAAATTTAATTCATTATTAGTCTTTTAATCTTTTATTTAATTTTATGGGGTAAAAATAAATATTTTGTGATTATTAATTTGTATAACTAACTTTCAGGTAAAAGTCTTAGGATGAATGTATCAGGAGTGCAGTGGAATAAAATTTCACCATTTTCTGTGCATAAATCGACTCTTTCACCTAACTTTGTTTCGTAGACTAATTGTAACCTTTTAAAAGGATTTTGTCAATTATTTTCTCTAATTAAATAAAAATTAGTGGTGACTTCACAAATTTTTTTTTCATAAAATGTTAGTTGCCTCTCTATTGTCGTAGTGCTCTCTAAATACGTTGTAACAAGGAAAAAAAACATATAGATATATAATCATTAAAATGTGAAAAACATACCAATGGATTGAAATAAAGTATGCTTGCATATTAAAGGCTTCAATTGGGCAAGAACAAACAGTTGTTTCAACCAAAAAATGTCAACAATGGCAGCGCACATGTGCATTTCCTTTGATTTGCTATACTTGCAAAAAAGAAAAAACATAATAGCAGCCCAATACAGAAAGAACTCCTACCAGCACAAAAAACAGCAGCTCAATACAGAAAGTACTCCTACCAACACTAAAAATGTAGCCCAATACAAAAAGTATTCCTACCAACACAAAAAACATGACCAGCTCAATATGAATACCTATTACAAGAAAGAAGTTACAGCCCAATACAATAAGTCAAGTCTACTCTGTCAGTCCAGCCCATGTTAAGTTTGGGAACCAGGCTGGCTAGGACCACAAGTAGCATGTGCACTCTTGGGGTTGATGCTCTCCTTGGGGTTGTTGGTCCAGCTGCATTTGTACCAATATCCATTAGTAGCATCAAGAGCACCTATATTGATAGCATTTGCACTAGTTGCACTTGCCGCACCTTTTTTCCTATAAATTATTCTGTTTGGATGGATGGGTCCCTTGCATGTGTGTGTATTGTGGCTGCATTGGTTATAGTTCTTACATTTACTATGCATACTTTGTGTGCTAGCAAAACAAGCCCATATTTAAACAGTAAAGTGTAATATCCTATGGCATTGTGTTATCTGTTAAAGAAATTAAGTAATTAAAAAAAATTCATTAATTTATTATTTAATTTATTCATTTAATTATGATTGCATGACTTTTATTTAATCATAAAATTTATTAATTAATATAATATATTATTTAAGCGATTACATGTTGTTATTAATTTATTTTTAAAGAATAAAATTTTTAGTCGCGTGTTAAAAAATCTAGGATTTAATATTGATCCATAAAATATTAGTTACATAATAAATGAACGTTTCTAGTATATAAAATTTTTTGATTACATGATATTTATTTTATAATTAATTCATTTCTTTTTAGTAATTATGTATCTAAAATTCTCATAAAAATTTCTAGGCTTATTTTAATTGTAATATCCATTTAATCCTAGTTGTCCCTACATAGCAACATATAAAAATCTCGGCTATATGTGAAACAAACATAAAACTAATACGTTATTATTAAACAGTGTTTAAACAATTAGTTATACATTTTATCTAAATTTTTACATCAAAAGTATGTTAACTTTAGATTTTCACCTGCTTTTAAAACTATATACATATATATACATCAAAATATGCCTAGCCTCACTAGGTCATACAAGAGGAAAATCTTAAGTTAACATATTATAACTACATACTAAAACAAGGAAAATTACATCAGTGCTACACAAATCACTTACACGTTATGTTCTGGAGCACCAGAACGAACTGGTCCTATTTAGGGGGATATACTAAGTCTACATCTATCACCAGTAATACAAATACTCTCATCTTCAGTTGTCTGCAGAAGGTTTTGGAAACACCATAATCTATAGGGGTGAAAAATATAATTTCTTAGTAGGAACTCATATATATAAAAATAGAAAATAATGTTTCATAGCATTTTCAGCTATATAGTATATAGAAAAATACAGTTTTATGGTTAGTCAATAATCTCATATGTAGATAATGAATGAGAAATAATTAATTTACAAAACTTTACTCTTTATTACATACTCACTAAGCTTTAACTAGGGCTTATCCCTCTTTTATTTTTCTTTACCTATATGGTCCAAAACTTTTACTGTTTGAAAATTTCCCTAGGCATATGACATCCTCTAAATTAGATAGGTCATTCCACATGTGCACTAGTGAATTTCATTCTACTATCTACACCTTTAGTGGACCTATTCACAAAATGAACCTAAACACATGTAGAACTTCTCATGGATTTCTTCCATAATGTCTTATTAGAAGTTCTTTTCTAATCTTTCTAGATCACGTCAAATTTGGTTTCTTTATTAGAGGATCATATTTAAGTTTAGTTTATCTCTTTCTCTTGAATTAATTAAAGTGAGCATGTAATACATTTGAGAGTGAATTAAAGACACTAGCACTTCCATAAAACATCATATAAGAGAATAATTCTCTAATTCACCTCAATTTCATTATTTAGCAACTTTGGCACATCCATGAACTAATAGTTCGTAAGAAAGCAAACCATGCCCTTTCTCATCTTAGTGTGGCCGTGACTTCCCTATGGTTTTTTAGGGGTTGTTATTTTACTTCCCTCATTCCAATGTATCAAAGGTTCTCACAAACACACAACCACATCAAGATTACATGGTTTGGCATCTATATCCACTAGAACCACTCAAGGCCGTGGACTATGGTTAGGGTGCTAGGAACCCAAGTTCTCATATTTTGGCTTAGAACATACCAAACCTACTCTAAGTTGCTTAAAATTCAATCAAGTATTCATCAGCTCATGCCATTTCCTATGTTCCCTAGTATGGCCATATTGGTGAACATAACTTAGTGTAGATTTCTAATAATTGTTTTCTACTAGGAGTTTCATCTAATCTCTTTAAACCCCGAAAATTTCTAATCCATTCATAATTAAACCCATTGCCAACCTATTAGACTATCATGGCCGTGAATGTCATATGGTTGCCAACTTTATTTTTTTTTTATCATTTAAATGGAATTTTACCTAACTAAATGTTAAAATCACTCAAACAACCTACTAGGATCAATTTAAACACACAAAACTCACCAACATCCCCTTGGCCGTGCATCACATAGAGTCATCCATGTCACTTTTAAAATTCAAACAAAACTAATAGAACTCATTAGGATAACTACACATCATGGAAAACACTAAAATCATTATCCTTTATCAAAGCTAAAATCAAATAAGAAAATCTTAAATAATCACTAAAAAACCCTAACTTGGCCGTAAGCCTCATGGTGTAATTCTTTCTACTTTTCAACTCAAATAAGCCCAATGAAACATACACAAGCATCAACACTTCAAAGAAACCTCAAAATCACAAAATCACTATCATAAATCCCAGGTTGGCCGTGAGATACTAAGGCCTTCATCTCATGATTTTGAGTCATTTGAGTAGAAATAACATATGGTATAAACCCAAATCACTTCATAGAACATAGATCTACACTTAATCTTCATGATTAAACCAAGGATAAGATTAGTCACACCAAACCCTAACAATAGCCACCTGAAGAAAATCATCACTCCATTGAAAGCAAGCTTGTAAGCTTCACAAAACTTATAGATCTAGTGATCCATCATCCATAAACCCAAGAAAACTCAAGATAGAGAGAGTTCTAAAGATCAAGACTCATCAACCCACCATGAAAGCCATAGATTTTCAAGAAGAAAAAGAGTGGATTAGAGTCCTTACCTCTTGAAAGTTGATCAAACCTTGATTTCCTTGCTCTTTCTCTTTTTTCCTCCTTTTTTTTCTCCTTTCTCTTCATGATTAATCTTGATGATTAAACCCTAATAATAGCCACCTAGAGAAAATCATCACTCCATTGATAGCAAGCTTGTAAGCTTCACAAAACTTATAGATCTAGTCATCCATCATCCATAAACCCAAGAAAACTCAAGATAGAGAGAGTTCTAAAGATAAAGAGTCATCAACCCACCATGAAAACCATAGATTTTCAAGAAGAAAAAGAGTGGATTAGAGTCCTTACCTCTTGAATGTTGATCGAACCTTGATTTCCTTGCTCTTTCTCTTTTTCCTTCTTCTTTTTTTCTCCTTTCTCTTTTTCCTTCTTCTTTTTTTCTCCTTTCTCTTCATGATTAATCTTGATGATTAAACCCCTAATAATAGCCACCTAGAGAAAATCATCACTCCATTGAAAGCAAGCTTGTAAGCTTTACAAAACTTATAGATCTAGTCATCCATCGTCCATAAATCCAAGAAAACTCAAGATAGAGAGAGTTCTAAAGATCAAAACTCATCAACCCACCATGAAAATAATAGATTTTCAAGAAGAAAAAAAGTGGATTAGAGTCCCTACCTCTTGAAAGTTGATCAAACCTTGATTTCCTTGCTCTTTCTCTTTTTCCTCCTTTTTTTTTTTCTCCTTTCTCTTCTCCTTCCTCCCTCCTTGGCCGTGAGCTATGGTTGCTCCTCTTTCTCTTTTTTTTTTTCTTCCTTTAACTTAGCTTGGTCGTGGGGTTAGGGGACACAAGGGAAATTATGTGATTTGTTTATATTTTTTTAATCTATTTTCTCTTGTTAGGCATCTAATGAAAAGGCTCCCTTTTTCTTTGTTTCTATCTTGTTAATGATGACTTTTGGTTAAATTGAAACTAAGTTAGTTGAATTTGAACCAAATGAGAAGAACCAAATAGTGTTTGGTTACTTCATAATAATTATTGAATTCTAGCCAATTAAGGTTTGCTACTTCTCTTAGTGCTATCGGTTATTTTTGTCCACTTATATGTTTACACATTTAAACCTTTCTAAATGTCACATTTTGGTTGGGCTAAAGTAGGCTAATTTCATTTATTTTAATCAAAAAGTGCTTAGAAATTAATTGATAAATTAGGGAATCAATTTGGTTAATTTTTGTTTTCTAATTTTTCATTGGACAAAAATGTTCTTATTTGTAGTATCAAAATTACTAAATTATTATCATTATATAATTTTTATTATTCTTTCAAGTATTTCAATTATTTCTACTTTTTTTTACGTAATTTTTAGTGCTTTTTTTTATTTAAATAATAAAACAAAAATATTAATAATTAAATAGGATAATTAATAATGACAAATAATAAAATAAAATTTAAAATTAATTTAAGACTTTTATAATTCATATTTACTTAAATGAGAATATTATTTAAAGTATGCATACTTTGTGTAACAAACATGTAACTCCAGACTATTGAATAAAACGTCGACATAGTATACACCCTTTGTTCGGTAGCAATGCAAACCCATATTTGTTTTGCATAGTACGTGTACTTTACGGTTGAAATAATACTAAGTAAAAGCTCAAGGACACGTACTTGTGCTTCACATTTAAAAAAAAATGGTAGTTTTGTTCCATGCTTTCTTTTGTAATGGGTTCGGAATCTTTGGGTGATGGCTTTACTCTTGGATGGTTATTGACTTGACTAACATTGCACTTGGTTGTGTTTTCTCTAATTGACTCTAGTAATTTTCTATAAAAGTAAAGAGTTACACATGTTCCTATCAAATTTATTTGAAATTTGATTAAATATATACCATCAAATTTCTTTAATCCTGCTATTGTTATATATGACCAAGTAATGCACATCAAATGGCCTACTTTTCGTAATTATTGTCATAATAACTAGGGTGGCAATTGAATGTATTTTAGATTGAATTAATAATAGATAAATAAAAAAAATTAATAATTTATTTATAATTCATTAAAAAATTATTAAAATTATTCAATCTATGCGTAAATTATTTCAATAAATGAATATTCACGTCCTTTTGTCAACCCAACTTGCCTACAGAATAAAGCCCAACCTATTCGACAACTCTAGCCATTTTTTTTTTCTGGTTTTATAATAGACACACTCACGATGCAAGTCTAAATAAAAAAAAATTGTAATATCTTGTAATGTTATCTATTAGAAAGATAAAAACAAATTCGAAAATAAATAAAAGAAAGAAAAAACATAATATATAAGCTTAACTTTCACCTAATCTCTTTAATAGAGTTGTTCTTGTGTCACGTGAACCAAAAATAAAAGAAAAGAGCTGTTCTTGTCTTGTCTTTACAACCTTATAAATATGGGATTATACACGATTGGTTATTTATACTATTATATAAAGGAATTCTTCCTTTTCGATTTCAAATTTTCAATTTGTCAAAAAATTATTAATAACTAATTGAAGACAAATAAAATAAACGATAAAATTATAAATATAAACATTTTTTTATAACTTCAATATGGGATTCTTCTCTTTGATATTAAATTTTTTGTTTTTAAGAAAATCATTAATAATTAATTGAATACAAATAGGAAAAAGCTATAAATATAAACATTTCTTTTGATAATTATATTTTAAAGTTATAACTGCTTTAAATACAAAGAGTTATTTTTTTTTACATACAAACTTGTAATTGGCTTCAATTATATTTCATTGGTCAAAATATAATTTTAGTTCTTATAGTTTACATTTATTTTTAATTTAGTCCTTACACTTTTTTTTTCTTTTCAAATGAGTTTATATACTTACAAACATTTTAAAAATAATCCCTATCATCAATTGAAGTTATAAGACCATTAGTTATTAGTTTGATGTAGCAAACAGAAGCTAACGTGGGGTTTGAGAGTTGGTTTTAGTGAATCTTAACGTGGAGTTACTTGTCATTGCTCGACAAACAACCAAGCAGTAGCATCCTTTACATGTGTTTTAGAAAACCATGCATGTGCTTAGTGGTTCAATTGAGAGAGATAACTAATGGGTTGGAGAGAAGAAAAAAGGCCACTAATCGAATAAGGAAAAGAAGAATTTGATTTGCATTTAGTCCTGTCTGACTGTCATTAGTTTGCCAAGTATGAGCCAAATGTGCAAGTGAAGAAGCCAACTCAACTTTTGATAAATACATCATATTAGTAATTCATAGTGTTATAACTTCAATTGACGGTAAGAATTATTTTAAAAATATTTTTAAATATAAATACTCATTTAAAAAAAAAGTGTAAGGACTAAATTAAAAAATAATATAAATTATATGAATCAACTTTATATTTTAACCTATTTTATTTTTTCACAAAATTATTTTTATTTAAATAATTAATTAATAAGATACACTTATAATAAATTAATTTATAAAATAATTATATAAATAAAAATAAAAATAAAAATATGCAAATTAAGAAACACAACAATGATTCTCTAAGTGCTACTTTACGTATAATTTTTGAAAACCTATACAAAAGTAATATAGAACAGTGTTAAAGATGATGACATAAAAAGTAGTAGTTGTAGGGTAAGGAAGTAAAACTGTTTTTTTGAAATGAGGAAGTAAAACTGTTTACTAAAAAGTTGGAATGTGAATAATGTGCATTATAATTTTATTTATTTATTATTTAAAATGAATAGTAATACCATTTTGGAAAAGTAAAAAATAGATGACATGTTAAAAGAGTGATATATGAACTAAACCTTAATAGGAGACCACACAGACGCCCTGAAAAATTCATGCGCGAATCTGCGCGGGCAAACCAACGAACGCTACTTACGGCCAACGATACTAAAAACGCACCGTTTTACTTCCAGAGACAGACGTAGCAATAGAAAAGAAACAACCAGTTGCCCACGGTAACCCTCCTGTAGCCGCGTCGCACCTGATCCCAATTTCTCTTTCTCTTGCCACCAGTGGCAGTACCTAGGTCTCTCTCTCCATGCCTCTGATCACCGAGCACCTCACGGTTCGGATCCAAGCTTACGATAATGAACGTTTCCGATCATGGCGCCTTCGAAGACTAAGTCTAGTTGCCTTAGACGCCATGACTTATTTCGAAGAAATTTTAGGGTCTTATTTTTCTTGGCATTCCCCGATAATTCTATTTCTTTTGGCGCACTCCGCCATGGAACTACGCGAAAGAAGCGCGTTCTTATTTCATCTTGTGGCATTTCGAGAACACGATTAAAATTCGTCCGTTTTCCGGAGAGAAGTGATTTTCCCCATCGAAATGGCTGCTTCTCCTGCCAAATTCCTCTCTGTATTCTTGCTATTTTGCATTACACTGTGGCTCGTATTCATGTAAGTCCCGATCATTATTAATATATCTTTATTTAATTTGTTTCTCGTACTGAATTTTAGCATATTAAGCGATTTACAATTATTATTGTTGTTTTTATTTATGTTGCAGTCTGATGCACTTGCATTAAGGATTTATGCTATAAACAAATTTTAGTCCATTGAATTTCAAATGCTTGTCGCAAAATGTTCGGTTGAAATCAATTTGGATTATAAAACTGCTCGGTTGGATTTCATAGAGAGGAATAACATTTTTTTTTTCTTCCCTACTTGTCTGTCTGACACTTGAAATGGCTACTGATGATTGGAAAGAGTTAACAGTTTGATGCACTTGTATTAAGGGAATTACTAAGATTATTGATCTTCTTTTTTGTTTTTTTAATAAAAGGAGGAAAATCTATGATGCATAGATACGGGTACGACACTGGTATGGCACAAGAATATGACATTTTCTAAAAAATTAGGATATGGGTATGACAGGATATAACATAACATATATATAAAAAATTATATATATATCACCTCATAAGACATAAAAAAAATATAAAATCATCATAAGACATTATAAATAAAAAATAATAGTTGGGTTATTCCATGATTAAGGGAGAAAAGAAGAGAAAAAAGTTTTTATTTTCAACATTAGTCATTGCAGACACAATAGAATACTAAAATTTATCAAATTCTTATATCTCACACGTATTGACACAAAATTCAAAAATAAAAAAATATAGAATGAAGGTTATTCCTATGGTGTTTGATAAGTATTCGATACGTAACTGGTATGGGTACGTATTTGACACGAGTATGGCTGATATTTTGAAGTATAGGTGCTTCTTAGAGGAAAATAGTACAATGTGCTGACTTTGGAACTGTTGAGCAGTAATATGAATACTGTAGAAGCTGAATACATGATGTAGCATTGAAAACGTGAAAATTATCTATATCCGATACCCTTTGGGTACAATGAGAGTTATTGTTGTTAGAGTACAACACAATTCTTTTTTGGCAACTTGGAGTCTTGGAAGTTTGGGAAATACCGAAATAATAGAAAACTTGCCCTATAATGAATTGATCTTATGTTATAAGTTGCTTATATTTAGTTTTGGGCATGACTTGACATGTGACCCTACTGACAAACCTGGGGGTGCCCAACAAGGAATTTTCATGGAGATTATGTAGTGGGAGCAAAAGGGCCGGGCCGATAGGTTAACACATCTTTCAGTGAGCATATTGGGTGTATTGGGATTAGGGTTTGAGTGTTGAGTGGCAACTCCTTGTAATCTTCATTGATCATAATGAATTCTCTTTGTTTTGCTTGTGGACGTAGGCCTACAGGTCATTGTAGGTTGAACCACATCAAATTCTGTTTTGATTTATCTTCTCTTTATTTTTTGCTATGTGGTCTGTTTATAACAAACTGTATTGGAGTGCTACTCTTTGGGGCGTGATCCTGGTACAGCAGATGGCTTCGTCAGCAAAGTATGATGTGGAAAATCAGACTCAAGTGTTCATTGATCCTACAGGGTCTATGGATGGTGGATGAGGATCAATTGTCAAAAGAGATGACTGAGGGTAGAAGGAATGATATGAAGGATAAAGCTATAAGTGTGATTTTCATGAGCGTCATTGGAAGTGTACCGTGGGAGATTGCCAATGAAACAGCAGCAGCTGCAACATGGAAGAAATTAGAGGCATATTCTACAAACTAGTTGGTCAACTGTTTGTATCTAAAGAAATGAATCTATGCATTCAGAATGAGACAAGGTAGAAGGTGCGCCTATGAAAGATCATTTAGATGAACTTAATATGACCATTATGGATCTGAAGAATATAGAGGTGACAACTGAAGATGAGGATCAACCCCTAATTGTGCTATGTTCACTGCATTCTACTTACGAAACTTTTATTGATATTCTGTAACATGGAAAAAGCAATGTCTCTTTAGCTGACGTATGTAACTCACTGAAATCTCAAGTGATGAAAAATAATTTTTCAGATGTTAAAGATGAACCTAAGCACACTAGGAGAAGGTCTATGATAGGAACCTTTTGTTGTATTACAAAAACTGGGGATCAATGCAGAAATTACATGCATTAAGATAGAAATTACAGAAACTAGGCTAGCTCTTCGAGGGGCTAGCTCCTTCCAAATCCCACTCCTAATCCACTGAATTCTTGCCTACCTCTCCCCCACTTTCTCCTCACATTTATCCTCCTTCTGCTCTAAGAGAATGCCCCTTTCACTCTCCCTCCCGTGCTGCCACTTGTCCAGGAAGTTACAAGAAAATCCCCCATGCATATTCTCTTCTACCTCACCTCTCTTGCTCACGTGAGTCATTAACCCACTGCCTTTCCCTTTATTTCTCCTCACAGACTTTAATAGTAGGAGGGTATCTAACAGTCTACTACTCTACTGAGCAGAGGATGGATACAATTCAAGAGAGGATCTTCAAGCATGAAAAAGGGAAATTGAACATCGTAGTCCAGGATGAAAAACAAAAATTGTTTTTAGTGTTGTGAGTGTGGCCGCGTCAGGAGAGATTATCCCATTTTAAAGAATAAAAGTGGAAAACAGCTTGATAATTTTGTGAACATTGTTGATAGTTCGAATGTGTCTGGTGACAATGAAAGTGCAAGGGAAGTTCTTTTTGTGATTGTAGGTTGTGGGCAGAATTCTTGGGTTCTTGATATAGGTGCTATCTATCACATGTGCATGTGGAAGCTGATTTACCAGCTATGTAGAGATGGGTGGTAAGGTATTTCTGGGTAATAATCTAGTTTTACCTGTCACAGGAGTTGTATCATCGGATTCAGAATGTTTGATGGCACTGTTAGAATTATGAAATGTTGGCATGTTCCAGAAGTGAAAAAAAAATCTGATTTCTCTTGGGACTCTTGACTCACATGGATACAAGTATCATGTAGAGAATGATGCATTGAAGGTGTGCAAGGGGTTTTTGATACTTATAAATGGCTACTTGATTTTGGGTCTATATATTCTTCAGGGCAGTACAATTTCAGGGAAACTGCAATGGCCTCTGGGAGTTTGAATTTGAGTCATACACAGTTGTGGCATCAATGTATTTTCACATGAGTGAGAGAGGATTAACATAGTTGAGTAAATGTGATTTGCTGGTGGACACAAGAGCAGAAAGGTGGGATTTTGTGAATATTGTGTGTTTTGAAAATAGACTAGGGTGAAGCTAAGTAAGACAACATTACACAGAACCAAAGGTACAATGGTTACATTCATTCAGACTTATGGGTTCCAAATAAATTCATTTGAAGAGTGGTGCCAGGTATTTTTTGACTTTGATTGATGATTATTCTTGGATGGTTTGGGTGTATTTTTTGAAGACAAAAGATGAGGTAGATCCAACCTTCGTACGATGGAAGATGTTGATTAAGAAGTAGACTGGAAGATGATCAAGCATCATAGAATAGACAATGTGTTGGAATTCAATTATCGCGAGTTCTATGCTTTTTGCAATGAAGAAGGTGTAGTGAGACACTGCACTTGTAAAGGAACACCAAAATAGAATGGTATTGCAAAACATATAAACTGAATTTTTTGTGATAAAGCATGATGTATGCTTTGACAGTCAGGTTTGGGGAAGGATTTTTGGGCTGAAGTAGTTAAAACAGCCTGCTACTTGTAAATCGATCTCCATCAACAGCTATTGGGTGCAAAACTCCTTATAAGATTGGGTTTGGTTAACTTGTTGATTACTCTTGATTGAGATCATTTGGTTGTCCTGCATACGCTCAAGTGAAAGATGGTGAATTAAACCAAGGGAAAAGAAATGCATATTTCTAGGTTATGCATATGGAGTGAAAGGCTACAGGTTTTGGTGTACAAACTCTAAGTCTCCAGGTATTATAGTCAGCAGGGATGTTACTTTTAATGAGTCTGCTTCATTAGACAATCAGGAGGAGATGTCAGTAGCGAAGTCAGATCATGCTGTCAAAGAGCAGGTGGAGCTTGAGGTTGATACCTTGACAGTTTAGTCTGGTAATCTAGTTGATCCCAAAGATGAAGAGGAGGTGCAAAATCTTGATCATCAAAATGTTGTGCCTAAACAACAACAATGTTTACTAATACACAAAGAAGGTAGGTTTAATCACCTCAGAGATATGGGTATGCAGACCTTGTAACATTCCTTGTTGGTAGCAAAGACGGTGGATGTGCAAGAGCCAGTGAGGCAATTTAATGTTTAGATGCAGATAAGTGGATTGATGCTATGGGTGAAGATATTGAGTCTAATTCACAAGAATTTGACATGGAAGCTGGTTAAATTGTCAAAGAGACATATAGTTGTTGGATACAAATTGGTTTTTCAAGAGAAAGGACGGCCCCAGGGGTAGAAGCACCTTGGTATAAGGCTCAGCTTGTGGCTAAGGGCTGTACACTAAGGGAGGGAGTCAACTTTAATGAAGCATTCTCGCTAGTGCTGAAGCATAGTTCTATCAACTTTATTTGCCATAGTTGCTCTTTATGATCTAGAGCTTGAGTAGTTGGATGTGAAGACAATATTCTTACGTGGCGAGCTGGAGGAGCATGTTTTCATGAGTGAGTTAGAGGGATTGTCACTCCAGGTATGGAGGATGACATTTGTTTGCTGAAGAAATCATTATATGGTTTGAAACAATCCCTAGGCAGTGGTATAGACAGTTTGATACATTTATGATAGGTGATGGATACACTCATAGCTCTTATGACATTTGTTTGTATCACTGAAAGCTTGTGGATTGGTCCATTGTGTTCTTGCTATTGTATGTTGATGACATGCTCATTGCTACTAAGCGCATGTCAAAGTTTGATGTTTTAAAGAAGCAGTTGAATGATGAGTTTGAGATGAAGAATTTGGGTGTTGCCAAGAAGATTTTGGGAATGGAGATTTGTAGGCATAGAGATGCTGGGAAACTTTTCTTGTCTCAACAAAGTTATATTGAGAGAGTTCTTGAGCATTTCAGCATGAAAAAGTCTTAACCTGTGAGTGTACTATTTGCTGCCTATTTTAAACTGTACTTAGACTTGTCACCCCATACAAAGGAAGAGGTGTAACACTTTTTACGTGTTCCTTATTCTAGTGCTGTGGGGAGTGTCATGTATGCTATAATGTGTACCCGTCTAGACATTTCACATGCTGTTGTGGGAGTTAGCCTTGGCAAGCAGTGAAGTGGATTCTTTGATACTTGAGAGGTACTATAGATGTTGGCTTGCTGTTCATTGGAGCTGAGATGACAGATGCAGTTCTTGGCTATGTGGATTTTGATTTTGGAGTTGACTTGGATAGGAGGTTTTCTCTTTACTTTTGCTGGTAGTGCTTTTAGTTGGAAGGCAACCTTGCAAGCTGCAGTTGCATTGTCTACTACAGAGGTATGATGACCAAGGCTGTTCCCGCTAGCATGTTTAGGCGTTGCTTGAACTTGGTTGGAATTTGTAGTACCTGACAGTGCCCTCCAAGGGCAATTGGTGGGAGTAGTGAGTTGATTCATTGTTGATGATGAGAAGAATACAAGCCAAGGGGGAGAATTGTTATAAGTGGCTTGTATTTAGTTTTTGGCTTGACCCGACATGTGACTTAACCTGAAAAACCTGTGGTATGACCCAACAAGGAATTTTCATGGAGATAATGCGGTGGCAGTGGAAGGGCCAGGCTGATAGGTTAACACATCTTTCATAGTGAGCGTATTGATTGTATTGGGATTAGGGTTGAGCTTCTACTCTTTGTAATCTTTGTTGATCAGTGTGAATGCTCTTTCTGTTTTTCCCATGGACTTAGGTCTATGGTTAGTTGTAGGTTGAACCATGTTAAATTCTGTTTCGATTTCTCTTCTCTTTATTTTCCACTGGACATCTGGCTATAACATCTTAAGAGTCTAAAAATTAACTCTTGAAAAAGGAACTACAGAAGCTAGTTCATGAAATAATAAACAACTTCTTTCCTATGCTTGCTTGACTCTTATAAATTTTCTACCTACAAGATAATAGGGCTTGGTCATTGGATCCTCTGGATCTTTCTTTTGCTCGTCCGTTTTCCAACAGTTGGTGCAGAACCTCACTAGTCATGTGTCAAAAATATTGTTACTACTACTTTTTTTTTTTTCTTTCCAGAAGGTCAAAGTTCCCTTTGAAGTTAAGGTTATTGTTTGGACTGTGGTTTTGAATAGGATTTACACTTTTGCCATGCTTCAAATTCATAGGCCACCTGAGGCTCTATTTCCTGATGATTGTTTTATGTGCTATCAAAGATTAGAAACTTGCATTCATCTTTACCTTCACTGTCATGTTGCATGGAAGATTTAGAGTAGTCTGTTTAGCACTTAGAGTAATCTTTTGCTTCACTGTCAAGAACTCATGGTCCAAAGGAAGACAAATGAGATTTACAAGCAACATAATTACCAAAGCGTGCAACTGAAGCTATGGGAGTAGAGGCCTGCTTAGATGCTTGCTACTTGAGAAACACATTATAGTCATTGCCAGAGACGTAAATACCATGTTGTGATTCTTGTGAGTTGGATGGAACTTCAAATGTCTCATTAGATTGAACCACATTGGCCACCTTAGAGGACAGCCATGAAGAGCATAACATCAATCTTGGTATGGCCCGCCCAATGACAATAGGTACAACTGAGACACGAAGCACGACTGCCGCGGACATTACCATGACTGCCTCCACATCCTCCTTGAGTGGGAGCCTAAGAAGATGTCATTGAATAAAGTGAAGAGGACTGAGATGCTAATGTAGTACGATCGGCAGTTAAGCCCCAATTGTAAAGCCGAGCAAAGGCCTCTTCAACAGAGGGGACAGGTGAAGTACCCAAGATGTGTTGCTGAAGAGATTCAAGTTCAGAAATGTAATATTCAGAAAAGGTTTCCCTTGTTGAGCACTATGGACATTGGCACCAGCAGCATGGGGTAGCAAGTTTGAATACTCCACCATAACCACTGGTACAGCCCCAACATAAGACTCCATTACTGTTTCTTGTAGCTTCAAATTGTACATTTTTTTGAGAACACTATAAAACCTTGCAATATCATTAGCATACAAAGCTTTGTCATGATCCCATACCTCTATACATGTTTTGTATGCCCAAAACATTGACATCTTATGTGGATCTATGGTCTGCCACATGAGGTTGCATAACTGGGCATCAACTTTTTTCCAAGTGGGTGGTCGTTCAGCAGCTGGATTGTCATCAACTTTCTTGGAGAGGTGATCTTCAAATCCTTGACCCATGGACCAAAGTTCCATAGGATCAGCCCATGCTAGATAGCTTTTACCACCCATCAAATTTGCAGTGGTCATAGTAGTATTTCCAGAAACAACAGAGGTGAAAACAGCTGATTTTAAAACATTAGAGGAGGTAACTCCGGAAGCAGGCATGCTCTAAACACCTGAATAGAACTGAGAATAACCTGCAGAAAAGGATTCAGAACCAAAAATTGCTTGTACAGTGGTGCATGAGTACCACGCGCAGAGAGAGTGGGTGGCGGAATATGACAGTGCTTCAGGGACTGGCCCGTTGAAGCTTTCAAAGTATGGATCTGGAGTTGGTTTTAGGTGGGTCTGAGTTGGGATGAGGGAAACAGCTGAAAGTGGCCAAAAGGTAGGGTTCTGAGGTTGTATAACTGAAGCACAGCTGAAAATACAGCCGGAAAAGAGAATGCCCAATAAACTTGACCGGCTGAATAATTTCAGCAGAAAAAGAGGAAAAAACCAGAGCTGGGTCGAAACCCCCTCCAATACCAACTTGAAATAGGAAATATGAATTTGGCTGAATCACTTGAGAAAAAGACTCTCAACACTATAGATTTACATACAAAAGAAAACAGTTATATCCCTTGATTATAGGAGTCAAATCATGATCAAATCCCTTACACCTAACAATATCTAATCCCCAATTAATAGGGATACTAACTATATACAGCAAGTATGCAATCTGTAACAAATGGGAAAATAACAGTATTCAACACTATTCATTATACTTTCTTGCTTCCTCATGAATAATATTTCTTTTTCTATAAAACAGTTTATATAAATTGCATGTGATACTTGAATTCAAACTCAGATGGTTCTTCTACAGGTGTGTAGGCCCCACATGACTCTGTCTCCATATGTTTGTGTTATGTGTTTTAGGTATTTGGAGAGTAACAGCCATCTTTTTTTACATTGTGAGATTAGATGGAGTTCTTTTGAATAACCTTTTCTCTCTCTCCCTATGAAGAGAATTTGGTCTGGCCAAACTCCTTGGATCAGCTTCTTTCCATTCAGGTTTATGGCTTTGGCAATAAAAATAACAAGAAGACATTGTAGAAGTGCACTATGCTAGGAAGGTTGAGGTGACATTTGGTTAGAGTGCATGTTTAGCAAAAATTTGTCTCTCCACACTGTCTTTGTGACATAATTACTTTCTTAGCTTCATTGTGGGTTTCTGCTGATGTTTTATTAGAAGGGGTTGTCTTTGGCATATATGCAATGGGATTGTAAAGCTCTGAAATTACTTAGCAAAAATTACTCTAGGTTTGCAGGACGGATCCAACATCCATTATGAGTGATCAACACCCAAAATAGCAAGCATTTGGGCATTAAAAAAGTATATGCTTACTACTCTGCATCGGATCACTTGTTCTGCCTTGTCTTAAAATCTCAACAAGTTTGGAGAACTTTGTTGTGTTAAAAAAATCATTTGGTGTAACAAAATGCTCAGGTTTTCAAGAATTCTTCTCAATGTTAGATCTTTCATGGGATGGGCTTGTTTTTATGGCCTCTCTATGGTTTCAGTCCATGGTTTCTTTTTCCCTAACAGATATTCAGATGGATTAGGAGCTCTTTTTGATTGATGAGTTAGTTTATTTCTACTTGTTTTATTGTTTGTCCTTTGGCCCTTTCCCTCTTATGTTTCTCTTTTAATGTATTCCTTTTTTAATCCTCTCTAACTTTTAATATATTATCTTTTTCCAAAAAAGAAAAAAAGAAGCTTAATGCCTAATTTTTCTACACTTCCTTTGATCTTAGCAATTTATGTTCTTAAACACATCTTATTCTTAATAGCTTTTGATCAAATCTAAAATAATGTTTATGTATTTGAGGGTAAACTTGTCCATCATTCTTATATGATTCAAGACAAATTGACATTTGACAAAATGGTGTGAAGGCGCAGGGGGGGGGGTGTTTAACAAATCCTACTGTCAAGAGAAGAGTAGTCAATGTAGGTGATGTCTTAAGAAGAATAACCAAAATATTATTGTCAAATTATATCCCATTGATGACTTATTGCCAAGTTGCCATTGATTTTTTTTTTCCCAGGAGCAATTGATGATAATGACATACTATGCTTTTTGGTTTAACATTAATTGTTAGGTCACCATTACTGTGTTTTTATTATTATCAGTGCTTTAGAGGGTTGAAGTGTTTGAAACCGTCCTGTTACTTGATTTTGATTATGCATCTTATTACAGATTGGCTTCTGGGTTGTTAGCTTGGATTTTGAGCCGGATTTTGGGAGCATCCGTTGGATTTCGCGTTGGTGGATGTAAATGTTTAAGAGATGTCATTGTGAAGTTTAAAAAGGTTTTTCTCTGCCTTCATCCACTGCCTTATTTCCATCTGTTCTTACATTGTTCTGCTGTTGTCTCTTTATGGAATAAGTTGTTCAGCCTTTGTGGTAAATTGGTGTACCCTAGATCCTTGGACCAATTTTTGGTGACTAGCTTTAGTGGTTTGGTAGATGTAAAGAGGCTAATTATTTATGGAAATGTGCAATCTATGCTACTATTTGGTGCATTTGGTTGGAGCATGATAAGCCCCTAGTTTCTCACGTGTACACTAAAAGACAGAAGGGAGAATTCCTTAAGGCTGACCAGAAAGTGTATGGGAGGTAGAGGAGGAAGGATGGAATGGGAATTTTGACTTAGGTTATGTTTGGATTGAGGAAAATAGAAGAAAAGAAAAGGAAGGGAAAGTCTTATTTTAAACATTTTAAACTTAAAAATTTAAAATAAGCCTTTCCTTTCCCTCTCTTTTCCTCCATTCTCCTCCAATTCAAACATATCCTAACGGGAAAGATATGATAAAAGAAAGGATGGTTACTGCTGAAAAGGGAGGCAAGCATAACAAACTTGGCAGCTGACAAGCTACGAGAGGAGAGGGAGTAGAAAGTGATCATCATGAATTATTACATAAGGATAAAGAGGAGGGGGAAGAAGGGGAGGGTCCACAGAATGTATAGAAGAGAGTGGGGAGTCTTTGTGCTCAGGGTACTACTGAGAGGGACCTTTGGGTATCTTTGTTTTGTTTTTTTCTTTGGTTTTCTGTTTGTTATCTGCTGTAAGGAGGTTCACCTCCATTGTTCCTTGTTGGTTTTCTGATGTAGGTTGGAGGTTCAATATATATTTCTAGTTATCTATTAACAGGTATCAGAGTTCGTGATCATGGGAGCCTGAATGGTTGAGTTGTGACCCGAATGGGGGGAACGATGGAAGCGATGGATTGAAGGCTGGAAGGATGGAAGCGATGGATTGAAGGCTGGAAGGATGGAAGCGATGGATTGAAGGCTGGAAGGTTGAGCTGTGTGTTTCAAGAAGGTCAATGATGTGTGGAGGAGATGATAGTTGAGCTCACACGCAAGAATTAGGAAAGGCGAGAAAGGACTCAACAGATGGGTCCAAAGGAGAATGTTGAGGCTGGAGGTAGTACCAGGGATGGAGGTTCCATTAGAACAATGGGGTTCGGAGGGAGGAAGGCCTACGAAGGTTGGAAGTGCCATATTTCATGAGAGGATCCTTATAGGTGGGTCTATAAGGCAGAGTGCTACTTCCAAATCAACCAGGTTCTTGAACCAGAAAAAGTCTTTGTGGTAGCCATTTGCTTAGAAGGGAAGGCTTTGAATTGATTCCATTGGTGGGAGGCTGGAACCACACACATCTCTTGGGCAACCTTCAGGCTATCCTTATGAAACACTAATGAGCCTTAGACAACTTGGATTCTTGAAAGAATATAGGGAGTAATTTGAGGTACTCTCTGCTCCATTTTGGCATGTTGAGTTGGAAGTCTTAAGGGAAACTTTTATGAATGGGTTGAGGAAGGAGTCAAGGAAGAGGTGTGTCTGCACGAGGTGGAGGAGGTCGAAGATGCCATGGCCTTAGCTCAAAGAGTGGAGGAATGAAATAGGACATTGGGGAATGGAAACGTGCAAATTCCCATGAGAAATGAGCTTGGTCTGAGTTGGCCAGCTCTTAGCAATTGAGCCTGGAGCCAAATGGAGCTACCCATACGAATTGCGCTTGGGAATGAAGTTTTTAAGGGGAAATTTAACTAGACGTCCAAACGAAGTCAAGCAACTGCGACCATGACCCAACAACCACCCCTATCAAGAACGAGAGTAGTTGATGCAGAGCATGGGGGGAAATGGCTAGCAAGGAGAAGGAATGACGGGTGAAGTGGCCAGGGGAGCCAAATTTTAGCAACCGGTTGACGAAGAATGGTAAGACAAAATGCACAGGGGCTTGTTGTCCTATGATGAGAGGTTTGGCCCTAGACATTTGCAGAAACTGCCAGCTGAACTTGTTAGTCTTGGCGCAAGAAGAACAGGAGGAGAAGGGTGAGGGAGGGTTTGGCAGGGGATGAGGGACAAGGGAGTGCAGTACCCATGATGTAGCTGAGCCTCAACACTATTATGGGGCTAACCGCAAAGAAGTCCCTCAAACTCTTGGGGAAAAATTCAGGGGAAAAGGCTGATAGTTTAAGTGGATTTAGGGGCATCCAACAATTTTCTCTCCCACGATATTATTGAAATTTTAGGGTTTAGGTAGAGAAAAGGAAAAAAAGAGAATTGGGATTAACAAGAGAAAGATGTGTTTAATGTGATACAAAAGATAAAGCACTAATCCCTATTTATATTCTAGTAATCCTAATCAAATAAGGAAATACAATCCTAATCAAATAAGTAAATATAGGAAACATAATGAAATTAGGAGTCTTCAATTAGAGTACTAATTGATTCCATAATATATTCTAAGATCTTTTAAAATATTCTAAAGATATTGTAAATATCCTAAAAATATTCTAAATATATTCTAATACTCCCCCTTAAGTTAAAGCTTACAAAGCTTTAAGCTTGTTACAAATAAATATTTTAAATAAATAACATAAATATAAAGTAGACTCCATGGCTGAAAGACAACTCAGGATGCTAGAGACGCCGAAGAGATGACTATTGTTGGAAAGATAACTCAGTAAGGAATGATCATCAGCCTGAAGAGTTAGGGTTCTGCTTGACCAGATGGTAGACCCAAATGATGTGAGAAGAAGGGATTCTAGGGTTCTGCTTGATTAGATGATAGGCCCAAAAGACTTGATGATTTTAGGGTTCTGCTTGACTAGACATCAGACCCACACGACTTGAGAGATTCTAAGGATCTACTTGATCAGATGGCAGATCTAGACAACTTGAGCAGAAATACCACTAGTATGATTCATTAGTGGGAAAGAAGTGTCCATCGGAATGATCGTCGATGGGAAGAGAATAACATCACAAACACAAGTATTGAAGAGATGTCATCACTGATATGAATCATAAGTGGGAAAGAAGTCACCATCTAAATGATCGTCGATGGAAAGAGAATAGCATGACAAACATTAGTATTGAAGAGATGTCACCACTGGTATGACTCATTAGTGGGAAAGAAGTCACCATCGGAATGATCGTCGATGGGAAGATAACATCACGAACACTAGTATTGAAAAGTTACCACTAAGAGAATGCGTTGAGAAAATAATAAATGAGAATTTACAAAGGAGTTCTATAAAACTCGACATAGCGGAAAGCATGGACACCCTCAAGGTAGATGGTACCGCTCTGATATCATGTTAAAATTATAGAGTTTAGGTAGAAAAAAGGAAGAAAAGAGAATTGGGATTAATAAGAGAAAGATGTGTTTAATGTGATACAAAAGACAAAGCACTAACTCCTATTTACATTCTAGTAATCCTAATCAAATAAGGAAATACAATCCTAATCAAATCAGTAAATATAGGAAACATAATGAAATTAAGAGTCTTCAATTAGAGGGCTAATTGACTCCATAATATATTCTAAGATCTTTTAAAATATTCTAAAGATATTGTAAATATCCTAAAGATATTCTAGATATATTCTAATAATTGTCAAGGAGTTGCAGCTGCCAACAAAGGAGACTAGGGGGTACTTAGTGGAAGTTGGGGATGGTCACCAGGTCAAAAGTCAGGGAATTTGCGGGGGAATCCAGTTACAATTGCCTAATATGGTGGTAGTGCAGGATTTTTCCCTATTCAATTTGGGGGGACCGAATGTGGTCTTAGAGATGGATTGGTTGGAGAGTTTTGGAGAGATTTGAAATGGTAGAAATAAGCGGGCATCCCATGCTGTCCAGAACTGTGGCTTCCTTAAAGGCTATGATGAAGGCCTTGAGAGGTGAAGAAGAGGCCTATTATGTTGAATTAGGAATGATGACCACGATGGCAGAGGGTGAACTTTCAATTGGGAAGAATGGGAAGAAGTTTTAAGAGAATTTGAGGAGCCCAGATAGCTGCCACCAAGGAGACAACATGATCATGCAATCCATTTGAAGGAGGGGGGGGGCCTTCAATACCAAGCAATAGGCCCTATAGATATCCCCATTCTGAAGGGAGAAATAGAAAAAATTGTGATTGAGATACTGGTTTCAGGTCTGATCAAACCAAGCAACAACCCTTTTTTCCATCCCCATGATATTGGTCAAGAAGAAAGACGGGAGTTGGCGATTGTGTGGATTACTGTGTGCTGAACAGCATCACTATACCCGACAATTTTTCCATTCCCATGATTGAAGAGCTGCTGGATGAGTTGGGAGGTGCAGTGATATTTTCCAAATTGGATTTGAAGTCTAGCTATCACCAAATTTGGGTGAAGGAAGAGGATATCAAGAAGATAGCTTTCCGCACTTATGAGGGCCACTATGGTAATGCCACTATGGTAATGCCCTTCAAGTTGACAAATGTTCCCTCTACATTTCAAGCGCTTATGAATGATATTTTTTGTCCTTATCTTTGTAAATTGTGCTAGTGTTTTTGGACGATATTCTACTCTATAGTAAGGGAAGGCCTACTCATGCTTCCCACTTGAGAGTGGTGCTGGAAGTGTTTATGAGAAACCGCGTGTTTGTGAAATACAATAAGTATTGCTCTGGGAAGGAGCAGCTGGAATATTTGGGCCACATTATTTCTGCCCAAGGTGAGGCAGCAGATCCAACTAAGGCGGAGGCAATGCAACTACGGCCAACACCCTAGGACCTCAAGAGTTTAAGGGGATTTTTGGGTTAACTGGCTACTATCGCAGGTTCATCAAGAACTATGGCTAAATAGCTAGGCCCTTGACCCAATTTAGTGGAAGAGCCCCTTTATTCTCTAGGAGGGCCTTGGCACCCCCAATTTTTTTTTTTTTTAAATGTTTAATTTTATATGCAATTTTTTTTTAAATAAAATAGTTAGTTTGGCCCCCTTAGACAAAATTGTCTAGCTCCGCCCCTGACGCAATTGCTGAAAAAGGATAGCTTCTGATGGAGTGAGGATGCACAATGAATATTCCAAAACCTTATAGAGGCAGTGGCAGGTTGGTCCATTTTGGCGATGCCTGATTCTGGAGATTGACACATCCAATATTGGTTTCGGAGTGGTGCTAATGCAGAATGGTAGGCCTTTGGCTTTCCTCAGCCAAGCACTTTCAGAAACTTCTGGAATTAAATTAGTGTGGCAGTCCAAAAGTGGCACCATTATCTCATGAGACAACACTTTATCATACGAACTGACCAAAGAAGCTTGAAGTTCTTGATGGACCAGTGCTTAATGGCTGAGGAGCAGCAAAGTTATTGGGTTTTGACTTCGAAATCAAATATAGCTAGGGGAGGACAACAGAGCAGTGGATTCTCTTTTGCAAGTGCTGGTGTATAGAGCCATTTTGGTTGTCCATAACATGGACTTAAAGGGGCTGCCAGAAGAGGTCTTGCAAGATGACCAGCTGAAGAATATTTTCCATGACTTGATGCAGAATCCTGCCTGGGTACTGTTTTGCTAAAGGATGCCTTTGGCACAAAGGAAGGTTAGGCTTTACCTCCTAAGTCAGCACGTATACCAGTCCTCTTGGCGGAGTTTCACTCAACTCCATCTGGAGGGCACTTGGGGGTTGACACGACTTTTAAAAAGGTGGCAGCAGTGCTGAACTGGAATGGTATGAGGAGGGACGTGCAGGAATTTGTGGCTCCCTGCACTATATGCCAACAAAATAAATACCAGACTGAGTCTAGCAGGGCTGTTGCAGCCTCTACCCATACCCAACAAGATGTGGGAGGAAATCTCAATGGATTTTATTGGAGAGCTGCCAAAATCACAAGGGATTGATTATATTTTTGTGGTTGATCGCTTAACAAACTTTGCTCACTTCATTCCTCCTACACACCCATTCTCAGCTAAGGAAGTTGCTGCTGCCTTTGATAGGGAAGTGGTCAGGCTGCACGGGTTCCCAAATTCAATAGTTTTAGATTGGGACTGAATCTTTAGCAGCCAATTTTGAGCTGATTTATTCAGGTTGTCTGGAACCGAATTGAATTTAAGCCCAGCCTACTATCCTCAAACTGATGGTCAAACTGATGTGACCAATAGTATTGAGACTTATCTGCATTGTTTGCCAATACGCAGCCAAAACAGTGGGCTAGGTGGATACCTTGGGCAAAATTTTGGTTCAATACCTCTCACAACTCTTCCATTAATGTGTCCCCGTTCAAGGTATTATATGGAAGAGAGCCCCCATCAATCAATATTCAGCAACAGGTAGTGGTGGATCAGCTGCTGAGAACTCATGATAGCCACTCAAAGTACTCTTTTGTTATCATTCCTTCCCTGTGTTTATTCCTAAATGGTTCATTGTTTATCCTTGCATGTTTTCCCAAGAAGTTTTCCCTTAGCTTCTGAAACCTACTGGCTACACAGTTGGTTCAACTGATCTGGGTTTTCTTTATACAGCCCCCCTCTGTGGCTCCTGGTTAAAATCCTCCTTTTTTATTATAGTGAGTCTTTATGTTTGTTTTTGTTACCAGAAATGTGTCTCTAAGGTCCCATGGCATCATATTTTGTTGATTTATGACTTGTACAGGGTGCTGTTGAATCTGTATCTGTTGGTGAAATTAAACTCGGCTTCTTGGTCAAACATGGTGTGGGTTCTATTTCTCGGGACCCAAAGCTGCAAGTGTTAATATGCAACTTAGAAATTGTTACGAGGCCTTCAAATAAAAGTCCTGGGGAGAAGAAAACTTGGAAATCAAAAACTCGGAAATCCCATTCTTCAGGCAGGGGAAAGTGGATGACTGTAGGCAATATTGCAAGATATTTGTCTGTTTGTGTGACAGATCTGGTTCTGAAGGTATGCATCTCCATAACATTATAGTTTTCTGTTTGTTTGGTCAAACACATGTTGACTTTAGTATTTTCATTACTGGTGTGCGTTTATAGCTTGTAATTTTTGTTAGATAGTCAAATGTAATGATTATTTTGATGAATAAAATAAAGTTTATCACACCATATCTACTTATATGTTTAAACTAATTTGTATTTTATTTTCTTTTTGTTTCTAGTGGAATCCTATTAGAAATTTTCTTTTGGTCACTGAAAGTCTGTTTTGAATGATGCAGACACCTAAATCTACTTTTGAGATCAAGGAGTTGAATGTGGATATATCTAAAGAAGATGGATCCAAGTCAAATTTGTTTGTTAGGCTACAAATATTACATATTCTTGTTCACATTGGTGAGCCTCGGGTTAGGTTTGACGACTTATCTAATTTTAGCGGTGGAGGAGGCAGTTCTTCTATCCAGACATCCAGTGCTGCTATAGAAAAGTCTTCTGCTCCTTTTATCTGTGGAAAATTCTCCATCTCATGTGAATTTGATCATGATAGGTATTTTTCTTCCCTCTATACATTTTTTTAAATATTAATCTTGCACTTGTTGCATTGATGGTCGGAGAGAGGAAGTGGAATGTGTGCAAGATTATCTTAAGCCGCTTGGTGTAAACCTTATGGTTGGAAGGCAATGGGGAGTTTTCAAGGGAGAAACTTCAACTATAGAGGAAGATTCCAATATACACATGGTGCACCTCTCAGTTTTGCACTGAACTTATAGAAACAGGAAGTTAGTTTGACAAATATTGCATGGTGGGACACAAATTTGAAAATGCCAAATCACTATCAGTTTCTATTGGATTAATTCATTACTCTGGTGGTGCACCATGTGTACCTAAGAATCTTTTAAACTATAGGATCTGTCATATGGAACTCGATTGTTAATCTTTATATTTGTAGCTCTATGCCCTGCTAAGAGGCCTCTTCTTATACTTGTACTTGGTTTTCCCCTTGGCAGTTTTTATAAATGTCTTATTATTCGTTAAAAAATAAAAAAAGATCACTTGTTCTTGTATTCTTTACCATTGCAGTATGGTTACTAAGTTGTTGTTTTTTGGTTTTTATCCTTCAATGGCTACTAAGTTATTGTTGTTTTTTCTTCTCCTTTTTGAACACAGCAAAGTGGGTGTAATTATTAAGAATGTGGACATTTCCAGTGGAGAGGTCACTGTGAATTTGAATGATGGGTTACTTTCGAAAAGCAAGAGTTCATTGGAATCTCCTTCTGGCTCTGACAGAATTATAGGGTCAAGTGTTGATTCTGCGGGCACAAAAAAGCCATCAAATAAGCAGCAAGCACTTGCAAAATACAGTTCTATGTTCCCTGAAAAGGTTGGGAATTTAAGCATACTTCCTGTTTCTAATAATCACGTATACTTCTTGAGCCTCGGTGCAAAAGAAAGGTTTCTGCCTTGTAACTTGGTGGCCACGGGTTCTAGTTGTGTTAACAGCCTCTCCACTTATAGGGGTAAGGCTGTGTGCATCTAACCCTCTCCTAACCCCACAATGGTGGGAGCCTAGTGCATTGGGCCACCCTTACTAAGAGAGAAAGAGAAAGCGCATGCATTGGATGTGATATCCTCTTGAAACACCTTGTAAACAGGAAAACAGATAAGAAGCATAGGAAGTACATCAGTACAAGAATTGAAGTATATTTTACTTCAGAAGTATCACCTGTTGAACCTTGCTTAAAAGATTTCTCTAGTTATCAGTCATGTTTAAATCTGACTTGATTGAAATTTAGTCTTTTGGTTGCTCTTGCTGAGCTGAGAAAAGGGATTTCTCAGTTTTTTCTCCCTTGACATCTTTTTGATATAATGTTACTTATTGAAAAACATTGGATATTTTCATAGGTTCTTTCACCATATCATTGTGTCTAATAGCACCTTTCTTTTTGAGAATAAGGTGGAGGAACAGCCAGAATATGTATCTGAGAATCTAAACAATGAGGAAAAATAATCTGGTTCCTGAAAATATAGAAGTAGTTGGTAGCCCTTCCCATTTCTGAAGGTTTAGTCTATATGCTTTTCAAGTTGCCTTCTATTAGTTGGGGATTGTCTTTCTATATATTCTTATCTGTGATTTTTTGGCTCAACATCCTGGTACGGTTTTGTTTTCTTTGATTTCTCCTATCTGTTCCACAAACATACAAGCCTGTTTGTTAGTGTAGCACTTCTAGGATCTGCTCTTTTCCAGTGATTGATCTTTTTTCTGTTGTGTCTAGTTGCAGTAGAATTAATGAAATGTTGAGTTGTACATCTATTTTTCTCTTCTCTTATAAGTTTTTTTGTTTTATCAGCAAAAAATTGTATAGATATAAAGTTTATTTTTTACTTTTTACTTTAATGAACTGGGTTCAGAATTTTTCCATCAGTTCAATTTAGTTGAATCTTCATGCCTAAATATCCTTCTCATCTAATGGTTCCTTATTTATTTCTTCTATTTTGTTAGCCACCCACCTATCACTAATGTGTATTTTAGGAAGAAAGGCAAGGGCAGGAGGGAATTAAAGGCATGTGGGAGCAATGAGGGGAATGAGTGGGGATCAGTTTGGGGGAGTGAGCTGTAACAACCTGCAAACGTGGCAGATGGGGAGGGGACCTGATTCTGTTAGAAAAATAGAATAAGAAGGAGGGGGTAGGCATGTTTTGAGTAAGGACTGGACTGGGAGGAAGCAGACCTCTCGAAGTGTCTGCGGCATCTCTGTATTTTCTTCCTGTTTTGAGTGTATCTTTTATCAGTTTCTGTACAAATTCCCTACTGATACTGATATCAGTAACAGCAGCACAGATTCAGTGAGTTCTATTAAATAAAAACAGAGTTCAGTTTCTAGGTTCCTAACAAATTTCCATTTAGTGTAACCAATTCAGATTGTTGGTAGCTCCTATATTCTTTGATTGTGGAGAATATGATCAGTTTATCTTTCTGGTAGGTTGTGTGGTGCAGTGATGTTTCTTTGTGCAGCCTTTCCCCAACTTAAATCTCTTTACATGGTGCTTTAGATATTGGTTGCCTTGTTGTGAGGCACTTTCATTGTTTTTCAGAATTATGAACGATAGATAAACTGCATAAGTTAGCTTGTTGCTTCAAAGTATTGATTCTGTTACTGTTTCTGGCTTCCTGGACACTAATTTTGGCTTTTGGGAAAATGTGGTTCCTTCACTTGTAAGTCTCTCTCAGTATCATGTTCGTCTTCTTGGTGATTTTTGGTTTCCTTTGGTTAATTTAATTTGGAATTCTGGGGCCCCATTGAAAGTCAAAGCATTTGTCTTCTTTGTGTTACTTAATTGGATGATCAGGTTGGCTAATATTTGCTGGTTATAAGGTAAAACCTTTTAAATGGTTCTTCAAATAGTTTTAATGTCAACTGTGGAATTATTCTTGTTATTGATAGGTGAGCTTCAATCTACCAAAGCTGGATCTGAACTTTGTGCATCGCGAACATGGTCTTTCTGTTGAAAATAACATCATCGGCATCCAATTGAAAAGTATCAAATCACGATCCACTGAGGATGCTGAGGAGAGTACACGCCTTGATTTTCAACTGGAGTTTAGTGAAATTCATGTATGGAGTGTATCTGTTGATTTTGGTGAAGTTCTTGCAATATAATTTCCACTTTTTCACTTTGCTTTGCTTCTTGCTGACAAGTGTCCTTTTGCCCCATTGATATTACAGCTTCTTAGAGAAGCAGGTTCTTCCATCCTGGAGATATTGAAGTTGGATTTGGTCGCTTTTGTGTATGTCCCAGTACAGGTAAGTTATTTGGAATCCACATGAGGCCCTTTGTATCACTGTAAAATTGGCATTCCTTTGTGTTTACTCCACCTGGCGAAAATTTCTGAACATTAAAAGCAAGAAAATGGTAATTATACAGTTTATATGCAAAGCAAACTGGTTGCTGAAGTCTTCTCACTTTAGGGGCCTACACATTGAAATCTTCTTTTTCATATAAAGTAAGAAATTTTCTTAAAAAGGTAGTAATATAAATACAAAGAGGATAAGCCTCTTCCACAAAGTAAAAAAAAGCAAAAGAACCTAGGCACCAAAAAGAAAAAGAAAGGTGCAAGAAAACTGTTACTTCGAATGTGATTATGTTTGCCTTTTCCATATACTGCTGACTTTTTTCCTTATTTTTTGTTTTTATTTTTTTAAGGTTTTAATGTTTTATTATTTTACCATTTTGTTACTTGCATAGGGACTGTGATATATATTCTTTTTTGTATTTTCTGTGCCAACTTACTTGATATTATTATAATTATTTTTGGGTCCTTCCTTTCCTTCAGTCAATCTCACCAGTTAGAGCTGAAACTGAAATCAAGCTAGGAGGTATACAGTGCAACATCATAATGAGCAGGTTAAAGGCTTGGTTGCTCCTCCATTTGTCTAAGAAGAAAAAAATGGTGCTTCGAGATGAAGCTTCTGTTGTTGTAAAACCGCAATCAACAGATAGCAAAACCATCATGTGGACATGCACTGTCTCAGTTCCTGAGATGACAATAGTACTTTTCAGTATGGCTGGTTCTCCAGTGTATCATGTAAGTTTTTGCCTATATATATATATATATATATATATCACATTATTTTATGAACCAAAAAGTGTTAGAAAGTTGAGATATTTTTCCTGGAAGCTGTTTGCAGTAGATGCTAAAGTTATCAAATGCTGTAAAGCACAACTAATTCCATGTTTGATGTGATTTTTTTGATATTCTGGAAGCATAGTCCTCTCTTTAAATTAAATGATCAGTTGAATGACTTGTCTACTATGGTGATTTGAAGTTGTTAAGGACCAACTATCTCAATAACTTAAGCTTTTAGGAGAGTTAATCCTTGACATGTCATAGAGCCTCTATGACTAGATTAGGAGTTCAATTCTTGCCAGTCCATTCTTCATGACTACATTAAATTTCAATAAAAGTTAAAGTTGGTCTGTGCATCTACTCTTCAAGCCCAAAAAGACTCTTACGTGAGTAGACGTGTTAGAGATATAAAACCCTTCTTGGTCTTCCACTTAACAGTTTAAGCCTTTAGGTGAATTGGTCCTTGACTGAAATAATAGGGTGCCTAGGGGTGGATCCTTGTTTATCTTGAGGGGCAGCCCCCTCAAAATTTTTTAAAACTTTTATTTTTACATGTAATTTTTTATTTAGAACTATTTTTTTCAATTTGTCACCCCAATGAATGAGGTTTTCTTCTTTGGCCACCCCATACAAATTCTTCTGGCTCCGCCCTTGAGGGTGCCATAAATAGAGTTGAAATTATGTCTGTCAAAATTATTACATATGCATGCATACTTGGCAATATTGCCCACAAGAGTGAAGAGCTCATCAAATGTCATGATAGGATGCCATGGTAAGTGATAACACTTTCATTTGTTGAATGAGAATTATGTTTATTTGAAGCTCAGCCTCAAACAGGTCAATGGATAAGTCTGTAATGAGGGAAATAATACCATAATTTGAAAAGTCTTTTTAATTCTTCTTTTTGGTTGATGATAGGGAACTGTAAATCAGAGAACAAGAAAATAGAGTCAAACTTCTTTATATTCACACCAAACTCTCCTTTGCTACTGATATTTAGGTGATATCAGAGTAGAAAAGGTTGAACAATACAGCTCTTAACATGAAATAAAGAAAGAAATACAATAGATAAAAATAAGAAAACACCACAGATCTTCGAGGGTCTGTATCCTCCCAAAACCACCACTATTCTCAGAATTTGCTTACCTTCCTCCAACCCCTTCCAGCCCCTATATCCACACGTAGCTAGCTTCCCCCTACAACACCCTTATTGCCACCTCAGCATTCTGTTATGCTGTAGGTTCAATTGTATGGATCTTCCTGATATTTGCCATCATGTCCTCAATTCCCCCCTAGTCCCCAACTCCTTCTTGGGCTGCTGGCCCAATATTCCCTCTCCTCAACTTTCTGGAATAAACTTTTATTACTGGAGGCCTATCAGTTGACAATACGACTCTTGAGTTTAAAGAGTGTTAGGAGAGGTTATAAGTTCAAAACTTAGTAAGCCCAAAAAAACAAATTTAAAGAGAGAGAAAAACTAGAAGAACATAAATAAAAAAAAAGGTACTATGAAATGATCTAACTACCGTGTTAACATTTAGCCTGAGCAGATCATGTATTTGAATCCTGAAAATTCTGCTCTAATGTTTTCTGGTACATGATTGGAAATTAGTAATCTGAATTAGTAAATTATTACCATCAACTGGGTTTCAAATATCCAATTTCTGAGTCTTTTAGCATCTTTGTCTTCCTTTTATTTCTCTGTTTAGGAGGATATCATCTCAATATTTTGGTTTAGTTTTCGTTTTGGGGATGAAAGAAAATAAAATGCTGCAAAAGTTAACTGATATCAAAACATCCTAAGAGCTTCTAGTAAAGGTTATGAAAGAATACAATCATCCCCAATATCAGAACTAAACCAAAATATTGAGATCATCTTATCTTTAAGCTTATGTTTTCTTGATGCTAGTACATCCTGCATCACTTTTCCTCCTCCCTCTTCTTTTTTCCCCTTTTCTCTCTAGTCTCTAATAAAATTTCTTCTTTTATAAAAAAAAATCTGGCATTATTGACGGCTTTGAGTAGCATTACTGCTGGATCTTGCTGTCTCTGACACCTTTAGAAGAAGCAAGAGGTTAGGACGGAGGCTCTTCATGGGCCTAATAATGAAAAGAGCATACTGGTGTATAATAATATATTCTGCAGTTCTTTAAATTTGTATGTTCATCAAGAATGCCTTAAAGATGCATGTACAATCATTATAAACTTCTAGAAGAGGAATGCATTTGTAACTACTACTTGGATATGAGATTTGAGGTTCGAAGGATCATTATCAATTACTGGTTTTAAGTGTTTTGTTGAAAGGGAACTTAATTGATGATTCCCATCATAGGAAAGCTATTGGTGGTTTGTTTTGTATGTTTGACTCTATTTTCCTTTCTTTGAAGTCATTATACCTCCAATGTTGTTAACTCTTAAATTGTACTGCTTTGGATGAAGTTATTCTAATTATGTTTATTCTTTTTATACGTTAAATTAAATGATTTGAGTAAAGACATTGACTACAAAGCATCCATCTACTGCTCTTCAAATCTAGGGTTGCTCACAATCATTACATCTGTTTGCGAACAACATTTCAAATATGGGGACTACAGTGCACATGGAACTTGGAGAATTAAATCTCCACTTGGCTGATAAATATGAAGAATGCTTGAAAGAAAGCTTTTTTGGTTTGGAATCAAATTCTGGCTCTATTATGCACATTGCAAAGGTTAGTTTGGATTGGGGCAAAAAGGACATGGAATCCTCTGAAGATGGTCCTAGGTGTAGGCTATGTTTATCAGTTAATGTGACTGGCATGGGAGTTTATCTAACTTTCAAGCGTGTAGAACCACTCATATCAATGGCCATATCCTTTCAAGCTCTATTCAAAAGCCTATCTGCTTCAAAGAAAAAATCAGTTCAGAACCGGGGACGTTTATCAAAAACTTCAGGGAAGGGAACTCAAATGTTGAAATGCAATCTTGAACAGTGCTCAGTATATGTATGGGGGGAGACAGGCTTGGAAAATACAATTGTTCCAGATCCCAAGCGAGTTAATTATGGTTCACAGGGTGGTAGAGTTATAATAAATGTGTCAGCAGATGGTACCCCTCGAAATGCAAACATAATGTCCACTGTTTCCGATGAATACCAGAATCTGAAGTACTACATTTCTCTTGAAATCTTTCATTTTAATTTTTGTGTGAACAAGGAGAAACATTCCACACAGGTGGAACTTGAAAGCGCCAGATCCATCTATCAGGAATACATGGAGGAGAATAGGCCAGTAACAAAGGTGGCCTTATTTGATATGCAAAATGCTAAATTTGTACAGCGTTCAGGTGGCCTTAAAGAGATTACTGCCTGTTCTCTTTTCAGTGCTTCTGACATTACTGTGAGGTGGGAACCTGATGTACATCTATCATTAATTGATCTTGTTCTCCAGCTGAAGTTACTGGCACACAATAGGAAGCTTGAAGAGTGTGGTAATGAACACATGGAAGATGTGTCTTATGTGAGAGATGCTAATTCGAAAAATGAAGCTACAGTGGAATCAGGGCATCTTGAAAAGCAAAAGAAGAAAGAATCTATTTTTGCTGTTGATGTAGAAATGCTAAGTATATCTGCTGAGCTAGGAGATGGAGTTGATGCTATGGTTCAGGTGCGGTCAATTTTCTCTGAGAATGCTTGCATAGGAGTGCTCCTTGAAGGACTTATGCTTAGTTTTGATGGGGCTAGAATTATCAAGAGTAGTCGGATGCAAATTTCACGAATTCCTAGTGTCTCTGCTAGTGCATCTGATGTAAAAGGACCTTTAGTCACAACATGGGATTGGGTAATTCAAGGTCTTGATGTTCACATTTGCATGCCATACAGATTGCAATTGCGTGCTATTGATGATGCTGTTGAGGATATGTTGCGAGGTTTGAAGCTCATAACTGCTGCTAGGACTAATCTGATTTTTCCCGTGAAGAAAGAGAGCTCTAAAATTAAAAAACCTAGTTCAGTAAAATTTAGATGCGTAAAATTTTGCATACGCAAGTTAACTGTTGATATTGAAGAGGAACCAATCCAGGGATGGCTTGATGAACACTATCAGCTGTTGAAGAAGGAGGCTAATGAATTAGCTGTCCGGTTGAACTTTCTAGATGAATTTATATTGAAGGCCAAGGAAGGTCCAAAATCTACTGACACCAATAATTCTTCTCAAGAAGGAAAGGTTTATTTTAATGATGTTGAGGTTGATGTAGAAAACTCTTCAACTATTGAATCCATGAGAGAAGAAATCTATAAACAGTCATTCCAATCATATTACCAGGCATGCCAAAACCTAGTGTTATCTGAAGGGTCAGGTGCTTGTAGAGATGGTTTTCAAGCTGGTTTCAAACCTAGTACTTCAAGGACTTCTGTTCTTTCGATATCTGCATTAAACTTAGATGTAAGCTTGACAAAAATTGATGGGGGAGATGCTGGGATGATTGAGGTTCTGAAGAAGCTTGATCCTGTCTGTCTTGAAAATGATATTCCATTTTCCCGACTGTATGGGACAAATATTCTCTTAAATACAGGTTCTCTTGTGGTTCAGCTACGAAATTACACATTTCCTCTTTTGTCTGCAAGTTCTGGTAAATGTGAAGGTTGTCTTGTGTTGGCTCAGCAGGTAAGATTAAGAAATCTAATTTCTTCCATCCTTCTGTATATACCTTTTAATTTACTTTGACTGCTTATTCTGGTCATCCTTAAGTTAAGAAGATCCTGTTAACATACAGAATCATGAGCATGAAGGGACTGATTAAATTAACTGTGTTAATGGAAAGAGAAATAAATTCAGAGACAAAAATACTATCCTTCCAGAAATATTTGATTTGTGAACTAGCCCCCCCCCCAAAAAAACTCTTAAGATAAGAGAAGAAATTTCAGTAGAGAAGACAAAGAGATAAGTAAAAGAGCAGAGGATAAGTTACTCTCCAAGAAAAACCACAAAATACCAAAACTAGAAAAATTCAAAATAATATAGCCGTTAGCTCTGCATCAAAATAGAAACCCACCAATAATATAGCTGTTAGCTCTGCACCAAAATAATATTGCAAAGCTCACCAATCTCTCTGTATATCCAAAATAGAAACCCCTATAATATAGCTGTTAGCTCTGCACCACAAAGAAGCTAAGAAGACCACTAATCTCATACAACAGCTATCGACAAAAGAAATATCCTTAAAAATTCTGACATTCCTCTTGGACCTCTAAATTGGCATATTAGAAATTGATTCACTCTGGACAAATCTAGAAGTTTCTCATTGGCTTACTTGGCCTTTGAACTTGTAATTAATTTTCTGATTACATTGGCCCCCATCTTAGTAGACCTGAATATTTGTTTTTCTTCTTTGGCATTGGGTAAACTAAGCATGTTTTTTAGATGGACATTAATGTCAGCAAAGTACGAGAGTTTTAGCACATAGACTGTTAGGGCTTTCTTGTAAATTATTGTAGTGGTTAATACATCGAAATTGCATTTAGTGATCTCCCTTATTGAATAAACTTAAGTGTCTTCATTGAATTCCCCCGTTTCTTCAAACAAAAATAATGTTTCCTTGTTTATTACATTTTACTGATATGTTGATTAATAGCAGTAAAGTGTAATTGGAAAATTTTGGAAAACTCTAATACATTAGAGAGAAATTTAATGTAAGATTTCAATGGTTTAGGCTCTTCTGTAATTTAGTTTAAAGAAGTGTAAGAAGTATAGAAGACAAGAATTTTTCATCTCTTCATTCCCCTTTAATGATGAGGAGGGAGAGTGAGATGGCTTCCGGGTGAATATGAGAGGCTTACTAATAGGAAACTAGAAAGTCATAGATAATTTGCAATCTGCATTGCAAATATTGTAAAGCTATAAAGGGCTAGAATCTTACAGTTAAAAACTTTTATGTGCTATTCAATTTAGGTTATTAAAATTTAAGAGAGCTAAAGCATGAAAAAAAACAGTTTCATATAGATGTGCAGATTTATAAGATTGGTCTGTAGGAAAGCTTTGAGGCATATGAGTTACTGCAGATAAGTTGTAGTAAAAATGTTGGCACCATTTGAATTATTGGGAACCCTTGAGTTGATTGTTTTCCATGTTATTATTTCGTACTTTCTTTCTTTGAAGGTGCCAACTTTTGTCTATGTATGCAAATAGTGTAATTTTTTTTAGCCACTTGGACTAGGCTCAAGTGGTAAGTGTGGGGTGGGGCTGGCGTACAGGTCATTGGTTCTATACCTTTCTCTTGTAAACCAAAAAAATAGTCTGTTTTATTTATTTATTTTGTGATAAGAAAATAAAATCATTAGAGAAGAGAAAGAAATACAAGAGAAGAGGATAAGATATCCTCCCAAAGAAACCAAACAAAAAAAGAAAAAAGAAGAATAAGAAGAAACACATAAAAAGTGAGAAAACCTTGTCAATATCTCTGTATCGCCTCTAAAATAGCCACTAGCCAAGCACCACAGAAGCGAAGAAGACCACTTTATAATATATTAGCAAAAATGGCAAGAAATTTTTCTTGAAAATTCTGGAAATTGTGTTGTGGATATGGCTCAGGTTGTTGCAAATGTGTTTGGTTATGTATATATTTAATTATTATTTTTATAATGCCCCCCCATGAATGTATATGTTTCCTGTTGCTCAAACTGAACTTCAGGTTTCTTTCCTTTACCCATTTTGGGTGATTAACTACATGATAAAACCTGATAATATTTCTTTGTTTTTCTTTTATTTATTTCAAATAGGCAACTAGCTTTCAACCTCAAATATTTCAAGATGTATATGTTGGTAGATGGAGGAAGGTGTGCATGCTTCGATCAGCCAGTGGTACTACTCCACCAATGAAGACATACTCAGATTTTCCAATACATTTTCAGAAAGGTGAAGTGTCATTTGGGGTGGGTTATGAACCAGTTTTTGCTGATATTAGTTATGCTTTCACTGTGGCACTTCGGAGGGCTAATCTAAGTGTTAGGAATCCTGGCCCACTTATTCTGCCACCGAAAAAGGAGCGGAGTTTGCCATGGTGGGATGACATGAGAAATTACATTCATGGAAAAATTTCCTTAGTCTTTTCTGAATCAAGATGGAATGTTTTGGCAAGTACAGATCCTTATGAAAAGTTTGACAAACTTCAAATTGTGACTAGCTCTATGGAGATTCACCAGTCAGATGGTCATGTTTTTCTTTCTGCCAAAGATTTTAAGATTTTCTTGAGCAGTTTGGAGAGTTTGGGAAACAGACGTGGTTTCAAAATTCCAACAGGTGTCTCTAGTGCATTTCTGGAAGCCCCAGTCTTTATTCTTGAAGTTACAATGGACTGGGATTGTGAATCTGGCAATCCCTTGAATCATTATTTATTTGCACTTCCAGTTGAGGGGAAACCTCGTGAGAAAGTATTTGATCCGTTCAGATCCACTTCTCTTTCCCTTCGGTGGAACCTATCTCTTAGACCCCTTCTTCCTTCATCAAAAAAACATTCCCCTTCCTCCATCGCAAGAGATAGTGTTGAAGGAGATGCTACTGTAGATCATCCTCCTCACATATCTCAGAATGTTTCATCTGCTTCCCCAACAGTGAACCTTGGTGCTCATGATCTAGAATGGATTGTAAGATTCTGGAACTTGAACTTCCTTCCTCCACATAAACTGCGGACCTTCTCTCGTTGGCCTCGTTTTGGAGTTCCAAGAATTCCCAGGTCAGGCAATCTTTCACTAGATAAAGTGATGACCGAATTTATGATCCGTTTAGAGGCCACACCAACCTGTATTAAGAACTTGCCTTTAGATGATGATGATCCAGCTAAAGGACTGACTTTCACGATGACAAAGCTGAAATTGGAAATGTGTTTTGGTAGGGGCAAACAAAAGTATACTTTTGAAAGCAGTCGTGACATTATTGATCTTGTTTACCAAGGTCTTGACCTTCATATGCCCAAGCTTTTCCTAAATAAAGAAGACTGCACTAGTGTTGCCAAAATGGTTAACATGACACAGAAAAGCTCACAATCTGCATCCATTGACAACATCCCCTGTGAAAAAGGTTACATGATACAGAAAAATTGTGATGATGGATTTCTGTTGTCCTCTGATTACTTCACTATCAGAAGACAGTCCCCGAAGGCTGATCCTGCTACAATACTAGCCTGGCAAGAAGCAGGAAGGAGAAATATTGAGATGACAAACGCACGGTCTGAGTTTGACAATGGGAGTGAAACTGATGAACATATGCAGTCTGACCCAAGTGACGATGATGGGTACAATGTGGTAATAGCTGACAATTGTCAGCGTGTGTTTGTCTATGGTCTCAAGCTTCTGTGGAATATTGAAAACAGAGATGCTGTTTACTCCTTGGGTGGTGCTCTATCCAAAGCCTTTGAACCTCCTAAACCTTCTCCTTCCCGGCAGTATGCACAGAGAAAGTTACTCGAGGAAAACAAACAGCATGATGGAGCTGAAACCAATCAAGATGATGTTTCTAACTGCCTTCCCACCGACAACATGTCAAATTCTCCCTCTTCTCAGCAAGCAGGGACTTCTGAATCACTTTCGTCTCCACCAAATTCGGTTAATGTGGACGACTTACCATCTGGTATGTTGCATATGCTTCTAGAAATTTTGGCAACTGCTATCAATTTCGACATGCAAATTAGATCCAAGACTAGTAACACATACACAAAATAAATAAATATGCCTTCTGTTGTAACAAATATTATCACTGCTTGCAAGATCCTTGAGATATTTTTTTTAAGAACCATTTGCTCTAAAGTATTTTTACTGAGAGGTGTTTCCCCTCTGTTATTTCCCTTTTTGGTCTATCACCAGCTAAAAATGAAAACACAGATGATTCAAAGGAGGGGACTCGACACTTCATGGTGAATGTTATTGAGCCACAGTTTAATCTTCACTCAGAGGATGCAAATGTAAGTTTGAAAAATACTTGTGCATTTTAAATTGAACCTATAGGCAGAAAGATCTATGATAACATCCCAACTTTAAATTGCACTTTTCCATTTTAGGGTTTTCTAATATATAATACCAAATTTATAATATTATCTATGGAGCTTTTAAGATTAGAAGGAATATTCCATTAACAAAGTTAGATGAAAGTCAATTTGGTCAAATGGAGTGCAGTTGGGATTTTACAAAAATTGAGTTTAGCATCATGTAGGAAAACCTCAAGGGGGTGAAGTGTATTTTACAATAGTTTAAAGTTCACTGATAGCATTTGAAGAACCAATTCTCATAAAAGCTTAAGTTGTTAGATGGAGACCAATGATTGATTTTATATTTGTCAGAGTAAGATATGATATGGCAAAAATCTATCTAATTAAATAACTATTTTATGTTAATGTATAATATATTGTTAAAATTTAAGTAAAATGTCAACTATTAGATTAGATACATATATGAATGTCTGATTTATCTTAAATGCTATATGCACAATCATCATGATAATATCAAATGATTCAATGGTTGGATTGATAAAATTCACGTTCCATAAAAAGTGATTCGACTGTGTAAATGTACAAGAGTCAGTCCTAGAGTAAGTGGACATATATTCATTAGACTTCTAAAACATTAATAGTACTAATATTCAAACATAATAAAATTTGAAAATTAAAGATTTATAGATAACATTACTAATAACACTCTAATTTTGTTTAGTGTGGTGAAATTTTCTCCTTCTTTTTTATTATATATTTCAAGTTTTTATTTGTATATTTATTTACTTGATAATGGACTAGGCTAAATAGACTATGGATTTGTGTTGCCTATATTTATTTATTTGGTGTATTGTTTATGAATGTTGGCCATGCTCTCTCAACTTGGAAGTTGGAAGAATTTTATTGATTAGCTTCAATCTCCTTACCAAATATGCAAAAGGATTGGCAAGCCTTGCTATGTGAGAGGAACCTAAAGCTTAGAACACTGTTTAATGAATAAAAATCACTGAATTTGTGCTGCTGCTACTGATATCAGTGTGATATCAGTCTAATATCAATGTGGTATTAGTATCGGTAGGGAATTTGTACAGAAATTGATAAAAAGAATATTCAAAACAAAAAGAAAATACAGACGCTGCAGATACTTCAAGGGGTATGCTTCTCTCCCCCTGGCTTCCTTTATATTCTACCCAATTCCCTCTCCTGCCTTCCTACCCACTTGCAATGTGTGCTAGTCGTTACTATTCAGATCCCTAAGATGCTCTCTCCTCACATTTTTCTCTGTTAGAATATCTTTAGAATATTTTAGAAGATCTTTAGAATATATTATGGAATCAATTAGTCCTGTAATTGAGGAAGCAATATTAGGAGTCATTTCCTAATTTCATTATATTTCCTGATTTATTTTCTTATTGGCCAAGGTTACTAGAATATAAATAAGAATTAATGTTTGGTCTTATATATCACATCAAATACATCTATGTCTTTCTCATATCAATCTAATACTATTTTTAATCTCCATTCACTTTTCTTTCTTCTCCCTACCTAAATCCTATAATTTCAACATGGTATTGAGTGGTTCCATCCACCTTGAGAATGTCCATGCTTTCTGCTGTGTCGAGTTCTATAGAATTCCTTTGTAAATTCTAATTTATTGTTTTACCAACCCATTCTTTCATCTTTTTTCCCAAGGAATATCTTCTCATGTTAGAGTTTGGCTGCTTTAAGGTGGTTCGGCATCTCAGAATTTGTTTTCAGCTTCCTGCTAGCATGGGTGGCAGGTTTAGATGTGATTGGTGGTTTTAATTGAGGCTAGACTTCTGTGACTTCACTTTATTTGGCCTATTGGTGCTAGTTTATTGCTATTTTCTGTGCTTTCTTATTATTTGGCTCTTTTCCAATACTGGGATAGCATTGAAGGGGAGTGAGAATGATAGTGGTGACATCTCTTTAATACTAGTGTTTGTCATATTGTTCTCTTCCAATTATCAATCACTCCAATAGTGACTTCTTTCTCATTCATAAGTCATACCAGTGGTGATATCTTTTTAATGCTAGTGTTTGTCATGTTATTCTCTTCTCATCGATGATCATTTTGATGGTGACTTCTTTCTCACTGATGAGTCATACCAGTGGTGACTTCTCTTCAATATTAGTGTTTGTTATGTTATTTTCTTCCCATTGATGATCATTTTGATGGTGACTTCTTTCCCATTAATGAGTCATACCAATGGTATTTCTATTCAAATTGTCTGGGTCTGCTATCTGGTCACGCAAAACCCTATAATCTCTCAAATTGTCTGGGTCTGCCGTCTAGGCCAGCAGAACCTAGAATTTGTTCTTGTCATAATGTCTTCAAACACGCCTGAAACACTTGATTCAACCTAGTCACAATATGAATCCTCTTCTTCAAGTGCAAAAGGTTCGTCTTGATGAGTTATCTTTCCAACAGTGTTCATCTCTCCGATTTTTCCAGCATCATGAATTGTCTTTCAGCCATGATGCCCACTTTATATTTATGTTATTTCTTTAAAATATTTATTTGTAACAAGCTTAAAGCTTAGTAAGCCTTAATTTGAGGGGGAGTGTTAGATATCTATAAAATATTTAGAATATCATTAGAATATTTTAGAAGATTTTTAGAATATATTGTGGAATCAATTAGTCCTCCAATTGAGAAAGCAATTTTAGGAGTCATTTCCTAATTTAGTTAGGGTTACTAGAATATAAATAGGGGTTAGTGCTTTGTCTTATGTATAACATCAAATACATCTATCACTTCTTTCTCATATCAATCTAATACTATTGTTTAATCTCCATTCTCTTTTCTTTCTTCTCCCTACCTAAACCCTATAATTTCAACACTCTCATTGCCTATATGGGCTACTAATCTTCTACTTCCCTTTCTATTTCTCTTAACGTACACTTTAGTAACTGTGGGATGCCTATCATTATGCTGATGACTTTGTTTGTCTTTTTATGTTTCTTATTAGCATCTTTGTGAAAGAGGATATCTTATCCTCCTCATTTTTGTAACCTTTCTTTCTTCTCTCATTTTTTTTCTTTCTTCTTCTGGTCTTGTACTTCTCTCTTTCTGCTCTCTGATAAATTTTCTTCTCTTATCTAAAATTATTTAAATATTTCTCCATTTAGGCACCCCTGAATTTTCAGTCCCCTTTTCTTATTTCGTCTGTTATTTGTGATTTATTCATAAATTTTTAAAAGAATGTGACAAGATTATGTATGTGGTTTGTTACTTTTTTAACGCCTTTGATACTTCACAATTGAACAATCTTATTAGATAGCAAATATCTAGTTATCTTTATTCACTTATTGGTACTATAGACATCCACTCATGCTTTTAGAATCACTTCACTTTCTCTCTGGACAGGGTAGATTTTTGCTTGCTGCTGTAAGTGGCCGCATTTTAGCCCGGTCATTTCATTCAGTGCTTCATGTTGGTCATGAGATGATTGAACAAGCACTTGGTACTACAGATGTACATGTTGGTGAATTCCAACCTGAAATGACATGGAAAAGAATGGAGCTCTCAGTTATGTTGGAGCATGTGCAGGCCCATGTTGCACCAACAGATGTTGATCCTGGAGCTGGAGTGCAGTGGCTTCCAAAAATTCGTAGAAGCTCTCCAAAAGTAATGCGTACTGGTGCTCTTCTTGAGAGAGTTTTCATGCCTTGTGATATGTACTTTCGGTGCACAAGGCACAAAGGGGGCACTCCAGAACTGAAGGTAAATTTTTTTTCCCTACTGTAGTAATATCCTAATCTGTGAACACATCCGTTGTGACTTTTCTTTTCCATACTTAACGTTTGATACATGGAATGATGGATGAGAATGGAATAGGAATGAAATGAAATGGAATGAAATGAACTAGAATGGAATGGAATGCTCATTCCCAATCCATGGTTTGGTAGCTTTCGAATTGGTACACAGAATCAATATAGAATAGAATCAAAATTGATCTAAATGACATAAGTGCTTCTCATAAGAAAAACAAAAAAAATTAAATTTTTTCATTTATATCTTATATATGTAATATAAATGCATATTCTTTGGAGTAATGTTCAAAATAAATTTTTTTTTTAAAAGCTTAATAACAATAAATGTTGTTAGTCAAGCAAAAAGAACAAAGATTATTTTATTTGTAAAAAAAAAATTCAAGTGTGTACATTATCATTTGAAATGAATATACAATATAATCGTTAAACTTTTAATCATTTTGCCTCTTATTTAAATTTTTACTGGTAATATCCTCTATTGTCTATAAGATTTAAGTGAGTTAAATTTAACATTATAAAACTTATGAGGGTATATTGGGAAAAGAATGATTAAATTTCATTCCATGGAACTTGGAATCCCAATCCCATCACTCTAGAAGGGAATGGATTCCATGCTCCATTCATAGTTTTATGGAATGAGGCATGGAATGGTGGTTTCATTCCATGCTTATTTTTCCTAACAAATATAGGAATCCCTCATTCCATGAAATAGAATCGCTATTCATGCATACCAAATGTTGTTTTAGTAGATGCATGTATTCCCAGACATGCATATCTAAAGTGTATGCTTCTCTAGTTTATATATGTCACTTATCATGACGGTGGTCAATGCTTTATGTTAAATGCTTTTTTTAAATTTCTGCTGCAGGTGAAGCCCTTGAAGGAGCTCACATTCAACTCTGATAATATAAAAGCAACAATGACATCTCGCCAGTTTCAGGTCATGCTGGATGTGTTGAGCAATCTTCTCTTTGCACGCCTTCCAAAGTATGGACCACCCAGCTAATGCTCATATGTGGTGACTCAATCCTTATATCAATACAATTTTTCTGCGCTATGTTTTCTCCATATCTATATTTATAACTTTATCTGTTCATTTATTTGTTTTCCCCTTTTATTACTATAATTTAATTATGCCATGTTAGTCTGGTTATTCCTCTTAAAACAAGTATATTCCTGCTAAATGACTACATAGGTAGGATCATTAATTTCTTTTCAGGGATTCAGACCACAGAGATTTTATTTGAGTCAGATTTTTTTGTTGTTATTTGATATGGATAGATCAAAATGGTGTTTTGTAGGTTTAATAAAATATAAGGGAGGTCTATGTATGTACTTTGGGGGCTATGTGTAGATTTTTGAAAATACTTAGGGGGTTATGTGTAAGTTTTGGAAATAGAGAGGTGTTTGTGAAAAAATAGGTAAATAGAGGGGAGGTTGGAGTAATTTACCCTTATATATATCATCAACCTCTAAACTGCTTCTTTATTGTGGATACTGACCTGATGCAGTGATTAGATGTTTATTGACGCTTTAATAGTTTTCTATTTAATTTACTGTTCATTTAACTGTGAAATTATTTATTAGTCAGGTATGTTTCTTATTCATGGGTTTTGTTTTTAATTTATAAAATCTAGGTAGTTAAATTACATGATAATTACCTGGATGTGATCTCTCTTTTATCCCTTTAAGAAACTTAAATCCAAGATGTTCTGTGCTATATGATGAGTTCTTCAAATTAAATGTGTGTATTGCACACAACTCAGACCTCGAAAAAGTAGCCTGTTACTTTCTGTTGAAGATGATGAAGATGTCGAAGAGGAAGCAGATGAGGTGGTTCCTGATGGGGTTGAAGAGGTGGAACTTGCCAAAATCAACCTTGAACAGAAAGAGAGGGAAAAGAAGTTGCTTCTTGATGATATTAGCAACTTGTCTCTTTGGTGTGACACTTCTGGAGATATACATCCAGAAAAGGAAGGTGACTTGTGGATGATAACTGGTGGAAGATCCATGCTGGTAAGAAATGAATCTTGTTAACAATCCGTTAATTGATTTGACTGGATAGTTTGAGTCCAATTATATATGCTTGTTTTTTAAATTTTCTGGTGTTTCTTTCCAACAAAAAGAAATCAGGCCAGTTCTTTGCATGCTGATATTATTTTGGTTGTGGTACTGAAAATATTTGTATCCACTGGCAGAAGTTGGTAAGCTTATTAGCTGTGAGTAGCAAATTAGTGATAAAAAGAAAGCCTTGTCTTTTATATACAAGAAGAAATTTTAATAGAAGGAAAGCAATACGTAGGAGAAAGAGGATCAGTGAGCCTTCTTAAAGCTTAAACATTAGTAACAATCAAAACCATTGATACAGAATAACGTTCCGGTATGAAATAGCCAAAAATGTTACTGTTGGAATGTACAGATATGATTGTTGGAATATTTGGATGTGATTGCTAGAATATTTAGATGTGTCTTTACTTTTGTAATGTAAATATTGTTAGAGAGATTCTAGGCTCGATTTTAGGCTGAAAATCAATCCCTTGAATTAAGGGATTACAGTTAATTCTCTCCTGATTTTTTCCTATTTTTTCTCTTAGGCTTTTCCCTAGAATTTCACTATAAATACAGCCTTGTACATCCAGAAATATTAATGAGAACAGATACCATTCTCTCTTTCTGAATTTCGCATGGTATCAGAGCTTTAGGAGAGATTTTCTGGGTTCTATTTGCAGCCTTCATTGCTGCATCTCTTTCCCTTTCCCTTTGCAGCCTTCATTGCTGCATCTCTTTTCCTTTCTCTTTGCTCTTTGCATCTATTTGCAGTGCAGCCTTCATTGCTGCGTTTCTTTTCTTTTTCTCTCTACTTTCTGCGTCTGTTTGCAGCCTTCATTGCTGCGTCTCTGTTCTGTTCTACAGCCTTCATTGTTGTACCCGTCCCTCACCTTTGCTTAAACCAATTCCTTGTTTTTCAGCTTCAATGTCTGGAACCTCTTCCTGTTTCTTTGGCTTACATGCCTCACGAAATCACTTAGACACTTCCTGGATCATAGACTCTGGGGCTACTGACCATATGACTCCCTGACTCCCTGTTCCTCACAGTTTAGCACATATACCCCTTGTCCTAGTAATAGAAAAATCAACGTAGCAAATAGATCACTTGCTACTGTTGCTGGAATTGGGAATATATCTATTTCACCACATCTTACCTTGAAAGATGTCCTTCATGTGCCAAAATTATCTGCCAACCTTGTTTCTATCCAGAAAACTCACTAAAGATTTACAGTGTACTGTGGTTTTTCATCCATCTTATTGTGTTTTTCAGGACAAGAGCTCAGAGAGGAGGATTGGACTTGCTAAAGAAAGGAATGAGCTGTATTTTCTTGAGATACCAGATACCTCTAAAGGAGTTTCACCAAATCTATCTGTTTCTTTCCTTACAACTTCTAATAAAGAAGCCATTTGGCTTCATCATTTTCGTTTTGGCCATCCATCCTTTCAAACTTTGAAAGGTATGTACCCATCTTTGTTTAAGAATTTAGATATTAAAGAATTTCTGATATGTACAAAGAAATTAGTGGTCCTAGGCCCTTCAAAGTCTATACTAGAAGGCAGAATTAGTTGTCAGTTACAGCTTTCTGGTTTCTGTAGGTAGTTATGGGCAGTTTCTTAGGAAAACAGTTTCTGTAGGAGCAGTTATTAGCAGTTACTGAATTGTAACAAAAGGAAAGCCTGAAGGAAGGAGGGGGTAGGGTGAGTTTATGGAAGTTACTGTCTGAGAAAGTGTTCTCAGAGAAGGAGAATACTCCTTGAAGGGGAAACTACCTCTTGTACTTCAGACTTATTCAATAAAATACTCAATAATTCCTTATTCCGAATTCCTCTGTTTTTCCTATCTTTTCTGTAACTGTTTGGCTGAAGAATCCAGGGGTTCTATCAATTTCATTGTGATATTTGTGAGCTTGCCAAACACACTCGGGTTCCATTTCCTATTAGCAATAAACGATGTTCCAAACCTTTTGATTTAGTCCATAGCGACATTTGGGGACCTTCTACAATCCCAAATGTCTCAGAAGCTCGTTGGTTTGTTACTTTAATAGATGATTGTACTAGAGTCACATGGACTTTCTTGCTCAAACAAAAATCTGATGTGAGTACTATTACTCCTTCCTTCCATTCCATGATTCAGAATCAATTTGGGGTTAAAATCAAAGTTTTTAGGTCTGATAATGCCAAAGATTATTTTAATCAAGTGCTGTCACCATATTTTTCAAAAGGAGGGAATCATACACGAGTCATCCTGTGTCAATACACCCCAACAGAACGGAATTGCTGAAAGAAAGAATGGTCACCTTCTTAACACTACTCGAGCCTTGTTATTTCATGGGAAAGTTCCTAAGTCTTATTGGGGGGAAGCTATTCTCACAGCCATTTATATGATAAATAGGTTACCCTCACGTATATTGGACCAAAAAACACCCATAGCAATTTTGTCCACTTTCTATCCTCACTTCCGAGTATCCAATTGTCTTACACCAAGAGTCTTCGGTTGCACTTCTTTTGTCCATATACATAACCACCAGAGGGGAAAATTAGATACACAAGCCATCAAATGTATCTTCCTTGGCTATTCTAGCACACAAAAAGGTTATAAATGCTACCATCCTCCTTCTAGGAAATACTATATGTCAGCAGATGTAACCTTTGTTGAAAACAAGTCATATTTCAACCATTCTTATCTTCAGGGGGAGAATTCATTGGAAGATAAGAATGCTCCTGAAATATATGGTCTGGGTCTTAGTGATTTTGAGTTACCCGTCTCTCAAACTCCATCTGCTTCCCCAACTGATTTTATTTCCCAATCTACTACTCCTGAAAATTCTCAGCTCGAGTCTATTCCAAATTCTATTTCTCAAGAACCTATAACTCTTCCTCAAACCGATTCTGTTCATAATCCTAAAAGGTTTTCTCAGATATATTCAAGGAGATCAGCTACTGTTCCTAATCCGAAGCAAAGCCAGATTACCAATCCGGACCCTATCGATGAAAGCATGGTAAGTTCTATTCCTCCTTTGATTGAACTGCCTGTTGATGATTTGGATCTTCCCATTGCCCTTAGAAAAGGTTCCAGAAAGTGCACAAAGCAACCTATTTATCCATTGTCTCACTATGTATCACTACAACGTTTGTCACCACCCCAGAAAAATTTTATTGCAAGCCTAGATACTATTGCTGTTCCTAAATCTCTATCTGAGGCATTGTCAAAAGAAGAGTGGAGAAATGCAATGAAGGAAGAAATGAAGGCACTAGAGAAAAACAAGACATGGGAGATAGTTGACGGACCGAATGGAAAGAATTTAGTCGGCTGCAAATGGGTCTTTACTCCGAAATAGAATGCTGATGGTCACTCGAGAGATACAAGGCTAGGTTGGTGACTAAAAGGTACACTCAAACTTATGGGGTAGACTACCAGGAGACATTTGCACCAGTAGCTAAGATGAACACGGTGAGAATCCTACTATCTCTAGCTGCTCACTTTGATTGGCAACTTCAACAATATAATGTAAAGAATGCCTTCTTACATGGGGACCTAGAAGAAGAAATCTACAAGAGTATTCTACCAGGTTTTGAAGGGAGAGAAACAGCAACTAAAGTATGTAAGCTGAAGAAAGCCGTGTATGGGCTAAAACAGTCACCAAGAGCTTGGTTCGGAAGATTTACCAAAGTCATGAAAGCGTCAGGGTCCAAGCAAAGTCAAGGAGATCACACACACTGTTTATCAAGCACACGGATTCAGGGGGAGTTACAGCACTTCTGGTATATGCTGATGACATAATAGTCACTGCTGATGATGAAGAGGAGAAACTCAAATTGAAACAATGCTTGGCAAAAGAGTTTGAGATAAAAGAGCTAGGAAAACTGAAGTACTTTCTCGGAATTGAAGTCTCATACTCCAAGCAAGGGATCTTTATCTCACAGAGAAAATATGTCCCTGGATCTTTTGAAGGAAACTGGAATGCTTGGCTGCAAACCAGTGGCTACTCCGATTGAAGCAAACCAGAAACTAACAGCAGCAAGTGAAGAACCAGCTGTTGATCGAGAAATGTACTAGAGGCTAGTAGGAAGGCTTATCTATCTTGCTCATACCCGACTAGATATTGCCTATGCAGTAAGTCTGATTAGCCAGTTTATGCATGATCCAAAGGAATCACACATGCAAGCTGCTCTTCAAATACTACACTACTTGAAAGGAAGTCTAGGGAAAGGAGTGCTATTTAAGAAGAGTCAAAACCTCAAGTTAGAAGTCTATACAGATGCGGATTTTGCTGGCTTTGTGGTTGACAGAAGATCAACAACAGGTTATTGTACCTTTCTCAGCAGTAACCTAATAACATGGAGGAGTAAGAAACAGAATGTTGTGGCAAGATCAAGTGCAGAATCCGAGTTCAGAGCAGTAGCACAAGGAATTTGTGAGTTATTGTGGCTGAAGATTATACTAGAAGACTTGAAGATCAAATGGCAGGGTCCCATGAGACTGTATTGTGATAACAAGTCTGCAATTAATATTGCTCATAATCCTGTACAACATGAGAGGGACAAAGCATATTGAAATTGACAGACATTTTATTAAAGAGAAACTTGAGGAAGGACTAATTTGCATGTCCTATGTTCTTTCAGGAGATCAACTTGCCGATGTCTTAACTAAAGGACTCAACAGTGAAAATTTTCATGAGATGGTTTCCAAGCTGGGAATGAAAGATATATATTCACCAGCTTGAGGGGGAGTGTTGGAATGTAACAGATATGATTGCTATTATATTTGGATGTGATTTGGATATATGTACAGATATGATTGTTGGAATATTTGGATGTGATTGCTGGAATATTTGGATGTGATTTGGATATCCAAATCAAATCCAATCTTTACTGTTGTAATGTAAATATTGCTAGAGAGATTCTAGGCTAGATTTTAGGCTGAAAATTAATCCCTTGAATTAAGGGATTACAATTAATTCTCTCCTGATTTTTTCCTATTTTTTCTCTTAGGCTTTTCCCTAGAATTTCACTATAAATACAGCCTTGTACATCCAGAAAAATATTAATGAGAACAGATACCATTCTCTCTTTCTGAATTTCGCAGTTACTTTCTACAGTATGACATGGATTAAAAGTAGAAATTCTAAAATGTCTATATTTATGTCGCCCAAATGTTAAAGGCAGGTGGATATCATCAATTACTTTAGCTCCGATATCCTACTTGTCGTCAATGTCTCTGGCACTTTACATTTTATTTTCTTTGCGGGGGTTAAGTGCTTTTTGTTGCTGAATGGTCAAGATGTGGACAATGTTTGCAGATTAACAAAAATTAAATATCTGATTTGTGATATTGGTGAGTTATAATCCTCTGTCCTTGGCTCTTTATTTTTCTCCTAGTCAAAGACTAACTCTTTTAAAAGCTTAATCTGTTAGGTGGGAGTCCATGAATGATTTTGTATCTCTAACATGCATTCTCATGCAAGAATCCTTTGGGTTTGAAACATGGATAATTCACAAGCCCATTTTATCTTGTGCTAAAATTCAACTTAATTATGATAACGTAGAATCTAATACCATGTCAAGGACTAACTCTCCTAAAGTCTAAGCTGTTAGGTAGAGGTCCATGAATGGTTTTACATCTTCAACACACCTCATCAGAGCTTGCCTTAATTCATATTTCACTTTCAGTACATGACTGTTCATTGTTTTATGAATGGCTTACACTTTTAGGATTATATCCTACATTTAGGATTGATATCATTGAGTTGAAATTTCTTACTTGTGCACCTATCTGATCATCAACTCAGGCAACTCTCTATGTTGACATTCAGTTGAATCCTCTATCTTTTTCAATGTTTTGAAATCCAAACTAGTCATTGAACTCGAAAAGGAAGTAGTTGATCATTCGATGATCAAACCGTAATTTCTTTTGTAATTATATTTCATTATATAGCGTTATTCTAATAAAGCACAAAACGTATTATATTATAATTCATAATTTAAAATCATAAATATAAATTCAGCTTACAACATTACATCATCCATAAGTATTGGATGGAATCATGGAAGTACTTGAATGGTTTTATATATTTAACACCCCCCCTCATCAAAGAGCCCTTTGAATTAGGTGCGTTGACATAAATAGCCTATTTTTACTTTGTGCTACAATTCAACCTAATTATGAAGAATAAGGATGTCAAGGATCGAATTGACTACTTAATCATAGAGGCTTTGATATATGTCAAGAACCAACTCTCCTAAAGCTTAAGTTGATAGGTGGAAGTACTTGAATGATTTTATATCTTTGACAATCACTTTTGCACAAAGTGTTGTTTGCCCACTAAAGTGCTACTTGCCTTGTTCAATATTGGGTTTTTTGACCGCTTTAGTCGATGAACTGGATGGATTTCATGAAGAACCGGCTGGCTACAATTGGACATTTTGTTAAATTGTTGGCTGTTTTAGTTCTAAAGCCAGACTGGTAAGCCAACCAGTTCACTGGTTTTCGTGTTGAAGTGGCCAACTCAGTTCAGTTTTGAGAACTAGTTTTTTTATTCTTAATAATGTCACTTAGACACAGTGGGGGGTTCTACTCATTAGTAACTTTGCTACCATCTTTGTTTGGGTTCTTTGCCATTTTTTAGGAGTGAGGGAAGGATATTGCGTCTCTCATTGGCATTTGTGGGATCTAAAGCTTTCACAAGTATATTCTCACTGTGATTTTGAGTTTGTGATCAAACTTTTCTTCAGATGTATAGACTATTATTGTATTTATTGCCTATTTAAGTCGATGACAAATGTGCACGCATAATCAAAGTAGTCCAACACTGGCAGGTACAAGGACTGAAGAGAGAACTTATAAGTGCCCAAAAGTCTAGGAAGGCAGCATCTGCAACATTAAGAATGGCTATGCATAAAGCTGCTCAGCTGCGGCTAATGGAGAAGGAGAAGAACAAAAGTCCTTCCTATGCTATGCGTGTATCTTTGCAAATTAACAAAGTTGTTTGGAGTATGCTTATTGATGGCAAATCCTTTGCTGAAGTCGAGATTAATGACATGGTAAGAATTATTTTGCAAACCTAAATCTATCTCCCCTCTCTGTATTTCCTTCGAAAACTCAGTGAGTTCACTTTAATTTTGCTTCTTATTAAGTATGAGCTGCTTTTTTAATATCAAATATTCTCAGTACCAAGTCTGGCTTAATATGTGCTAGATAAGTGCTAAAAGTTTCCTACTTGAAGATATATAGAAGGCATTGCAACACATCTAATAGTGTTCCTCTTCCATTGAATATGGGGATTTCTTATTCCTGAATGCTGTGGGGGACAAAGAAAAAATTTACGGTGGTCTTTTCTTGTTTAGTTGTTCTTTGTTGTCCTTGTTCCTACGTTGAGCATTGCGGTTCCTTATCAGCACTTAGTTTTGTAACTTCCTGATTCATTTATTTATGGTCTCAATTTGCAAGATTATGCTAATTCAGTTTCATTTTGCCAACCACTTAGATCTTTGACTTCGACCGGGATTACAAGGATGTGGGTGTTTCTCAGTTTACAACAAAATATATTGTTGTCAGAAACTGCCTGCCTAATGCCAAGTTTGATATGCTTTTGTCAGCATGGAATCCTCCACCTGAATGGGGAAAGTATGTAATTCTTGCTGGCCTTGATAAATTTATTGGTGCTTCTAAGTTGATTTTCTGATATTTATTGCTTTGCTGCTCCTAGCATTGTCTTAATTGTTGGAGATAGGTTGCATTCTAAGTAGCTTTTATGTTCAAGTTAAACTTTATCCTTCCCCTCTTACATTTCCAAATGCGTTTCTCTCTCTCTCTCCCTCCTCCCATTTGTTGTGGTTATGGCCGTAATATAATTTTACATGTCAACATGCCCTGTAAGTCATTAGTGCTCCTCTTCTGTTTTCCATCACCGCATGTATGGTCTCTCCCCCCCCCCCCTAAGGCAATAAAAAAAGATGAAAGAAAAAAGGGCAGAGGAAGTGTTAAAAAGTATGAACAGCAACAAATGGAAAAGTACAGACATAAACTAGAAAATTTCCCTGTCTATTACATTGTGGTCTTGCAAGCAGCAATTTTCCATTTATCAGAATATTATCTTTTTCGTTTTATTGATATTTCCTGTTATTACTATCTTACTCAAATTCTAGGACCAACGTTGGTATCTTATTCTATTTTCAATTTTTTTTTCTTTCTATATTCTTTCAAATCAATATTCAATATATATATAAAAAAAAGGAGTATTCTGAATACTGACTAACGGATATTCAGTAATTAATATCAAATTATTCAAGTGTTTGTACAAAGAAATTCTATAAAAATAAATCTTAAGATATAACACATAATATTACAAAATTTCGCCAAAATTTTGATTTGAGATGATTATATACTTTTCATGTTTTATTTATTATATAATTTTGTATATTTATTTTGTGTAAATAGATATTAGACTAATTATCATTCTAGTCCGATTCACATATTTATAAATATTTTAAATTATTTGAAAAATTATTTTAAATATTTTAAATTTTTTCATTAAATGTATGTATAGATAGAGAAGTGTGGAAGAAAAAAAAGAAGGTATACTTTTCATTTTGAATAAAAGTTCCCTTTATTCGAGATTTTTTTAAATAAAAGAATAAAATAAAATATTATCAAATAATTTTTTTATTCTTTATTTTTTATTTTTATAAATATTTTTAAATTTTTTAATTTAAAAATAAAAAATTAATTCTTTTTTTTTTCCAAACTGCTTCATCTGAACTTACACTAAAAAAATTTGACGGAATACAATACTATAATAACAATAATAATAATTTCATTAAATTATGTTATTATTTAATATACTTATGTCAAAATTATGAAAAAAAATTTAAAAGAATAAAATTTAATAATAATAATTTTATTTAAATTAAATTAATATTATAATATATACCTTATCTAATAGTATTTATTATATTAATTTTATGTAAATTAAATTAATACTTAATATATTTTATTTAATAAAATTTATTAAACTTAAATTAATTTTATTTTATATATATATATATATATATATATGTGTGTGTGTGTGTATATGTATATATATATATATATATATATATATATATATATATAGATTTTGAAGTTTGAACGAATAATAAATATTATGATTAAATTCGTATTTATTTGAACTCAATTTTTCGAACGAGTATCTGACAATGCCGCTCAAATTATTATGACTTCACGAGTCCAATACTTTTTATTTTATTTTAGTTTTTCTTCATTAGAATAGTACTTTATATAAAATGATTGCCAGGGAATATATTACGATTGAATTGCGGTGGATTTA